>QEYB01000338.1:0-339951 GCA_017562135.1 Dipylidium caninum | reverse complement strand
TCCCTATAAATTGCACTCGAAATCGGGGAAAGGAAATCACATTAATACCCCCCGCGCAGTTACAACCAAATAGGGAAAGACAAGATTAAACAGATGATGGTTGAGAGACATACCCCTATGTGAGTTGTTTAACTTTCCCAACACACTGTCAGGAAATGTGGCTTTTTGAATAAATCCGACTCTTGGTCCCTTATTCACCCATCATTGCGACAGTGATTGGAGTGGCAGTCACAATTTGCTGCTTTTCTCACTGACAGAGTTCCGTCTCTGCGCAGACTCATAGGTGTGTTGGTCGCACGCTGACAAATGACGACGCCAGCGTCAGAGTCAGCGGGCCGGCAAGCGCCCTGGTCCTCCGCTGCTCTCCTGTATCCCCTCCTTTGCCCAAGTGGCAATAAATCCGGCGTGAAGTGAACCCCGACAGTGTTTCAAAACTACCTCGACCTACCTTAAATATGCATTCGCCTAGAAAGTAAATTGCATTTCCTCTTCATTGGTCGGAAAACTTTTCAGGCGGTATTGGGTCAAATGTCACGAGCAATGTGTAAACCATATAGGAATGTATTTCTAACAGTCCAATAAACGAGTATCTTTCATGCTTCTTCGCGGTGCAGGTTTGATATAAGGTGAAGTGAACGGTAATGCCAAGCGGATGCACACGTTTGGCAGGAGATTTCGTGGGCTTGACGAAGCACATGGCTGCAACCAAGTCGCTTACACCGGTGACCAAAGTAAAATTGCTGCGGTGAGGTCAAGAACGCGCAAATAACACATTCTTCTGTATTTTTGAACGAGTCTCCTCACGTGCAGTGTGTTCAATGTGTGTGATGGAAGAATGAGTTTTTTGCAGATGCTCAACTCATTTTCCATCATTAATTGGATGAAAATTCTATATTTTCCACGAACCACTTAGTGCATATCCAAGCGAGTCCATTAAATTGTCTTACTAAAATGGGATATTGAAAGAGTGACACAACCTGATGCCATGATAATGTAATAAAATTATCACATTTACGGTCCAGAACGTATTCTTCCCGAAATTAGTGCCTTCAAGCTGCTTCGAGATCAGTTTTTGGGCCAAAAATGAAAAAAGTATCTCATAACGGGACAGCAGAGACGGAGAGAGGAAAGGGAAGAGGAAAGATAAAGAAACGAACGTCCACAGCTTTTTCCATTAATTTTCTTTCTTACGTGAGCAACGGCACAGGAATTTGTCTTGAAACAGAACAATTTCGAAGGATTTTATTCAAATTTTGCGTCCAATCCGAATCTAAAGTCACGTGTCACAAACCACAAAATCTTACCCAACGCGACGTTGTGCGGTCGTGGGGACAGAGAGAAGGGCCATTTTTGGTCCGGAAGAGAGATTTTCCATTAACACCGTTAAACAGAAGTTGTGGACTCAGCACTTACGGCAGTATTGTCTTATTTTCCTGGCCTCCCGGGCTTACCGTTCCGTCAGAGGGCAGATAATGATGAACGCTGATGGGTTCATTAAATGGCGCATAAACAGTGAAAACCTTTTAGATTTGCTCATGTCGGCTAATCTTTACGGTTACATTTACTGGTACGGAAGGGGTGTAACATTGTCTGAATGTTCCTGTTAATGGAGGGACAAGTTCCCAGGGCGGAACCTGCATCGGTGAGGCAATTAGGCGAGTTATTTTTTAAAGAACAATGAAACAAGCACAAAACGGATCGGTTTTGATTTGTTGCTTTTGTTGTTTCTTTTTCATTTATACCTCAAAAAAAAGCATGTCGGAAAGCTACTTTGGAATGTTCTTGGGCCTAAAAAGGTCAGTTAATGCATAACCTACGGCATTTGACAGTGCTAACTTACGAGATCTGGAGGGAAAGTGAGTTACATCGCGCATCACCATCTGCTGGTTCAAGTGCCCGAATAAAACTGACCGAGCATCAGCCCTGGCATCCAGTAGAGGTGGTAATAGGCACCCAACTGAATACTTTAGGGCAACTTTCGGAGACAATTAAATTTCTTTCAAAATGACCATTTAAAGGGAGCGCGAGCGCGAACCGAAATATCCTTCACGTGCCGACAGTAGGCAACGGAGTCACCTCTGGTGCGGCGAGGATGAACGGGGTAAATGCTGCTGTCAACGTGTCATCATCACAGAGCTAAGGATGCATTTAAGCATGGGCGGTGATAATTTCCCCAGTGGCCCCAGAAATACATGGATACAGAGAGCATTATTGCTATCACTGTCATTTTTTTGTAACAGCGACAATGAAGGGCTGAGTCACTTTGCATTGGTAGTCCTGATACATTGCCCAGTAAGCACCGTGGCCACGATCCCAGGCTTTTCTCGAGCAGAATTCCTCCACGGCTGAGCTGCACAAGAGTGTGGCTCCTCCACTGGCAGTGTCGGCACCGTCACCCACTGGCTATTTCTTGTTGTTCGGCCGTCAAATGTCCAATGCTCGGAACTGAGCGAGAAAGAAACTACTCCGACACGATGAAGGTACCAACGTAATTGTTGGGGATGCTCGGAAATATAGCTACTGGGAGAAGGGGATTTGATTTCATCATGATCGCCAGGAGCCTATGAGGGAGTCCCCATCATTACTCTGCGTTTGAAAGGATTAGGACTTATGGGAAAAGTTAAATGTTGCAAACGTCTTCGTTCACTGTGAACTGTAGAGATATTTTGCGCGACCGCTGGAATCGGCACATTTCTCGGGGTTAGAGGAGTGTTACTGGTATTAAATGGCAGCTTCTATACCTTGGGGTTTACTACGTGTCTGCTCCTCAGCTCACGAAGCGACAACTGGTGACAGCGAGCAGATGTGGAATAAAGACGTTTCCGCCTCCTCTTGTCAGCGCGTATTAAACAATTGTGAAAAAGGAGAAAACTGTGACGACAACATTTAGCATATTATTTTGGTACATCACTAACTACAAAGTTAAGGGCTATTTCGAGACGTCAAGTTTCATATTTCGCTTGCCTCGACCGAGGAATATCAGGGTTTCCAGTGGCGTCTCAGCGGTCTTCATTAATTACAGAGGGCAGTTGAAGCTGCCATGCCTTGCAGCCCCATTCGTCCTCCTAAGATGGGAGCATTTCACTTAACTCTTTGCCACTCAATTTGATGATTTACCCGCCCTCAAAATATCTACCTTCCATTTGGGGAACGAAACCGCTCAAGGTGCCTCACCACTAAATTGTCACCTTCCCCACTGTCAACTCTCGCAAGTTGTTTAAACATATTTTCAGTAGCATTAAAAAATGTAAAATTGTAGAAGCTGTGTCGGTTAAAGGAGGCAGCAAGACAGAGTGCCACCTATTGCTTTGGCCATGCTAAATGACTTTAGCTTTTCTTAGCTTTATTACTAGACCAAAAGGGAATTGCTAGCAGATCTGCCAACCGATTTGTTCGTGTTTCCCATAAGTCCGAAGACTTGATGCCCTGAAGCATCTTTCGAGTGTACCCTCCGGTTACTCGCAAGTCTACTCCTTTTGCACCTATTAAATCCAACTATGGTTAGCACAAGCGATATAGGTCAGGGAAAAGGGGTAGGAAAGCGTGAGGAAGGGAACAAAAGTATTTGCTGAGATGCGACAGTCACACTTGAGTGGACACGAACTACTTCCAACTGTGTACCCAAAATGAGTATCGAGTAACATTGTCGACGGCCCAAACAGACGCAGATGGAAAGGTTTTAATATCACTTGTTCTTTAAGAGCAGAATAACTTATCTCGCCATAATTTAGTTTGGTTTTTGATGTCGGACACAGACTTGTTTGGGAAGTTCGGAGTGAATGGAGCAATAAAATAGGCTTCCAACCAAATTGTATATCATACGAGAGAAAAAAGGGGCTTTGAAGAAGACTAATCCGTCGCAACCTCTCAAAAACCCTTGCTTTCGCTATCACGAAGGTCGGCAAAAGTTAAAATTAATCGGTTTTAACGGAAAGGGATCATAAGATTTTTTTTGAAATCAATCTGTTTCAAGAGTTCTGGATCACGCGAAAAGTGAATATTTGTCACATGAAAATTGCGCAAAATGAACTTGAAAAAAGGGGGTTTGCTATATTTGTGATCAAGCCATTTGAGAAGAGTAAAACTTTGTACTAGTCGGGCTTACTCGAGAGGCTTCTAGGAAGGGCACAGGCACACTAGGGCGCACTTTCTGTGGTCCGTCTCGTTCGCACGTCGTTCGCGTGTACAGGCACGTTCCAGGACGAGTGATGAGAGGCACTCTGTCTCGCGGACTACTCAAGGAGCACCTGGTTAGTAATACGCCAGCTGGTGAATTTAAATACGAAATGAGGTATAGGTCGAGCACGCTGTCTCGATCGCTCGTACACAACGCATGGAACGGTTCATCGAGAACCTCTTCTGACGTTATAGCCAGTCTACTCGTGTGTGGCACGCCATAACAATGGAGACCTTCGCGGCAGCGCAGCATTGAGGTGGAAACATCGAACACCCCCGAGAGGTTGCCATTTCCAGGCTACGTTATGCGAGCCGGTATGGCCGCGTTGTGTCCCTGCGTGTTGCTGGCATGTCTCCGGGTGACGTTCCTGCACTAACTCTCGTTCGTTGTTCGGACTGCCGCATTCTAGCCCTGGCTCTCTTGTTGCCTGGCTGTGCTGACTACATGGGACTACACGAACACGTACTTGAGGAAGCGCTCGGAATGCTCGGCAACTGCTGTTGAGTTTGCTGATGGGATATGAGAGAGGCAAACAAGCGGCAGAATTAGGTGATGTAGTTCGGTTCATAGACTGCTGTGACTCGCAAGAGGGGATCCGGCCGTGGAGGTACTCCCTTCGAGTGGCCGCGCTCGGACCGAGCACCGGCGTACCCAATGGCCGAGGCTCAGAACCGTAGACTAGCTCGGTCCACATCTACGCGGAAATGAGTCTATACACTCGGCAGCAGAGCACAACTTTCTTATTTGTGCGCCCGCTAAGCAGGGGGGCTGCGAAGGCGCCGGGATAAACCGTTGCCTTCTGTGGAACCGCCGCCATACAAAACTGCGAACTAAAGGATATAGCCAACGTCAACTTAACTAATGTACAAGACACTAAAACTAGATTCAACAGAGCGAATAACAACCAGTACGATGATGGAGTTGTCCATGTGCCAGGGCAGTGTGTAGAACTGGGGAAAGTCCGCATCCAACAGTGCGAGAACGTACGCAATTCGAGAGAGAGATAAAAATTGATGAGTAATGTAACCGATGACACTCTACTGTTTAAGAATAGGATCTGTCAACTCGGAATGGAGCGAACGACGTGTGCGCCGACAGGAGGGCTCGACAATCGTGGTCATTGGATGCCCGACTTGCCTTCATAACAGATCTGCCGCCATCTGCTGTCACGCGTGATGATAACAGGTGTGAGGGACCCACTGCGCGTCGCTCCATCGCCCTCAGCTCCCACGAACAAAAGGTCACACTCACACTCTCCGCTTGAACGTTTTAGGCGATACTTCCTGCCTCCTGCCTAATAATCGCCTCCTCATACTCTCTCCCTCTTTTCTTCTCTCTCATCTTCCCTCTTCAATAGTGCAGTTGTCGCAGATTCTTTGCCTTGTTATCAGATACGAGCGGAGAATGAAATCACGAAATATATCGAGCAGAGATTCTTCCACTCCATTCTCCCTAATATTACATCATTCGCGCGCAGAGATGATCGAGAATCTTCCAATAGATACCCTCAGACAGGCACTCATGTGGAGGTGGATGATCTCGTGGCCATGTGCAGCAACGCGCGTATATAGAGAGCGTCGCCTCGATTAGAGTTATACGTTGCGACCTCTCCTAGGACGACACACGCGTCAGCGTACACGGGCCCCGAGTTCGGGACATGTAGTGGGTGAGGCTGGCTCGAATGGGTCAAGTGTAAGTATGCCGTAGGAGTTGTGTGCGTCAGCGCGCGTGCAATCCTCATATGTGCTGTTACTTCTTCGTTCATCTACTCGTATGCATACAATGCTGGAGGAACTGAGGATCCATGGCAGGGTGTTTGCGAGAGGAGACGGAGAGTCGTTCGATGAGGTGGATTGATTCAATTTACATTTTTGTGCGCGCGGACTGATGAGTAGATCCTGCTAAGCAGGAGGGAAGGTATGGGTGAAGCGTGAACCGGTCATATTGCGAGTACTAATGAAAGCGAGAAAGCGATGTGTAGGCCACCGCAGAGGAAAGGAAGGAAATGAACCGGTTCGTGCCGTTGAAGATGGATTGATAGAGATAGATATACTGGGAGGTCACAAGGAAGGGAATGGCAGGCAGGGAGGCGAGAGGGGAGGCGGAGAGGTAAATGGAGGTAGGGTACGTAGAGGTGAGAGCTGTTTTGGGGCAACATAGCTTCCTCGCAGAGTTAGATGTAAGAGCTGCGGTAGTTACAGCTGTTCTCCCGTTTTTGAGGGCCTATATCGAGGGCTCGAGTGTAGTGAGTTAGCGTCGACAAGGGCGCCGCGCCGAGTAGACGTCTCACGAGATCAGCCGATTGTGCGAGAGGCAGAGAGCAGGGGCAGGGCAGGGGCAGGAGCAGGAGCAGGGTTGACTGCAGAAGTAGACGCATGTTTAAGATAAAGATTCGGGGACTTGGGATAGGCGTATTCGGATGTTAGGTGTTTAGGTGTGTAGGTGGTGGTGAATTGAATTCGTTACATAAAACAAGAAGAGAATTGTCTGACGTTTGGCATCGGTTATCCGTTGTCGTCGTCCGTCGTAACGACGTCGTCGTCCTAGGTCGGGTCGAGAGTCGAGGTCCGCACATCTTGGCATAGGGTAAGAGAGTCGAGGTGGTTGGTGGTGGTGGGCGTGGTGGTGGTGGTGGGTTGGTTGTTTGAAGTGGAGTCGGGGCTTTGGTGTAAGATAGAGAGGCTAGTAGGACAACACACTAGCACGAGGCTTGTGCAGTGGGAGTTGTGGGTGAAGAGCCGTGAGAGTGCGACGGCGAATGGACAGCTATAGAAGTTAGGGTTTGGAGGTTGAAGTTAAGTGTGAGGATGTTTTTTGTGGGGAGAGTTGTTAGCAGAGGGCACACGTCTGTGTCTTTATCCCATTATGTGGTGTTATATTATAGATACTGAGGGAAGAGTAATGGGGATAGAGATATGGCAAGCGGTTAAACAACGGACGAAAACTGATAAGTGATCTCAGCGAGAGAAGGACAAATTCCACTTCCTTGTCCCGATTGCAGAAGCGACAGCTCGCTGAATTGTGACACACACCTTGTGCAGAGATGAAGCTCCAGTGGGGACTCAGTAACCAACCATTTGTGACAGCACGAGGCATTGGACCGTTATTTGTCCGAGAGACTTCTTCTTCTCCTTTTTCTCCTTCTGCCTACTGGCCTCTGCCCATTCTGCCCTTCCTCTTCCACTCCCACTTCCCACTCCACTCAAATCACTTTCTTGGCCACGCTTCCCCATCTCATGAGTGTTTCATCTAGTGGTGACCGGCGCTTCACCTCCACCCCTTGATACATTTCGTGCGCTGTACTCTCCACTCCCTGCAGTGGCGCTGAACGCTGGCGTGGAAATACGGTGCGTGGAGAGTTGGCAATGGCGTGTGTGAAGGTGTCATGGATGTGGCGACAGAGTGAATGTGATGTTGGGTAAGATGGGGAGCCATTGTGGACGTTGGATGGTAGGAGGTGGTAGATTAGGTGTGTGCTGTGTGCTGTGTGGTGTGTTGTGTGTGAGAAGTGGATGACGACGGACTGTTGTCCGAGATGGTCAGTAGGGCTGGTGTGTCAAGCCTGGGGAGTCCAAATAATGCCTGTAGGGGCTGTTCAGGCGAGTCGTGGGAGCAGGGCAGTTGAGAGAGTGGCTTGGTGACAGAGGAGAGGTGCGGCTGACGCTTCACCGTTGGGTGGTCATTTAGGCAGAATTTGGAAAATGTGGTTTGCGAGGTGTGATGTTGGAGTGGAGTGGTTAGAGTGTCAGACACTGCCCGAACTGTCCCCCCAAAATCGGATCGTTTTTGGTGGAGTACTTGAGATGGTCTGGACGTAGCGTGAGGTCAATTTGGACGGTTTCAGTTTAGTGTGTGACCTGGTAGAAAGGGCTCAGGGCTGATGGAGAAAGGTATTTGTTGTCGTGGTTAGACGCTGTATGTTAACTGTTTTCAACCAAACCTTCAGCCCCGCCGGCCTACCTTTTTCGTCTGCGTCCACAGCATGTTGCCATTTGGAAATTACCACGAAAGCGTTTACAGTTTGACGAAAATTTTAGTTGATTGATACGAAGTGACTCATTAATTTTCCACTTGTTTAATTACATTGTCACCTCCTCTCGTTGTTAGACAAACACATCGTCTGTGCGACAGCCGTCCTTCCATTTGTTGTGGTCGAGATAAGTTAACCTGTTGGATACATTGTGTAGATCATTTTGGTACTTTTATACTGTCCCGCATCCGCTCCTCCCTTAGTTCACCCCAATATATGTTTTTGTTTCGTGCTAATAATGTCCTCCCTTTTCGGTTTACCACCTTTAGCTGAGAATAAATGATTTAATCTTATTTTAACTGTCCTTAAGAATTTACATTTTCTCTTTAACTCCTCCTACCAACCCTCACCCTCTGCTCCCAAATTCGAACGTCACACTACTGGTTACGATTCTTTTAGGGTAAAGCTTCTCGACTTCTTATATCCAAACACACTTGTGCCTTTGCAAAAATTCTCAAACAACTGTTTTCCTACTCCATCGACAATGATATGAAGGGAAAAATGCTCATCCCCTTTGGCCTGTTTGCTACGTCGGTGCTCCCAAAAAGTCAAGTCGTGGTTCTACATGTCTTCGGCGTCCGTTTATGTGATGCCACTTTTAACCAAACTAAAGACCCTGGTTTCTCATAGTAGGAGAGCGAATACCTCTTAAAAGTCTTAGAAAAGAATTCGAGTCCCGATTTGGTACTGTGTCCAACACACTAATGAATTTACTGTTTCTGCCACCCTCGGCCGAGGGACACACATGATTATGAACCAGTTGGCGACCTGCTTCGTGGAAGTGTTGGCAAGAAATATTTTCTATCTTACCAAAAACCACTCTACACTTTTGCTAAAATAAATCACATTCCTCCTTTCCACGCGGTGGAGCGAAAGAAGTGCACCATAAAATAAAAGCGTTTTATTGTCAGTGTCCGTCGGAGAAAGAAACTTCCTCATACTTCATTGGAAAATTTTTGCAAGTTTGGGATTTCATCCACTGGTTAGCTTCTGTCCCTTCTTCATCAAGATCCCATCCCCTCTCCGACGACATTAAGGGGAATTTCGGCAAGCACTTCCCTCCAGACAGCAGACAACTCAAAGTGCCTCCGAACTGTCGACGAGAGTGGATGCTGTTATATTTCAGACGCGCACAAGTCGACCAAGCAGTTCTGGTACGTGTCGGAGCCAATTGCTTACGCCAAATTAGTCTTTACAAGGGAAAATTTGTAGCCTAAATCCTCACTAATGCAGTTGTGAACCTTTCAAGATTACATTTAAATTGTCTCAAAATACATTACGGTTTAATAAAATATAAATCGTTCGACCACGTGCAAAATCGCAATATTTTTAATCCCTTTCGTGATCGACTCAAAGAGAAATTGGAAATGCCAGGATTTCCACAGGTGTGGAAGTAATTGAGGAAATGTTTTCGTATTTAGTCATGACAAACATGGTTAGATTCTTGTCATTTTTTCTTCCCCTAAGGGACTAGAAAAATGTCCAACCGACGTAATGGGCGCCTGGAAATGAGCCCTAACGTCTGACTTTTGGTGCAAACTTTTCTGTCCGTTATTTTAATTCCGCGTACGCAAAGCATGTTATCTTCCCACCCTCTATTGTTACTGGCCGGAGGGCACGGCAAAGCGTCGATTTAGTGGGGCCGGAAATAGTTAAGGCAGAGACAGCGCGATGATATTCATGCCAATGACCGAGAATTTCTCCATTTACTCCTCGGTTTAATTACAGGTGCGAATTAAGAATTTATTAGGTTTTAACCATTTTAGAACAAAGGAGGATCGCATTTATCGCCACACTGCTTTTCCCACCTGCTCTACAGCCTTGTGGGCGAGGTGGGCAAGAAGACTCGAGTCTCGCCTAATAATGCCAGGTTGAGTTGCCCGCTCTAGAAGTCACCTCGGTGACCCGCGACCTCCGACAGCAATTCCAAAGTATAAAGATCAAGCCGGTCGTCATGAAGGGTTCCACGAACAACCTAAGATAATTGTAGGGGAAAGATTCCTTTGCAAAGAAGCGTTTTATTAAAAGCTAATATTCACCCCACTATGGGAAGGTTTTCGGCCACCTTCATATTCAGCAACACAGAAGAGCACTTCATCTCTAATAACTCACAATTTCCTGTAATAGCGATCAGCGCATCTCATGTGAACGCAATGATACACTGCTTGTGAAACTGTCTCTTGTGAGGTATGAATCAACAGCCGTTCAGTGACGTTGTGTTTCTAATGTGTATTCCTAAGTGAATCATAGTTAAATAGTTAATGCTATCGCAAGAAGTTTACCCCCGTATGAGGGTATTCCTGTTCTAGGGTAGGCGGTCATCAGGGAGCCATTTCTAAAACCGTGGGAGGGAGGGCGGGGCGGGGAGGCGACGGGGGGAGGCGGGTGATCCAGAGCCGCTAAACTCTGCAATATCTCTCTCTAATTTAACTTCCTTTCATTGCTGACACCAGCTGGCCGCGGATTCGTGACGCTCAATCGGGAACGCTATTCCATTCATTCTCGCGTTGCGCTGCCTCATGCATTTACGAGAGCCGGAACCAATTGCTCTTCTATATAAGCAAATATCAAAGTCACGGGGATGCCTTCTCTTCATCCACCGACCTCCTTTCTAGAACAGCATAACCTCCTTACCTCACATCATTTTCTGAAGGTGAGCCCAGCCTAACACGTCAACAGTGTCCTAAGCCCACAGCCTTACCTATTAACGACAATACACTCCCTTTACGTTCGCCTATGCTACCTCCAGTACACATGTATCCGAACAAACTTCCCTCGCGTTATGCCACCGACTCTACCCTTCGCGTGGACCACCCAGCAACGTCCGCTAAAGACTTCCGCGCAAATTATTTACACACATTCGGGCAGAAGTCCTCATAATTGGCGTACGCTAATCTTCGTAACCGTTGTTTTCTGGTCTGCATTTCCTCTCTGTTATTTATGATCCCGTAAGCAATAATACTTTAATAATTACTTGAGCAAAATGTTACTCCCAGAGCCGTTATTCCATGGCAGTCGCGCGCTAAAAAAAACAAAACCAAAAAGAAGTAGGATAATAAAGCTGTTGTAGTAAAAACACTTTGATCGTCAGAAATGTGGAGAGCTCGGCACAAATTGCAATAACGCGAGGAAATGAGACGTGTAGAAAAAGTGCAAGAAGTATAATCTTGGTTAGCCGCAAAGTGTACTGCCCCAGTCCATCGCCCTCCACAACACTCCCAAAGCCGAATTTCGGTGTGTGTATTTCAAGTTCCACACCCGAAACTAATGTGATTGCAATGTCTCTGACTGCAAGTAAGATGGCCATTTAGCGCAGAAATTCTGGGCTCTGTTATTGGGCTCTTTTGCCATGCCACGGCAACTTATGTCAAGTCCATTCTCAATGTCTCAATGCCCGCCACTTAGCCCCCTTTTCTTGGACAATAAAACACCGCAATGTGAGTGAGTGACAGTTGACAACTTTGACTTTTATATTTTTCATCGATTCGACATGCTTTTCAACAAATTTAATGATACATGCATAAAAAAATGCTGCAATTTAAAAACTTTCCTTCCAATTTGATTGCGAAATTAAAAGCGAATTACCTGCCTGCTTTGCACATGTCAGCCTGTTGTAGCAGTCCAACTTTTTCCATTCTCTCCCTTCGCATAACTAACCGAGAAAGCAGTGTCTAAATGTATTTAATCTAAATTCCCCTCGAAAATATCCCACGTTGTTTTTTAAAGTAATAGTGAGCCAAGCATTTTAATTACAAAAACTCGTCATTAGATAAAGGACAAGCGTCCTCTTCCAATGTACCTTCCCAATGACAAATTATGCCATCACCATGAACGACGACTGCCGTCGATAGAACGGAAGCATTACAGACCTATGAAATAGTTCAACTCCGAAACGGGCTTCTGGTTAATAGTGGAGGACAATGCATTTCAATTTGCAAATCCTGAGTCGCACTTGCAATAAACGACTGCCATTGCCTTCACCACAAGCATTTCCCCGGCCGAATAGTCATTTGGATGCCTAATGTGGGATGGTACATCAGGTATATTTACACACGATTCTGAAATTCTCCCGGTCAAATCCAGTTTGTGCCATTTTCCCGGCGAGTTCTAGCGGAACTACCACCTCCCCTTCAAACTAGTGACAGTTTCAGTTAATTGAATACTGGAGGGCCCCCACACAAAAATAACACGTTCAAACGAACAACTACTGTGCACCTCTTTTCCCGGAAATTTCTTATTAGCTTAGATGAACCCTAAGAGAAGGATAAAAATGGGCCAAAAATATCTACCTGGGGGCTTCCTTCAACGTTGCATGATCCAAATTGGTTATTTCGCCTCCACTGAAAGGCAACAAAATAAACGTCAAATTGTTTAAAGCCTTTCACCCCTTACATTTCTACCAGCTCGTTTGGATTCACTCCGAGATCCAGGCAAGGTTTGAAAGTCAAAGGAAAAATGAAGTTTTCGGACAGCATAATGCTTGTTAAAAATAGACCTTCCACTGCCTGTTCCATCACACGGCACATTGGAAGCAAAATTCAGCTTCCAGGAACGCCTCGTGCTAGGAGCTGGCAAACGGAACGTTGCCACAGGAGGTAGAATGCTGCAACTAGTGAAATATTCCCTTCCTACCCCACCACCACTCTCCAGACTGTTTTGCTTGAATGGCAACCCTTCTTTGATCTGTTTAACACTCTTTCCACTATTAATAGTTCTCCTTAACTAATAATGCCCCGTTTGAACGCATACGAAGGTTAAGCTGCATTTGACTATTTATTAACTTAAAATGATTTGCCAGAAATCAAACTCCACGACACGATTTGTGGGAGTGTTCGCTCCGACACTCCCGTCGTTGGCATTTAAACTTACCGCCCTAAGACCCTGCGAGTCTATATTAAGGAACAGGCTGGCCTCCGTTATTAAGAATGGCCCCAAGCAATGCTGTTGACAGTCGGGAGATGGATTCTTCTGCCATTCACCCTTCTGTCTCATTAGCAAAAGTTAACACTTTGTCCGGTGGTTGCCATGACCGTTATACCATGAAAACGTAATTTTTCAACTATACTTTATCCTCGAAAAGATGCATTTTCCCGATTCATTGTACTAATCGAAAGTCATTTAAATACCATTGTGGTCATCGTGTTTTTATTCCCTTAAAAGCAAATTTCAATAATTTTCAAATCTAAAAAGTGTGAAAATCGTCCGTCGTGAAATACCGGATCCATAGAGAATCTGATAAAAATTTTATATTGCCGGGAGGTTATTTAATTTTTTAGCACAGGTGAAGCTTTGCGTTATATCATGCAGTAAAAATTTGCGCTGGCCGACTGAGCAGTGTAGTTTTTTTTCCCCCATAAAAATTTTTCTTCTTCATGCTGACGTCAATTGCATGATGATAGGAAGACTCCTCCGCCGCTGTTATGGTTCGCCCACCCGGTCGTGGAAGAAGGAATCAGTCCTGGGACATTCCACCTCTATGGTCACCATGGTTTCTTTTTGACCGAAATTTCAGCTTGAAGTGCGTCTCGGAGTGTTTGCTTCTTATTCTACATTGCTTGATCACTATTCCATTGTCCATACAAAATCCACTTTTCATCACACAGTGTGTGACTTGGCGTACAAAAACGACTGCAATCGTGTATCGTGAAGGAAGCTCCAACAAGAGGGTCACTTGCTGACTCCTGTGCCGAAATGCCGAATTTTCACTTGGTCATTTGGTGTACGCAGGTCTTTAGCCCAGTCCAAAGCAAGCGCGACACCGCTTGGTTTACCTAAGTCTGGACCCAAGTTTTCACGAAAAGGCCATGTGTGTGGATGGATTGCACAGTCGTCCTTATTTCCTCGTCGTTACTAAACAAAGAGCCGGTGATTTCCTCGAGGCTCGTTGAACACATGCTCCAACCTCCAGAGGCCACTTTTATCATCAGTGGATCCATCGCCGAACTTCGGCTGCGAACTGATGGAAGAAATATTGAAATGGTGTAAATCGTTCTCGTCTCCATTCTGGTTTCGTACGAGAGTAAATAAAAAATTGAACGATGGAAAAACATGGCAAAAAAGTTACGAAATCAATGGGCAATAAGAGAAAATGAAAATTTATAAAGTAAAATATCGGAACCCGTTACAATGTATCTCTCTCAGCACAAACTAAAACAAACACTCCTTTCACAGATTTGTCAACCCCGTTAATTTGCTGAAATCTCGTCCTTGAAGTCTCAATGTCATTCACTTCGATGTGTGGGAGACCTTTTTATACTTATAGAAAGAATTGCACCACATGGTTTCCGTTTTTTTAACAATTCTCCCTCAGTTGTCCGACACCGTGAAGTTTCCGGCATCGAATAGCAGATTTTTTGCGCCAATTTTGTCAGTCTTTGCGCGGGTTGACAGCTTGGGGCGGATCGTCCGGCCAACCTTCCCTTGAAATTCCGCTTATTATGGGAGTGCCACCGCTACGAACACCCACCAGAAGGAATGCCATCCTTCCCTCACTTTCCCGGGCGACTCCATCTCTCCAGTTCCACTTATAAACCGACGCGATGCAAAAAAGATACATAATAAACTAAATAAATCGTGGGGAGTTAAATAAAGTATGACAAGGCTGATGCAGTCTCGTCTCGTACAAGTGAGAAGAACATAGAAATCATTCCCTGTACGACACGCAAACTACCACTTTATTTGAAACTAATCCATTAAAATTAATCAATTAACCAGGGGATGTGCCATTGTTTTCTCTACATCAGTTGAAATCCTCATCCACGGTCTGCTTAATACCAAGGCGGTTTATCCAAACAATGTTTGTTTCCCTCCCGCATAAATATGCATGGGGCATGGAAATGGTTAAGAGAGGCAAAATATCTCAAACAATCCCTGAACGATTCACACAATCTCCATTGTGGATTTATTCACACATAGGAGGGAAGATTACCAAATGTGGGTCACTTAAACGGTGGATTATAAAGTGGGGAAGGTGAAAAGCCTTGCACACTGATGCAAGCACTGGCGAGGAATCTTTCCTCTCTTTTGTTGTTTGGTTTGAGCGTGATTGCCTTGTGTGTTACAGCATGTTCCTGTGTCTCTAATCAGCGTTTCCTCCCCTTGAAATGTCTAAACCACACCTATTCAAAAAACACCAACAGACCTTGTGGAAAAGGTTGGAACTCGCACACCTTATTATTTGCCTGCCGAAAAAATAGGGAAATAATGCACTGGGTAAATAGGATTAGTAAAAAAGGGACAACAAAAACTTTCGTTCGTGCGCTGGCAGGAGTCCACTGCCAATATACCTAAAGACGGTACTTGATGACAGCCAGCACTACTTCGTCTTATTTCTCAGACAACGAGAATGAAATCACTTCACCACGAAGTGGGGCGAGGCTGCTACGATGGCAATGAGAATACTCTACCTGTTGGTAAAATGCTCTGTAGTGTGAAACCTCTTCTACAGCTATCCATCCTCTTGCGAAGGTAGTCTATGGCAGCAACTCTTAACTACATTTCCCCTGAAATGATCGAACACACTTGAGAGTTCACCTATTATTGCCGACTACACAGTTCAGAGTCAGCCGTCCGAAAGATTTAGGGGGCCAGTGGTAGTCTAACCTTTGGTGTTGTTTCCAACGGTTCTCCGGGCACCCTAACACCCGGGATTACCTGAACTGCTAGTTCTGTAAGTTTTGCCATTACTCCGCGTTTTGGTGGAGCAGTTTCCTCGTAATTATGACCTCAGCCTGTGACCTCAATTAAAATGGCCCGAATCACGACGCTGCAATCAAACTGACCCCGTAACATGACTGCTAATTTGCGCAACTTTCAGTTTGCGACCGACCTGCATTTAAGGCTCGGAGTAGTAGGTGTGTGGAAATTTTAAGGGATGGTCTCCAAGACATCCCACGCATTATTTCCAAAGGTCCCCTGGCTTTTCGTATATCAGTCGAATGAATGCAAAGAAAAAGTATCAGGGTAGACTCGACTCACATTGTCCAGTTGGTTCTCGGTGCGCGCATACATCGCTAAAAAGTCAACTTTTTCAACTAAAATGCCTCGATATAGAGAAAAAAAGCACAGAACTCCCTAAAAAAACCCTGTTTTTCCAACTTCATAAATCCACCTCATGAGTTTCCTGACTGCCCGTTTATGTTATTGTATTTCGGAAAATTATAGGGAAATGCCCTAAAAGTATCCCGTGGCTATGCCGACCCCCACGGGGTTGTTGATACTTACCCTTCACGCTATCTCAGATGAAGCATGAATTTAAAGCAACGGGATATGAAACTTGAAGAACTCCCCGAAATTAGCCTGTCAGCGGTTTTGGGAGACGGGAAACTTTAAACTGAACTGACATGTTGCACTTCACTTAAGTAAATATTTATCATCCCAACGAATGGTCACCCACGACTGTATTGTGTATTGTGATCCTGGTCGGACTATGGCCGCCTAACTCAACTCAACGGGAAATTCCAACCCTCATATATCACAATTCTTCTATAAATGCCTCATGGTATAACCACCCGAGAGACGTGCCAGATCTTGTTGGAGACGAGATAGAGGCTTTTTTCTCCTCATTTTTAGCCAGTGAAAACTAATAAATTCTGCTCGGTAAACATCAGAGAACACCTCTCCCCGACTTTTAATAGACTAGCCGTGCAGGCACAATGGAGATAACGACGACTGCCCAGGTTGCATGACGTATGACATTGCAATTAATGCGTGTCAAGCAAAGAATTTTAACTGCAGTTTCGTTAGGATTCGACTTCAAGAGCACAGGTGGAAAAGACGCCTCTTGAATAAAGAACCTTATTTGCGGCGATTAAGCACTGTGCACTCTGTTACTCAGGCTTCTACTTGCGGCGGTCGCATTGTCTTTTACACCTTGATGAGTTTGTGTGGCCGAGTTCCTAAAAGTAACATGAACCGCGAAAAACGTCGACTACCAGACGGAGGAGAAAAGACGAAAGAAAGAAGAACCTGAGCCAGGTGTCACGTAGAACAAACATATGCGTTACATCGAATCATAGAGCTTCTACCTCGGAGGCATTTTCGAAAAGAGGATCATTTGGACATGCGCTGGGTCTCAGGAAAAGAATTGATACGCGGAAATGGAGGACTTGCCGGAATGATGTAAGAGGATTCATAATAACCTTGTTCCTGCCAGTTAGAATCGCGTTTTGCCTTAATCTGAAACCCACAGCCTAGAGGAAAAAGGAGGTCTTCCCTGCTTCATCTATGGAAGGTAAAATTTCAAAAAGCGCCACCGAAGAAACACAGGAAATGGTGTGGGCAATTAGTGGCTTGGAACCGTTTACATAACAGGAATACAGAACAAATAACGCGGCAATTTCATCGCGAAGGCTATTATCCCCAACTCGCTTTGTTCCACCCTACCACACATTTTCATGTTCAGTGCGAGATATGCGTGTGGATGTTAGAGGACTTTTGAAACTTCTAACGGGCGGCTCGCGATGTCCGTTGCGGAATGAATAAAAAAATCCCCCACTTCACCATTTGCGTCTCCCTTTCTGTCTGTTTGACAAAAAGAACACGAGAACGGCCGAAATGTTGGGGCACCACTTTTCCTAAATACATAATACTGGTGGACGCAGTCAAAGCAGACTTTTAAAATCAACACTTGGGCTTATTTCCAACCATTACACAACGGACGGGAATTCAATGTAACGTTCTATTTTTAAAGTAAATTACCCTGTTAAATAAACTAACCGCTTTCATCAACTTAACGCTAGCGTTATAAGTAAAATCGTGAAAATAGGAACAGGAAACCAGCCACTGTTTTCATCCAAATGTCTGCACTCCTCCCCCAACATTAGGATGGTTGCCATTAACATAAGGTCCTCTATTGTCTGTTGAATCAAAAAAAACCGCCCCTCTCTTAATGTGATTTCAGCACCAGGGCTTAAAGTCTATTGTTAGCTAAATGGAGGGCTTCCAGGTATTATAATTAAAGAGTTTATGCAGGTTAGCATTCGACTCAGGGTAGGACGATTTCACTTGCCTATTGTGACATCCCTGTGGTTTGAGGTATTTCACAAACCTTATGGAATAACTGGCCATCCCAATTGATGATTTCTTATGGAAATGGCAAGAAGGATAGTTAACTTTGAGCAGTCAAACTTTCCCCCGCGAAGAGGTCTCCGAATTCCCCTGAAGGCGGTGGATCCGATGAGTTGCCCAGACTCCACCCGCCTAAAGGTCAGACCAGAGAATTGGTAGCACGGTAAAATTCTACTGGTATGTGAATAATTACGGCGATCGGCAACGGATTCGTCTGATTGAATCTTAGCGAGTGAACAAAATCTTATCCTGGTAATAACTGATCATGGCCAGAAAAATAGGCTCGTTTTTATCGCAAGGGGCCCCCTTAAGTTACATAATGGAAAGTTTTTTCTCGCAGCTGTACAGGTTTTAAGATTTTTTCGGGATTTTGGATGATCAAAATTTGTGAATTATCACAATTGTCAATTCAACAGGCCCCGACGGCATATTTAAGTATGGAAGTACTTGAGGAAGCATGCAAGAATCTTTGTGGTCCTATCAACTATGTTACTTAACAAAATGGACCTCCGCATCTTATGAACACGGTCCATCCACGAAGAGAGCTTTGCGTAAGACCTCAACGTGTCATTTTTAGAATATGCGCTTAAACATTGCCGGCTTTTCGTGTGTTGATTGTACAAACTGGGAATACTTCTTACCTCCACCCTGCGGTTAGCCAGGGATGGAGTAGACCAAAGTTAAATGGGCTTATTAATATCAGCCAGGGCACAACACACGCCTTCCGTAGACCACCTTCACTCTCCAAACAAGTGTTTAACATCGAAAATTATTTTTCCTTTCTAATGAACAATCAACGTCTTACTGCATTAGTGGCGATCAAAAATTTTTCGCATATTCGAGAGGTCGGATAGAATTCGCCTTAATCTGATGTCGGGTGTAAAAAATGCTTAATTCTGGCCATTAAATAACTCCTCAAGGCGTTATGGTTGTCTATTTGCCCTTTAGCAGATCTTCTTCACCGTTGATTTGACTTCTACAAATTATCCTCTCATAGTCCGTCCATAAAGTTGGGGCAGAACTTCACGTTATCACGATAGCTGGGATCAGACAGAAGACAACTAAAGCTTCAGCTCCCCCACAACGTGAACCGGTGGCAAGTAATTATCCACTGTCCACCTCAAACGCCTATTGGAACCTAATCGCAGAAAACTAACTGAGTTCTACGGAAGTAACAACTGGGGTCATCATCACATTTACAATGTCTTAGTCTATTTGAGTAGATAATGAAACTATCAAGTGGAAAACGTTGAGACAACCAGTTACTTATCAGTTGCAGAATGTCTATGAGCCTCCCGACAGCATCTAGCACCCGAATGGAGCAAATCACTTGAGGTGCACAGAAGTGAGGGAGTGGAACAGTGAGCTCCACACTCACGAGTTTCCCTAAAGCTCATGCTCCGTGCACAAACCGGCACCCGGTCCTGCAGTCAGCCCGCACTCCCTCCACCTTTGTCCCTCTAATTCCCCGCACGTGCACCTTCTTGCCATCTGGCGGTAAACCCAACTTAGAGAGGTGCGCACGTCCACCTCATGTTATCTTAATCTGGGAAGTCCATCAATGTCGTGTAGTCAACTGAGAGTGGATTACTGTCGCCTTGCAATGAGAACACTTAATTTCGCCACACTCCTCCGACAGTATCAACAACCGCATAATGCCCCTTCATATCTGCATCTGGTCCAATCGCCCTTAAGTAGGTACTTTCTCAATGGGAACGAGTACGCAATGACACGCACATTCCACCTGAAGGACCGCACTTCTATCCACAATACATTGCCATTACTTGAGTAGTAATGCACAGTGATGAGCTTCATCGGTGAAATCACTTTTAAACATTTCCTCATGGCCATAAAGCAAGTAGGATCTTACACCATCCCAGCACCTAGACACTGGCTCTAATTCAATGTTGAAGTAGCTTCTAACCTTCGAGCTATTGTATTGCTACGAATGGTGAGCGAATTCCTAGTGTTTTTGGTCGTAAGGAACGAGGTGTTGATTTCGGATCAAAGGCATTCATGTCAGGCTCAATTTACAAATTAGTGCTAACTCTTTACGCCTTGTATTCCAGATTGTCATCTCTGAGGCCCTCCATTAATAGGTAGGATGCTGCTACCCGACAATTTTCTTTGGATGGACTATCTCATTAGCCTCATCTCCGGTCTCTGACGCCAACGCCAACCCAAATGACCATCAATTTGCCTTCGGCGATCTTGTGTAATTTATATTGAGCCTGTCATCATTAATGCTCTCTGAAGAGGCATGCTCCGAACAATCCAGACTCGTAGCTTCCGGTTCCTGTCGCTCCCTTGCACAAGCGGTCTGATGCAGGTGACCGAAATTATCTTAAAAGGCCGGCTGTATTCGGTTTATGCACGGCTATGCTTCTGATGATGAGACTTTATTCGGCCATAACACGATGTGTAAACATTACCTTTTGCCCAAGGGAGAAATGGGCTAATCTCTTGTGATTGGCTCGGCAAAGTGTAAACCTCCCACAATAGGCGAAGACAAGGGACTGGAATGGTTGTGCTATTAACGCCTTAATAAAAAATATTATAGTTCCGGTCATTATGCACCGGAAGAGCCGGTCCTTCATGACATGTGCGTATGTCCATGTATCTATTTTGGACAGGCAGTCTTAAGGGCAGGAACATAGTGGAAGTCTGGACATGAATAGCTGTTTACGGTTGGGCGAAATTGCGGCGAAATTAAGTGTTCTCATTGGAAGGCGACAGTAATCCACTCTCAGTTGACTACACGACATTGATGGACTTCCCAGATTAAGATAACATGAGGTGGACGTGCGCACCTCTCTAAGTTGGGCTTACCGCCAGATGGCAAGAAGGTGCACGTGCGGGGAATTAGAGGGACAAAGGTGGAGGGAGTGCGGGCTGACTGCAGGACTGGGTGCCGGTTTGTGCACGGAGCATGAGCTTTAGGGAAACTCGTGAGTGTGGAGCTCACTGTTCCACTCCCTCACTTCTGTGCACCTCAAGTGATTTGCCCCATTCGGGCGCTAGAAGCTGTCGGGTCGAGGGAAAAGCGGTCAGCATGCAAGGTATAAATCAATCTGGTCATTCAGAAGTACCATGTGAGCACGGACGTTTCTTCAACCTGTCCACTTCGTCCGAAATCTCCTCATCTCCCTGTCCACGTGGAAAGATGTGAACAGAACAGAAAATGTAAACAAGAGGGTAGTATGAGAAGAGGAATGGTTGACTCTTAATTAAGACTAACTTCTTGTCAAGATCATATCACTTGAAAGTACCATGTTTGGGAGGCCGGTCACCCACCAGCTCGCCTCTGCGTCTATTGGCAAAGCAGACGGGAAATTGGAGAAAGTTGATGTTAACAGTGTTTGATAAGACGTGTGAAATTTCTCCATTTTGGTGAGTAGTTCATCCGTGGGCAGTCGAGGGATGAGCGACACCGAGCGGAACGTAGACTCTGGATGTTGGCACAACATACCCGTTGAGGCGTAAGAAAGTGTGTCGAGTGAAAATGTGAAGTATCTGTTATGCGGGTGGTGGCGTTGGAAGCAAAAGAAAGGATGGAAGAGGGCAGTTATGTTCCCGGCAGGAGATTTAGAAGTCATTTAAGACTTAACGATGGACTCTTTGATTCGAACAGTTTAACTCAATTCGTCCGACAAAGACATAAATTAAGGTTGAATTTCTTTGCAATTTGTGAATTGTCACGCCTCCAAGAAGCACTCGTGTGTCCACTTTGCTGCTGCATGCTGTCGATGCAAGAATCGCGCATTTTTCGTCTCCGAATCCGCTGTCAATCAAATAGCCTTTTTTATGATGTAAACTGACAGATGTTTCTAGTCGTAACTTCAGCTGCCAATTATTTCTATTTACACCGGTTACTCCTTAGTTCCTTTTAATTACTTCATTAAAACTAACAAGAGGCTTTTTTAAGAGAACTCGTGTTCCCTTTATTAGCTAGCAAGTTAATTCATGGCATTTTCGTTTGTCGGTCCCCTTAGCCCTGCCTCTAAGTGAGTCGTTCGCTTTCATCGCCACTTTTGCTTCGTCTTCCTATTCGACTGCCATGCATACTGCCAACATATTGCGGCGGATTGTTCGTCTCCAGCTTTCTACTTCTCGATATTCCAGGCTTCGACTCCCGGTGTTCTCGACGCTTTCCTTTCACTATTATAGCGACACAGTTGCGGCTCTCCGCATCTCGCGGCTTTACAGATGTGCCGCAGGACCTGAAGTGCAAATGACCATCTTCTGGGGTCCCGGGTGTACCGACCTGCGGGGTCGCAATAAACTTGCCATTCATTTCACAATATTTCTCCTCTTCATTACATATTTAAATGCGGCATGGATGACAGAATAAAACAATGACGCTCATAAAGGGAGCATGAGAGGGCTGGAATGTTGTGTTCACCTCACTCACTGTTAGAAATGTGTAAACGCATTGTCATTAATGGCTCTTGAGGTGAATGCTATATAACCATTCATTTAGCATTCATTTGGCAAGCCGGTTTTGTTATTCACAGCTATAAAATGAAGTTACATTCAGGGTTATTTTTACACATACTCCCTTTTCAATACTTGGCAGGCAACAAGAACTCCCCACTTAGAATAGTTTTGTCTACGCGACTATACCACTTCTAATTGAGTTCGCCTCCGCTCTGGGAATGCTGTGTTAATACAAAAAGTCGGGCCCTCATCTTGGTCGGGTTTCCCAGAAAAGCAAGATAAGATTGTGAAATAGGAGATAGGCACAGATGAGGCCGTTGGTATCACATATGGCTATCGTTTCTTTGAAATACTACACCACACATAGGTCCAAATTAGGTAATCTTCGCTTGAGCTTCACATCGTCTTATAAATGGTCTTTTGCTTTCCTTTTGCCATGGCTGCTCATTTGAGAGGGTGCACTTTATGTCTGTACTGTCAACAAACGAGACATTGCCTTTCTACACGCCAATTCTGTTACTAACTAACTTTTCCAATCTTGTCTGGAGTGAACTGGGCAGACTGGCACAACTGTGTGCCCGTTGCCCTTCACATGAATGGAGCATAATGGCCGATCAAAACACTATCCATCAACGGACTTACCGAAGGCAAAGGACCCATTTACTTGAAATTACTAACAATCTGACATCCTCCACGATCTCCTTTGTCTTACCAGAAGGGAGGATTGACGAGTTTAATTAATCTTTTTCATATGTCACTGGGCCACGATCCTCGTGACTTGGCGTCACATCAGTGACTGAATTCCTCAAACAGCATTGGGAGCACGACCACTCCAAACGCCACTTTGTGGCGCCTGGTTCACTGACAGGTGAGTGTATCCCTCAGAGATGGTAAGAAAGTCTCGCGAACTTATCGTACCCAATTCATCATTAAGAGGCGTGGCTGCTATGTGAAGGATGTTTGCTGCGCAATATCGCCGGTGATAAGTAGCATTAAGCAAATGGGCCCTACAGGGACTTTCAAGACTGGGTCTACGCACATGGCAAAATTTATCGGCGGGTCGTCGTTTCTGCCCTGTGGGTGATTTTAGTGCCGCGATCCGAAAGTTCTTTGAAGCTGTAACAGGACATCATAGCGAGGCTGACTATCGTGGGGAGGGATTTTGTGGCAGAGTGAGAGACATTTATTTCCTTTCTTCCCTCGTGGAGGGACGTACAGTGACTGGAGGACGACGCGCCAGTCTCAAATGCTTAAAAGTACCTCAATAATTGGACCTAAAAGCTTGCGATGGAACATCAGGGGCAGGATAAGTAGAATAGGAGGAAGGGGGGGGGGGTGGAGAGACAAACTTTGAGGAATATTGGAGAGACAGGTGTACCTATGAGGTTGGAGAGAGCTCCAGAATGCCATTTCGACTCTACCAACATGGCAAAATATAAAAGGTAAGAAGCCCAAGCTACCAATTTATAGTCCAGACCCATAAGTCATGAGAGAGAAAACATCACACGAAGTTACTACAATAATTAATGTCATAGCGATGCAAACACTACCAAAGTATTTTGCTTACGTGTACATTGACCTTTCATTGGAAATCCTCCTATTTATCCTCCGTTGCACCCGACATTACTCTACATCCTAGGCTTCCTCTGGCCATAAGCATATTTTTCTGCATTCGAAGCGGTGCACCTTCAAGAACCAATCAACCAACTCTGTGCGTGAGCGAAAATGGCGGCAACTGGTTGCTCCACCACTGCTATGAGGAAACCTAGTGTGAAGTCCATGTCGTAGACATGGGGAAGCAGGTGTGAAGCATAGAAAATCCGTGCCATTTAGTTCTAGAGCAATAGCTATATACAGCCTGTAAGAAAATTGTCACATCTACTAATTTCTTAGCTGGAGCATCTCACTAAAATTGAGTAGTTACAGTGTTCTTTCAATTCACAAAAGACTAAAAAGGGCTCATTTTAGGCAATTGCATAAAAGTCCAAACACTTAACAAACGTTGAAGCATTTTGGTTTGTGACAAGTCGAATAAGTGTGAGCAATGGTAATAATATGGTCATTAAATCCTTTTCTTTAAATGCAGAGGAGGACAGATGGCCCAAATGAATCATAATTCAGTGAACTTTATGTGTCCAAAATATCTCGTCTCCCTTAGAAAGTTGTTGCACCTTGAAGGGCAGTGTTGCATCGTCACGTGGCCTATGGTTCATTACGCCGTTCATCAATCAACATACTTTTCATTCAAATGTTTACATGGCTTGGGACGGTGACATGACCGGTCAAGATGCGAGGAGTGACTCCTGTGTACAGTTAAATGCCATATTAAGGAAGATGGATGCATTCAAACCTTGCTAGATTTCCATTTCACCCACCTATTGGTTATCCTAACTTGGGGCCCGCTCTTTGGCAAAATATTTTGTATAAACATCCGCTTGACAATGGGAGACGGACCTCCCGACAACCCCACTGCTCCCAGTTCTTCGGTGTCCTTATGTTAAGGTCCTCTCTACGTGCCGAAGTCTCATAGTGCCACTACCTGTCGTGGCTGATGTGTGGGCTCCCACAATTTGACCTGGGTGACCAAGTTACGTCTACTAGACGCTAGCCAACGGACAAAGTGAATAAAAGAGGTAAAAACACGTCGGATAAGTGGCATAATTTAACGCGGGCATTTCGCCTGGCGATATTTGAAGTTGGTCTGCCTTGGCTACTCGACTGCATCCAAGGCTGCGCCTCATATAGTTCACCGAATTTCAAGTTCGCTTTCGGCGACATGCCATAAACTCCAACTAATAAATGCAGTCTAACATCTGGAGCAGTCTAACATCTGGAGCCGGTAGGAGTAAGTGGTTAACATTCGATGATCAGGCCCCATTGGCCGAATGCACCAACTTTAGGATGTCAGGGTCTGGTTTAAGCATTTACTTTGATCCTACCTGCATGACACCCTCTAACTGTTGAGGTGACAGCTCCACAAGCAGCAATAGTTGATTGACACGGTTTCCTTGATGGATGTGACAGGTGACAGCTTTTACGTTTAGCTTCCTTCCTCCCTGAATCTCCCATTCCCCATGGCAGGTGAATGCAACGACTAACTGGCATGTAAAATCATTAAAGTTTGTCTCCAAGACAGCCTATTAAGATAAAACCCTAAAAAGATAAAAAGTCTTCACCTAACTGATGGTAGACTCACGGTGATGAAACAAGCATGGGGTCAATACGCAGCTTCGAATCAGTCGACCTGCTTTGGATTGTTCATAGAATTGTCAATCTCACTCAACCCGAACCTTAGGTTGACCTCATGATCCTTTGAAAGGTCGGTCGCGATGGCCAGGAGAGACGAGAGACGTTGGATCTCAGCCCTAACTCTTCGCCCACTAAACTCCATCACGAGAGAGTTGATAATTTTGAAACAAAACTCCTTCGCTTCCAATACATTTTTCTTAAGTAGATGATTATACTGAGTGACGCAGAGCCAACTTCCCGTTCTCTAGCTGACAAGCCTTTCACTGCTTAAATTCCATCAAAAGAATCCTAGTTATCTCGATATATATTCCCATGAGGCACCACTGATTCCGTGGATTCCGATAGTAGAAAAGGTAAAGAAGCGGCAGGTCATTATTTTTCTGGATCTTTTCAAGGCAGGCACCTTATTGATGTCCCGGACAGCCGACCATCCAGGCACAAGTTCATCTCTTTTCTAATCGCGTGCTAATAACTCTAGTGGGTTAGTCTTGAATAAACGCGTTTAATCAGCTCATCTCTCAACTTGAGTATATCGTTAACAATATGGGCTGATTAGGTCTAATCTTCTGACGGATGGCTATGCCATTAAAGACCCTTTCATCCCATCTGCCCTAGAATAAGTGAGCTTTAATGACCATCAACATCAGTGCAGTGGAACAGCTCGAAGGCTACATGACGAACGTGACTGACGTGTACCTTTGAGTTGTCAAATTTGACAAACCTTCGTAATGAGAGTGAAATAGTGACGCTGCCGTTAATCTACCAGCTGATATAGTCCGCGAATACACTCCATTCATAGTATTTGACATATCGGGGAAGATCGAAGTTGTTAAAGCAGCCAGAAATGACTTTCTGTTGGATGTTTGATATCAACGGGGAAACTTTTACCTGCAGTATGTTACATGGGAGTATCCGAGGCAGAATTATCATTCTCACGTCAGTCACAGAATGAAGTGTCTATTTCGAGGACAAGAAACATGACCGTTTTGGGGTTATTTAGCCTCCTTCCCCGTAAATAAGGTCAACTCTCTGCTCGAAGAGGTGTGCTGAAGGCTAAATTGGGCATTGGACAGAAATTATTCCAAAAAATAACCCTCGCGCTCACTTTCTTCTCGGTATCAGACTGTAATTGTAATTAATCACAGGAAGAATGGAGCCTCTAATCTGTCCCATGCGCTCCTTCGTGCTCCAATCTCACAGGAAATGACGAGATGAATGTCCAGTTACCTATTAGGGGACATACTTTTGCGGTAGCAGATAAAATACCTGCTCAAGTTAATTTTCCCACCTTCACTGACCAAGAAATACATTATCCTAAGAACAGTCAGGGACATAATTAGATGGTACAGTTGATACTGGCCATATATCTAAAGGAGTATCTTCTTTCGTGGATAAATTTAATAAAAAATACGTTTGACTATGTCTGAACTATATTCTCTTTGACACTGTCTCCTAGACATTGACAATTTTTAACTTATCTGCGATTCACGCGGCAAACGACTCAGTTAATAGACCACATTTTACCTGAATCTCGTTGTTGACTAGGCACGAACAATCCTGACCGCTGACAAATAATAAACTCTTCAAAAAGTCAATTGCCTGAAGTTTCTTGACCAATTCACATGCATAATTAAGCTTCTCCGGTGTGTGTTCTAACCAAGTTAGTCGATCTTTGGACTCGGGAACAGGGATTGTTATGACTAGTGAAGCTACCTTCCGGAAAAATAGTAGGATAAGTGGTTAGTCCCCAGAAATTGATGCGAAAAACACATATTTTATAGAACAGGGAGGGAGTGGATGTGTGAAAGGGTAGCATGCTAAGACCTTTGTCTAAAAAAGCCATTATAAATAACAGTTTTAGTAGTGACATTTTGAAGCACGTCGAGGTTGAGTGAGTCAACCGAACAAATTCATGAGTCAAAGGGCAATAAATGCAACCTGTCGTAATTTTGAGATAAAATTTAAACATGTATCACTTATGCCTTCCGCTCTTGTTCCCGGAGGCTTAGAAATTAAAATGACCTATTCAATCACTTAGGTTCTACAAGGATTGAAAATCGGAATTAATGGCAATTAAAAATGGTTCCGTCTCTCCGGCTTGTTTATCCGTTTGAGGCGGTACTACACCTCCTCCAATTAAGCATTCGACATCGCCTCCAAACTCTTAAGAAGCCAGCTAAATGAGACAAGTTTATTATCACTGCTGTAATACTTCCTCGAAGTTCAACGAGGAGCCGCAACTCTCAGCATGTCTCCACTCCTACGATGGTGCCAAGTGTCACCACTTCGGTATAGGCACTAGACGGAAGAGGAGAGAAGACGATTTCTCTGAATAGTATAAATAGGGGGGAAAAATAATATGGAAATGGCGGCGTACTCTTAGAAAGTCTTCAGAAAAGTCCTTTTTAATACCATCAATAAACTTTCTTAAGTAAATATAATTGCCATTTCATCTTTTGATTCTAAAAGTGAACCAGTGCTTGTTTGACGCATTCATTTTTTGAATATTTTGCCCTTAAAAGATTTAAAGGCAAAACAAGTGATAAATCCGGAGAATATGGAGGATGAGAAAGAGTTTCTCAGCCTAGTCCTGCACTTTCTTGACAAGTCATCAAAGCAGCCTGGAGCCCGGCAGTATCATAAAGCAGCATATTGTCCTTCCCATTGTGAACATCATCGGTCTCTTCTCTTGGACTCATGTCTTCAAACTATCCAGTTGCCGACAATTGTCCCCCGAACTGAGCTTTTCGTTCGGTTGTAACAGTTTACACTGCATCCGACCCCGGATGTTCCACCATAAACACAACATTCCCCTTTTCAGAGTTAACTTTGGTTTAGGGATGCGAAGGCTTTCCCTAAGATTTTTCTCGTAGGCAAACCCCATTTATCATCCGCTTCGAGAAGAGCTCGATTTTATTCCGAGCAAGCAGAGAAGTATACATGACGACCTGATCATCAAATACTTCTGAATTCATTCATGTGGCATCCACCTCGAATATTTCGGCACTAATCCGATCTCCTAAATACGGTTCGAAGTCCTTTTCTGAGCTGAATTGAGCCTTTCTGTGATCTTTGATTATGTCAGAAGAGAATCTTGCTCCATCACGGCCTTACTAACCTCGTCATTAATCAAAAATGGTCTCTCAAAACTTGGTCGAAAGCACCAGTTTGAAATTTTTCGAGGTGTCATCTGCATTCCCTGTATAAATTTCTCACCTAACGCCAAACACTTGCAATAAATTTTTACACGCTTCTATAGCATTTATAACTTGTTTAAAGTCGTATAGAATACAGTGGCGTAGGTGAACTTCATCAGCGGCCATGGGTGCACCATCGCTCCGCTCTTAAGACCGGCGTCAGTAATTTCTGCATTGAGCGATAAAAATGGGGAGTCTAACATGCGCCAAAGTCAAATAAACTTGTACTGCGTGTCTAAAATAGTTGTCACGTCCACGGGCGAAAGTGTCCGGTCGATCTGAGGCACAACCTTTTCCAACAGGTTGAGAAGTGAGTTCTGTAATATGAGGAAGAGTAAAACTCTCAAGTGTTGCCTTTGGCAAAACAGGCCTCAGTTTCGACGACAAGCTGGGGATTTTCACTACTGACTTGCAGGCAAATGCGAAGTCGTATAAGTCTACCTCATGCCGAACTTATCAGTTTTCAGGTCGAGTTGTTTGAGTTTAACAATTCGGAGTCGTCAGTAGATATGAGGTGAAAATGTCTTATTAGTGAGGAAACTTTTAATTGAAGCCACTGAAAATAAGTGACTATTTACGTAGGACAGAGTGATCAGGGCCCACTGATGGGGGGACAAAATGCCATTCACACACCCGCTTGTTGCTCACCAACCAGCGAACTGAGTGGCGTTTCGACACGACTGATGCCATTGTGTGTCTGTGCATAATTGACAGTTTCATGGCAGTCCCAACACTTTCATTGTTAATGGTTGAGGAGTGACATAAAATAGGGGCTGTTCTACAGTGCGTTAACATGTTTACCTGTACCTCTTCGCCCTAGTTACAGCGACTGAGCGGCATAATGAAGAACTGACAGAAATTGTAGGATTCATATCTGCATTCTATGGTCATTAGACTTTTAGTCGAGTAAGCGGCAATACTTTGTTATCACCCCGACCGATTAGACTACGGACAGCGACCGAGAGAAATTTCCACAAACGTTTCCGTGAATGAAAACCTTAAGGACTCCAGGATATTATGAGTATTTTCAGGCGACTTATCACATGGAGGGAACCAAAGTGAGGTGAAAAGCAACTGTGAATGCAGTCAAGCGCGCTTTTGTGAATTAGGCTGGACCCAAATGGTTTTGGCGCAAGGGAGATATTCATAAACGTCTGATAATTTAACTCGAAACTTAATAACGTATCCTTCTTTGCTAATAAAATCTAACAAAAAAAATAATGAGAAGCTTCTGTGGTGAAAGCATTAAAGAATGCAGAAGATTTATTCCCTCCTCTTCATCGGTTTTCGTAAAAGTTAACTATCCTTCAGCGAAAAAGAAGTAGTATTTTATAAGTTGGCAATTGCCACTGGCTGAGTAAAAGTGTCCCCCGACAACATTCTCTACTTCATTTTCCTCTGTGGCGAAGGCTGATCATCACCAAATCTCGTTGGACCATTAGCATCCTTTTATCTCTTTCTTCTTCTCTCCCCAACTATACACAAAATTGTGAAATTTTTGGTTAAAACATACATGCCGGTATCAACCGTCTCAAGATCGGTTTGTGTATTTAGAGTAAAATGTAGTTTGTTTTCGTGATATTCCACAAGTGAGGCAATTGGCCGACAGTGAAAAATTGCGGGTTATAACAAATGTGGTGTCTTTACCTTACGGCCCCACATAATTTTAACTCTGTTAAAGCGAATATCGCTCTTAAAGGAGCACTCAACATTGTTGTTTAAAAAGAAAAACCGTAAGATGGACCCACGCATGAGAGCGAAAGCGTACTACTTTAGGCGGCCTGTGGAGAAACAGACTGAGGGTGAAGAAAACGATTCCCGTCTCTGATGTGACCCGAATAAGTTGTGGGTGCGAAAAAGTAGGTTTAATTGGCCGAAATGGCAAAGAAAGTGTACTACTAAAATGATTGGATGAACGCTCGGCGACGAATTGTTAACTGAGTGGACCCCATTAAATGAGTAGATCCTGCGATAGTCAGTTGATTCTGCTCCCTTGAATCGGCGTCAACCGGCCACCATCCTCACAACACTTCTGTATAGGTTCTAAAGAAGGCGGACGATGCCATTTAATCTGACATCCAAAAGGAAATAAATATTTGGGAACTAAAACACTTTATAACGCAGTCTCCGAATTGCGGATCATCCATAAAATCTTCTACATTTATAGCTAATTATGAAGAGTTTGCGAGAAAATGGCTCCTCAAACTCATCCAAGCCACGGCACATGCTTGTAAGACCACTCGGATAGAGGAATTGGGTAAAAGAGGCATACGTACTGGGGAGAATTACCGCCAAAACTTTCAAATTAAGAACCGCGGAGGCAGCAAAAGAAGCTGCATCCAGTCTGACCTTGGCTTCCATTATTAATAAGATCCGATAAAAAATCAAAACTAAGTGTGTTCAGCTATTGGCTTAACACACTCCAATTAAGGCTAACTTTACGAAAATAATTCTCACCATTTATTTAACACTTCATGTCATACATAATAGGACATCAAGTGATATCGTTTGAGTATCCCTCGTCCTCCCTTAAGTACCAATAAATTTGCAGAGAAGAAGGAATGCAAGTAGGGAATCGGACAAATAGGAGGCGAATCCATTTTAAGTAGAGGCCCCGACGCTAACCAGAAGAACACGAGGTGGGGACAACGTTGCAAGTCAACTTGTTACAACCACCAAAAATAATCATGATTGTCACTGTTTATAGGATGTGCCTGCGTGGAATTCATTTGATCAAAGCACGAAAGCAAATCGTCAGGTATAGCCATTGTCATTGTCAAGGCATAAGAGGGGAGAAATGTGAAAGGCACTCACGTCGCCAGATAAGGGATTTTGTGGAACTTCTTATCACACGAAAGGGCGTAGCATCTAGAGGGTATCTTTTTCCTAATCGGTCAGAGTCCACGTGAATCACACAGTCATGCAGCTTAGTAATTCGTAGGTTTTTTTATAAAAGTCGGACATAAGCATATTGGGAGGCTATTTAATAGGGAGGGTCAACTCGACCGTCATCATCAGTAGAATTTTCTCATACTCATTCATCTCGCCACACAAATACCTTTCCTGAAATGCAGGAAGATAGACGCCTAAGATGTAAAGCCAGGTAGCCTTGGGAGGACCATTCGAAATCGTCAAACGAGGTTAAAGAAAGAATGTCAAGAATGTAAAAGACAATGCAGCACTAGGGGTCTTTTCCGTTCCAACTTTTCAGCAATAAACAAGTCCGCTACTAAAGCGCAGCTGTTTAGGATTTACGAGTTTTTGGCTGTGTGCTTAATATAATCGTTTCGGAAGCTCTATCCAAACAAGAACTCTGAAAGTGACAGGAATCGTAGTAAACACTTAGCCAACAGAAATCTGTCGTGCAGAGCTGACTAATTAGTCCCTGACCCGAGGACCGCGAAGTTGGGGAGGAAATCGTTGACCCATGCGGGCTCCTAAATATTAGCGGCCTTTTCAAAATGTCTTCGTATAACCATTCTAGATTGAGACGAATTAAGAATAATCAAAGTAATTTTAGTCTATTCTTTCCACAATAAGCAAATGAAAGACCTCAGCACGCAAACACCCAAAGTCGACAGTAAGGACAAGCACACATATGGGGAGTGTCGACTGTTAATTCGGCCAGAAACAATTTTCGGACGCTTATTAGGACAGGAAGCAAAGAGTTGTAGCAACCGCTGGGGCAAAAACAGCACACGAGTGCGATGGCGTAGAATTACGAGACCTCACGAGACGGAGGGGCGTATCTTATTTCCGATGCCGCTCTATCATGTTGCCGCGGAGCGTTCCAAGTTGAAATCACTTGACCATCGGACGTGAAACAAATTCATTGATGAAGGAGAGAACAATAGAAAGAGGCATCACTTTTTGACATTTTGGCGCAGGAGCCGAGTGTTTCACTCGCGCTTGTTTGTGCCTGGGCGCCCCTTATCGGAAGGGGCGTATTAAGTGCTGATTGGTTAAGGGGAGAACAGGTTGGGCCGCACGCGTTCGCACAGGCGTGTGAGATGGACGAGGACCAGCGACCAATCAGCTACGGCGTTGGGGACAAACGCGCGCACGCGCATATGTGCACCCGTGCATGTAGTCTTGGATGACACAGGCGACAGTTGGTGCCACTTGGATCGCTTTGCCGTATGTGACATGGTGCTTGCGGTGTGCCTCCTTTTCCCAATCTTCCTTTCTACCCTTAGCCAGGCAATCAAGAGGGATGATATCGTCATGAACGCACCAGAAGGCGTGGAGGTCGGCACCACGATTGGCACACTATCTTCCGCACATAGTGGTGGTCGGGAGGCCTCCTACTTGGGGATGATTGACAGTGATGCCCTATTTAACATTGAAAGTAACGGGAAGGTTGTCGTCGCTAAGCCCATAGATTTGGAAGCATTGTGTCATGAACGAGAGGTCTGCTGCACATACGCTAAACCCTGTCTACTGTCCTACACCGTTATGGTCGAGGACCCCCGCTCAGAAGAAATGGGAGAAATTAGCCTGCGGATCAGAATAATGGACGTCAACGATCATTCCCCTCGCTTTCGACAACCGAACGGACAAGTGGTCCAGATCTCCGAGAAGGCTCCCATCGGCACTTCAATCGATCTCGATCCTGCAATCGACGGCGATTGGTCATTGGACAATCAGATCCAGCGATATACTTTACATGGCTCGGATATTCAGCGCTACTTCGAAATTGACAATTCAAACCTACCGAGTGTTCAGCTGAAGCTGCTAGAACAGCTAGATTATGAGAAGCAGTCTGTCTTTAGAGGAACTCTTGAAGCTTGCGATCGACACAACTGCACAACCGCTCCATTGACAATTAATGTCATCGATGTCAACGACAACCGTCCTTTCTTCCATCCACCCCTAGAATATAACTTGACCCTTCCTGAAGACACACCGAGTGGAAAGATTATTTTACGACTTAACGCTACGGATTATGACTCGCCACCGAACGCTCGAATGCGTCTCGAGTTTTTTGGTGCTGAGGATCCCTCAATTCAGGCCACCTTTAACTTGGACCCCATTACTGGAGCCATTTCACTGGCTCGTCGCCTTCAGGCTGATGTGCGCTTGAACTATCATTTCAAGGTTCGTGTAAAGGAGACCTCGGATTCCGCACCAGTTGGAATTTTTGATAAACCCTTCCATCTCAACGATCTTCACCGGCAGGACACTGTGAGTGTCAACATACGAGTGGAAGATATCAATGACTTTGCGCCAGACATTCGGATGATTATTCCACCGGAGGGATCTGAGGTGTGGATCCCCGAGAATTCCTCCCCTGCCAAAATTGTCACTCTTAAAGTAGAGGACAGAGACCTAGGTGATAATGGGCGTGTCACCTGTACCCTAGACAGTGTTGGTGACAGCTTTGAACTCCGTCAACTCGTCCCCTCTGTTTATGTGCTCAACAGTCGGCGCAGTTTCGATGCAGAAATGGAGCCAGTCGTATTTGTCAACATCACATGTAGGGACAGAGGTAAGCCACGTCCGAAAAGTACACAGAAGCAGTTTGTTGTTCGGATTGAAGATGAGAATGAATTTGAACCGGTGTTCACGAAGAAGGAATACTCCGCCAAGATTACAGAGAATGCACCGAACAACACTTTTGTCCTCCAGGTATGCCTGTGCTTGTATTCTCCTCTACCACGTGATCATTAATCATTTGCCTGTGTCTGGAAAGACAGCATTTCGGATAGCATTTGCATATCGTGACATAGGTTATCTACCCTCGCCAACGCTTAATTTAAGCGATCCCACTCGCTTCTTTCGCATTACTTGGTAGGCATTTAAATCGCTGACAAAATAAGTGGAGTATGTACTTCCCCATGACTTTTGGAGGTGTGCGTGTGGGAGCTATTCGCCTCGTGCCGACTGGCATGATTCATTGTCTGGGCTCGTCAACCCTCTTCCTTGTCTGTGTCCCTCCGCTCGAAATATAGTCACCCCACCGGCTTCATTGTTTGATATGGCTCCTGTGTGCGCGGGGAGCAAACTCATGTCGAAGCCAATCCCGTAGATCAGGTGGCGTGTAACGAGTGTAGTGGGGTGAACCTGTCAAAGTGTAGCAAGACCGCCAAAGTGTATTTGACCCCCTCCACTCCTCCTCCTCCTCCCCCCTGACCGGGTGGCTTAGCCAGTGCGACCATTAATGCGGCAGCCGAAATATCCTTCAAACAATCTTCTGAAAACTTTATTTTGGACGCCGGCCATATACCACCGATGTGGGGAGACGTGCTTGCGTGTGGTCGACCTCGGCGATAGAATATGAGCTGGGATGGAGTGATGGCGCCAACTCCAGCCGCTGTCTGCTGTGAGCACCCACCGTGGCGTGGGCTAGTGAAATTGGACACGTGGGTGGGCCGCAATGTAATCCCATCTTTCGTCTTAACTCGAAATAATCTGCCTGTCTACCCTCTTCCTCATATGCCTTATTTTCAACAATTCTGGATGTACGGTGTTCATCTTGTATCTTAGTACAGAGAATCAACTGCGATTCGCGGAGGTCCTCTGTAGGCAACGAGTGCCGCACACGAAATCACATAATTCCGTTGATAAGTGCGCATTTCCAGTGGTGAAAGTGCGTTCAGTCCGTCAGTTGAGCTAACGTGCTCATCTGGTTACTTCACAATGTTACCTGCAAAGGGTCTTTTCAACCTGACCGGAGTCCTGCTTTATGGACATGGAGAACAGTCTTTTGAGATCGTCAGCCTACAACACTCGTTTCGTAGATATTCTGCTGGAGCCCTTGAAACGACTCGCGTCTATTTAGTGGTAAACATAAACACACAACTTAGTAATCGTCACTACTGGCTGTGTAAATATTGGGGTCATCTCCATTTATGAGTGTCGCTGACGCTCTTCGTCTCCATTCGCCGACTAGTCACGCTTGTCCTGCCTTTCCAGATCACTGATTTGGAGGCAGATAACAGGCCTGTGGGGACCGGGGATGCCACCACGCTGATCACCGCCGTGTGCGCTAATTGGGCGATAATTAGGTACCACATTGGTCGCTTGGGCGTTAATTATCGTCTCCCTAATTTTGCTTTGAACACGCCCACACTGGCTCTTTACGGCACTTTCGATTGAATGCCAGTGATTCTGAAGCAAAGACAATGACTATGCAAGTACCCTCGGAGAGGCTGTGAATTCGTTGACATCTGAATGTGTCTGAGGCCTTTGATTTGCTCACTCTTTGGTGCTACGTTGCTTCTCAGTCATGAGTGGAAAATATACGCAAAAGTGAAAAACGGATTTGTATTCTGGGGTTAATTCTTGTCCCAACAAGTCCCCATAGAACCTTCTTGTAAATAATGGACACTTCTTATCCTCGGCTGCACAGTTAATTAGAGTGACAAAATGGCATAATTGCCTTTAGGTGATAGCACGAGACGAGGATCAATCAGCCCAGCTTGAATACAGTCTGAATGAAGACGGGGAGCGTTACTTTAGAATCGACCCGGGAACAGGAAAGATAACAACATTTGAGCGTGAAATGCGCCAAATGGACCGTCTGGATCGTGAAATGACGCCTGAGGTGACATTCTGCGTTCTTGTCAAAGATGCCAGGCCCGATCGCATAGTAGGTGGGAGGAGCGACTCTCCAAGGGTCTCCGCGCTAATTCACACGGCGCAAGCAGTTGTCACCGTGGAACTGATAGACGAAAATGACAACGCACCCTCCTTCACGGATGTGGGACCATTTTACCTGTCAGAGAACCATCCGAAGCACTCCAAAGTCAATGGGCATCTGCACGCGGAAGATCCTGATCAAGGACTCAATGGAAGGGTGAGTTGACGCTGTCTGGTTGACTTGCGCCTTCCTCCCACAATTTCGCGTAGAATCACAATCAGTGAAGAGACTAGAGCAGCAGCATAATTTGCAATGCATATTAGCTTCACTTCTCCACCCCCTCTGCTCAACGTCTGGCTCCCTAGACGGCTGCTGGGACTGCTTCTGATGGCAAATGGGCCATCTTGCTGGTAGCTAGCCGGAAAATTTTACATGCAGAAAAATTAGCATTTTGCGACTGACAAAATGTAAATAGAGGATAGAGTGGCTTCTTTGAGACCTTCTTTAGCGTCTTGTCCACACATCCGTCCAGTTTTAAGTTATTAATAATGGAAACAAGAGAGCCAGTGTTTTATGAAAATCGTTTCCTTTCTGTGTTATCCTCGCAAAATTTCACTTCGGGAGGCCAAGTACAAGGTTCCGGAAGTTTCTAGAGGGGTTAAACTGCCTCCCACTACTAAGTTCCTCTCCTTTTCTCAAATATTTTTACAAACTCATCTACTCGATATTCACAGCTATTCTGGACAGACTGAAAGTGTCCAAATGAAATGTTGGAAAGACATGATTTTAGTAGGTCCAACAAATTCCAATCTTTCAAGCTAACTCCGAATAGGTTTTTCGCAAAATTGTGCCTGAAATCACACTTTCTGAAATTGGGATCACTGGTTTTACTCCCCGATATTTTGCATGGATCCTCTTTTAAGCCGACTACCATTCGCTCCGTGGTTCCATAATTATTTTCACATCCAGTCACTCCTGAGGAGTTAAAATATGTGAAAACTGGTGAAGGTTGCATTGGTGAGTACATTTTGAGTTATTTTAGATCCATCTACATTAACCGACACTGGAATATTCCTCATGACATACTTTACTCGACACTGACTCTTTCAGCCACTGCGAGCTTCTTCAAACGTATTCAGGGCGAAATTTGTGATGGAAGGGTGAGGGGGGCGGCGTTGGGTGCTGCAACTAGGTCGTCCTGTGGCCTCAATGTGGAGACAGATTTGTGACTGCGTACATATATTGTTGCCATCACCGCAACGGCTGTCGATGCGGATTCAAACGGAGGCTCGTCGTCTTGTTCGCCCCAAATACCGGCCACGTCCGTCCGTCCGTCCGTCCGTTTGCTCGTCAGTCCCTTTGCCATATTGAGTTTCGTCAGCGTGGTGGCCGAAACACCGGTGCGAGGAGTAGAGGTCGGGTTTAAATTGAATAATGATGGACCCCTCCAGGCGGCATTGGTGGAATAATGTTGCGACAACATTGGCCACTACAACACGCTTGATGCTCCACCATCTAATCGCAAATCGATGAAAGAAGGGGACAATAATGTCGGATGCAGGCGAACCCTCACCCAAATGGGCATCACCGTCCTTTTTTCTTGCGACTTCATCACTTCTGTATAGGTCACACTTGATCGGTTTTTTCGGCTGGCGCACTTCTACCAATGGCTATGTGTGGAGGCACTTAATTTAAAGTGAAGCCACTAAAGAAGTTGTGGAAGTTGTGGTGGCTGTGCCAATTCTCCTCTCGCATTTACTACTTCATCTGTTACGGAAACGCGAAATAAGTCTCACTTCTTTGCCCCATTTACAAGGACCTTAAGCAGCCCCCTTAAGGCTTGTTCAAGGGTTTCCGGTGTTCACGTGACCGGATTGCCAAATGGTCGAGACAGACAAGTCTCCTCTCTTTTGACTTTCATCTGAAGAAAGATTGACATTCGTGCATTGAAGGCGACCCTGTTCATTTCCATTTTGTAAATGGGCAAGTTAGGAAGACACTTGGCTGTAAATACATGCGGAGGCTGACAAACTAATAACCAATGTTGCAATATGATGCGGATAACGTTTCTGTCACAAGGTAGTAACCAGTCCTTGGGAATCATCGGTCACTGTGGCCGTAGTAATTGCCGTGTCATGGAGGAGGGCGTTCACACTTCTTGCACATTTGGCGAAGCCACGGACAGCTAATTGATGGTCGGAAGTAACGCGAACACGACTGACAACTGTCGCGTGAAAGAATTCCTCTATGTGTAATAATACGAATTAGAGTAGCAGTGTTAAGTTTGATAAATCTGAAGTCGATCACCCAAGCAGACGTTTAACGTCTGTCACTAATCCCCGACCCCTTGTCTACCAGCTCCCAGTTCCCCAACCCATTATCCGCCAATCCTTTTTCAAGGCCCTTTTTTCAAATTTAACTGTTACCTTTTTGTTAAGGAACCTGATTTACTTCCCATATTCCAAGTTTGTGCGTTTATAGAACGTCGAAAAAAATGTGAATAAATTTGGTCAAGTTAATCGCCTTGCTTGAAGAAGCCATTGTCCCAAACGTATGGCTGACAACTTAACCAAATGTAATTTTTGATCAAATTCTCTAGATTCTACGTAAATGACTTTACGGAAGACGAGGGTATGCTAGGCGATGAGTATTATGGGAAGCTAAAATTCTGACCTCCATGCGGTAATTGTTGAGTTGTGGGTTTAATTCCCACCTCTGTGAGCTGCTCCGTTCCAAGAATGTAATGGCATCGCAGTTGTACCAAGCAGCCTTAATTTCTCTGTGCATAAACTAAAATGCTCTGCAGCTGAAGGGTAAGGAGCGGTTAGCGACTTCATTTGGCAGCGTCAGTGTTGGACGATCCAATTGAATTCCTTGAAAATATGCACGGTGGAAGAAAGAAAGTGTTGAGTTACTCCTTCCCCCCCTGTCTCTGTGTGATGCATGAAAAATGCCCTTGTCATCACCGAAGTAAGACGAGAATGCATACGTTTACGTCTTCCGACCGGTGCTGCTTAGTGTAAACATATGTGATTGAACGTTTACACACCCATTTGTGGCAGCAATCAGGTGGATAACGGCAAGAATGTCACCACCATGTTTATAAATGACCGTACCAATATCTTTAGCTTTGGCAACCAGTTAGACAGAGGTTTTAATCACTACTTTCCCCTGTGCACTAATAAGAGAGTATGGGGCCACGACAGTCATCGCTGGGTTTTATGGCTTCTCAAACTCTTATCATGCGCACATCGATTCATGTTTGCAGGTGAAATACGGACTCCAGGATGTGTGGGACTCCTCGAATCACGTACGGAAGCATAATCTTTTCCAGTTGGACGAGACTACCGGAGTTTTGCGGGCCCTAGAATCCCTGGATCGCGAACAGACGGCCGAATATACACTCCGAGTCGTCGCTTGCGATATGGCGCCTCGTGACACCCGATGTACTCGTGTCAACGTTACAGTTTCTGTGGTGGATATTAATGACAACGCTCCAGTGTGGCTCTTTCCGATTGTCAGTGATGAAGTGTCTGGTGAATCTGGGGAATGCGTCAATATTACAACGGATGCTGTAGTGGGCCAGGTTGTGGCACAATTAGTAGCTCACGACAGAGACGCCGGCCAGAACGCAAAAATTCGCTACGCTCTTCACGACCCTCACAGTCAGGTGGCATTTGCTGTCAATGCCACGACGGGTCAGGTCACTGTGGCCAATCGGTATTACAACGGATTGACAGAGTCAAGTGGATCTCAGTCTCAGCAGCCACAACAGCCAACATTACAACCGGGAGTGCATCGTCTCAGAATTCGAGCCTCGGATATGGGACAGCCGCCACAGTTTTCTGATACTTGGCTCACGGTTAGTTACCTTTATGAATTGGGCACTTATCACTGGCTTATTGTAATATCTACTCCCCTCTTCTGTTTAGATTCGCGTAGTGGGAGCAAATTCTGGCTTTTTCAGTCTCCAAACGGGCCTGTTGGTACTCGTTGTCCTAGTTACACTCGTAATCGCCATCAGTTTAATCGCAGCCATCGTCTGCATCCGTCGACAGCACTCCACGGGTTGTAAGGCCCGTCAACAAGTCGTTTCCACGCCGACCCATGCGCCGAATTACATACTTCCACCAGCATACCCACACTCAGACTTCTCCACTTTCTTAAAGCAGAATGGAGGCGGACCTGCCTACATGCTTGCAAAGACAGCGGCTGGGAGCGTTTGTTCCAGCGATCACTGCGAAGGCAGTGGAGTCGGCAATTGTCCGATCACTGACATAGGCGTGACAGAATTCTACGCTCCCTATGGCCTAGCGACAAGCAGCACTCAAGGTGACGACCAAGTGAGGTTCCTGGAAGTGGAACCCACGGGCATGGGCGGGAACGCAGTAACAGCGGCTTACTTGTCATTTGCTACAAGTGAGGTCGGATCTGGCTCCTCTCCGGGAGTGCGACTAGTCAGCACCTACCATCCAGTGACCTACAACACCTGTGATTCCGCCGGCCCGTTGCCCACTACGTCCTCAGGAAATCCCGGCCCCACCCAGACACTACAGGGGATGCTCAAATTCAGACAGGTAGGTATTCAACCAAAATCGCAGTGGTTGCTCAGAAAAGGCGGGTAGTTTTGGTGCAAATCTTATCTCCCTACGGGACTGCACTTTACCGCTTTGCGCAGCCACGTTTGCAGATTATTTTTGAAAATTTCGTCATACACATCCCTTTAAATCGAGTATGGTCCTTGAATCTCTGAGTATTAACGTACTTCGACGTAGAATTTCTGGAGGCTCCTCGATAAGACGCAAGTTGTCATTGCTAATCACTTAATCAAGTGAAATAAATGTCGGCTCTCACAAGCATTATGTAAGGAAAGCATTTGCTTAAAATTTCGTTTAATCAATCTGCTTAAATGCAGTTGTCGAGTTTTACGTCAATTTCTACATTTATAGGATCCCATTGAGACGTATTCGACTACGTGCCTCTAAGCCTTTTTTGTCCATGGCGGTGGGTCTGTCGGTGTCCTCCGCCGACGATGGTCCCTTTATTACGGTCCACCAGGTTGAAAATAACGGCATAAAAGAGTCACGTAATCACAGAAAGCTCTTCTGAACACTTTTTTTCCATTTAAAGCTACTGATAAGAGCCTTCTAGTTCTAGATGGCTTATGGTACCATATGAGGTGAAGCACAGCGATAATGTCCCCTGTTTCCTCCCACCTGATTCCACAAAGCCCTTGACTCGCCAAAGCCTCGAATTTGAAGGGACGCTATTACTATCAATGTTCGGCGTGTATATCGAAAACCTCCAAGAGGTATGTGAAAAGATGAAGTGGTCAACAAAATCCTTCTGCTTTATTTGCGAATCGCTATACCCCAGCACTTACTGCAGGGATCCGCTGTTTCTCCCTGCGGAATGTAGACTAACCCCAAAAGTGGAGATCCAGGATTGACGAACTATTTCACTGCCTATCGTAGGGAATGAGCGACCAGCATTTTGACGGTTTCAGGATTCATCTCAGCCATATGGGGGACGTTGGAAGAGGCGTCCGAGGCTTCTAGGGGCGAATTGTCCCACACCCACCCGCCCATTTGAGCCCACGGTATTTGTAACTCCTCTGTCCGGGTAGGCCGGCTATATTCAGTGATTTGTGGTTGCCATCTGGCAAGCGTCACCCAACCTAGCCTCAGCTCGAGTGAAAAATGATCTTGGTTCCCCCGTTCCTGAAACGAGGGGGCCCACGCTCAATTAGACGTCTTCCGTCATTGGGCAATCTAGTCCCCTCACAACTATTCAACTATTTTTTTTGTCCTCTTGAATACGTCAGCTAGTTGCCGTTTCTCTTCCACCTCTCGGACCTTAATTACTGTCGCGTGTGAGCTTCGTCGCGCCTTGACGTCATGTCTTCGTTTGACTGCGATTATTCTTTTTTCGGGTTCATCATAATCGTGACTCAGATTTGGAGTATTTAAAGCCTAATAAACTCCAATTTCGTATTTTAATTCGGAAACCCTTGCTACTCGGGTCCGTTTGGGTTTCAATGTCGTGATTTAAAGGCCAACTTTTCATTTGAGTAGGAATTCTAAAGTTTTGACGGTTGGTCAAAGGGATCAAAACTCTTCGGCTTTCTTAAATAAAATTTATTTAATCTCATTCGGATGGGGATTTCGTGGAAGTGGGCTTGCAAATAGGAGCCAAACGATCGAATGATAAGCAGATTAAGTCGCCTTTTGTGCTTAGGTGTGGATGGCAGCTCCCTTCGTCCTCATTATTTCGAGGCTTTTGACAGGCACAGGGGTGGAGTGGGGTCTGGGACCCACGATCAGTCATCCTCCTCCACCCCTCCCACGGTCGCCCTCATGCCCGAAAATACAAGCACATACGCACACAGTGGAAGGCTCCTCCACCATCTCTTCTCTAGCCGCCCCCTCATCCCCCTTTCTCCGTGTTCGCGTCCGAATGCGATTTTTAACTCAACGTTACCCCTCTGTCCGTCGAAAGTTTGACTCATCGTCGTGCACACGGCCGCAGTGCATACGTTCGTGACTGCACACCTGGACCGTTCTGCGGGTTCCCCAGACCTCGGATTGGTGGATCCAAGATCACAACCCCACAATACAGACTGGCCCATTCTGTGGGAATCGAGATGTTGGTGTTGCGATTTCTTGAAGGTGAGGGAGTGAAAGTGTGCCAACTCCGCTGGCGCACTAATTCTCACGGCAGCTTCTGCATGAAAGGGGTAGAGAACTGTGAAACCTTATGAAATAAAGCTAAGCTCGTTCGTTATTTGGTATAAATTTTTCTCCTCGGCTATCAGACAGTCAGTATATCGGGAGGCACTGCGTTTACTTCGTCATGATGGTCAAAATATTCCGTACATGCCAACAGTCGCTCCCCTGCCGTCCTCCTTTTTCAACTGTTCCACTGTATTCTGGCGGATTACATGCCGTTTGTTTCTCTGTTCAGCGATATGCTAATTTTTAACATCGTTGAGGAATATGCAACAGAAATAAGGCCATTCTGCACCCATCTGATGCCTTTTCCCAACAACCACCCATGGAAACATTGGGATGATTTAAAACGGGTCTCACCGCGTCGTTTGAGAAGTTTCTCTGTAGTTTATTGGTGCAGCTCTCAGCCAAAAGACGCGGGAGTCGCTATAGAATTAAACCGCAAAAATATTGCTAAGCCAAACCAATTTTCTACGCCCCTGCAGATATCAGGTCCCCCTGAGTTTCTTTACCCTGGTCGGGGCAACGGCGAAGAGATCTTTGAGCTTCCTGAGTCTTCGTCAGGCCGTTATGGAGCTACAGGTCATCCACACCCCTCTCACCACCATCCTCTCGCCTCCTCCGAGCAATTTGAAGGCGGTTCTGCCGATTCGGGGCGGGGTGTGAGCGAAGACGAACCTCCGCCAACTCGTGTAATCCACTGCAACGGGAGTTCTGATTGCCTCCCAATGTCCAACACCTCCACCTTCTTCTGCCACAATTCTGGCACTCTGCAGACGCCTTCCACCTTCCTTGGAAATGGTATTAGCGTTGGTGGCGGTGGCATCGGTCTGCAAGACGAGCACGTCCCTTCTACCGGTTCGTTGATTGTTTTCGTCATACGCTCTTGTATTTTATTTTAAACTTTCTAAGTCGACGCTTTCTTATTCATGGATAGTATAGCAATGCTACGCTAGAATAAATGTAATTTCCTTGAAATCTCCTACCAGGGAAGTTAGCCAGGCCTTTTACAAGCGTTATTTGTAAATCTTCCTGCTTAACAAATCAGTATGAGGCGATACTTTCTTGGTTTCTGTGTACAATTTTTTTCCCGCCAACTCGGTTCGCCATTTCCAGCAGCCATCACGCAAGGTTATTTTACCAAAGCACTTGGAGATCTTTGCAAGACTGATCCTACTTTTGAAATAAGCGGTAACATTCATTCTGGACTGGGATATCCCCACAAAGAATTATCACCTGTCCACTGTAAAGCGAATATGAAATCGGCTTTGCCAAAAGCAGGTTTGAGGATTTTAAAGAGGAGGTAGACGACCGTTTCCGGCCGATGTGGGTCAGCCTTTGGCAAGGGTAGAAGCCGGGAGGAGCGGTAATTATTCATGTCAGTACATGTCGTATGACCAGTTTGGTCTGCCAAACTGGCTACCTTTGTGTGGACGGTATCGTTCAACACCAAAAGCACACCAGTTACCCCAAACCAAAGTTGCCCTCGTGACCTGTTACGACTCAATTGAAAGTGGGAGCATCCTTTCAGCGTCTTCTCTTCCCATAAGGATCGACGGGAAAGGTCCCCGTGCAGAATAGCATGCAAACTAATTTGCGCCCATGTCCTCACACATTAAACAATAAAGGATGGGTAATTGAGAAGTCGGTAAATGCTTCACTTGGCACCCTAATTTGCCATATTTTGTGAACTTTATTTCGATGTGAAGATGAAAAGGGAGGGGAGAATGTCTTTCTGGCTTAGCAAAAGCGTCGGTGCGAATCCTTTTGAATTTAACAAGTAATGGTACAGGCGGTTCGTTGAACCTTCAACTTTTCATATCCTCCTGTTTTGGAGGATGGCCCAAGTTAATTGGAGAGTGATTTTAAGCTAAGTTATTATTGAGAAAGTTGTTCCTCACTTAAAACAAACGATTATTCTATCGTTTTTTATCCATTACTTGCATGTTTTTTGTCGTATCCATTAGCGAGGTGAACTCTAAGAATAAAAAAACAATGAGAGCAACTCATTAACTTGGCTCCATAATCACACACACACACACACAGCTCATAAATAAGGCGTCTGAGTCTCCACTACTAGTCTTTGTCCTTCTCCTTTCTCACCGAAACGATGTTATTACCACCGTCCTGCCCCCTGAGTAGGAGAAGCTTGCCTAGTCCATAGCAGGACGGAATTGAATGTGGGTGAAAGGGTTTTTTCAGAGGAACCTTTGTTCCCCATGATATCATCTACTGAATAGTTCAACTTCTGGGTTAATTTGCCAATTGAGAAGCCGTCCTGAATGATTAAGATGCATTGACAGAAAATGCTCTTATCCAGATTTCGATGGGTAATTTTGTAACATCTTAGGAAAATGTTACTTTTATATGAGTGAGAACATAACGTCAGTTTGGAGATGATTTCGTTTGTGCACAGGGTCTGGTGTATCAAATCTCTTGAAGCGGCCTAGGGTTTTTACTACTCCGCACTCTAAACAGGAGGTAACAAGAAGTAGCCCTCGATTCGGTATCATATACGGAGCCCATTTCAGTTAACGAGATATCATCCACACGGGAAGAGGGTTGCTTCTTGACAGAAGTGATATTTTTAGACGTCTTGGGATAAGGACACTGAGAGGAATTTCATTTATTACAGCGCACAACAACCGCTTGAAAAATTTGAGTTTAGAAGCATCGTCGACTCTTTAAAGATTAGCAATTAACACATAGGAGATTGGAATCCGTGACAAATTAACGAGAAATTCAGGCCTTAACAAACCTTTCCCTTTCAGCATTATGATTTTAAGGCCGCTTTACATCTTGAGGATAGCAATAAGGAAAGTGTCTCAACTACCTCAAATTTACGTTATCGGGAGGAATATGGTTAACTGCAGAAAAGACTGTGAGCTATACGGACTGGGAAATGTCGTAATGCCCGTGTTATTCTGTTATGCATGTTGCTATGTGTGGTTTCTCAGATGTTGGCGCGACCGCTTTGGCTGAGATTTGGGATGTGCAAGTTTCAAAGTCTACAATTGCGGTCTATTCTATGACGTGGGAAAATTTGTTGCACTTGAGAATGTTAAAATAGATAGTCTTCGCTGGCTGAATGGTCTTAGACACTTTCTCCTCTCAGGCTTGAAAATGGCCTACGTTGTTACATTTATTCATTTGCCCACAGGTGAATGTCTCGGCTGAACTCGTCGGCAAACAACAACATCCACACGTTGAATTTTTCGTAGTCGTCTGCTGGATTTCTCCGCTGAGAAAAATAGTCTGGGGAGTCCTCGAGAGTCGCTTTTGTACACACCCCCATCTCCCCAAATTGGCTTCAACTGTAAATCTTAATTTTTCTCCACTTCCCCTAGCCTCCCTTGAGACCCGCCCTCTTTGGTCTCTTTTATCACGTGCGTATGTGTATGTATGTGTATGTGACAATGAAATTGGGAACATGCCTTTTTAAAAGCATATTTCGTGCAATTGTCGTGTGCAATTTAGATCCCTTAAGAGGTGTCATAACTTAATTTAGGAAACAGTAATGCCACATAGTTACTTTATCAAGGCTTCGGTGATGAGCAGCTGCACCTTGCGCAGTCGAAAAGAACTCGCTCTCAGGAGGACAGTTGGATACAGAAGGTGTACGTTACATTTTGCCGTAGTGATGGATCCAGGTTATGTAATACTTGGAGAAACCAAAAGTTACACCAAAGGAAATGTATATTCCGTGGTACGTGATTTGACAAGGCACTTCGTCCCAGAATGGGGCTGCGTATTGAAATGTTGGGTTTAGTTAATACTAATGGTGCAACTGCCAGCCAACGGAGACCTTTTGGTGGTCACTATTTCATTAATTATCCATCCACCAGGGTGCCGCCGTCTCCGACAACGACCACAATACCAAGGACAACTTAATGGCGCGATGCTCTCTCCTCCAACTGCTCCACGAACTTGTGAAAACGTCCACTGGGTAGGGAAGGGCTGTTAGAGACACCCATAGCGTTAACTCTATGGCTATCTCTTGTTCTCCACGTCCCGCCCGCCTTCCCCTCCACGAAAACACGGCTCCAATGAGACTCTTGCACGGTGCAGATGAAGATGGAGAGAGGTTGCTCTCACTTTCCTCTCTTTGTTCCCCCCACCAACAGGCTACGCCATTGTCAACGAGGCATGTGTCCGTCGCTTCAAATAAGCTTCGAGTTCACCTCATCTAGGGCTTATGACCTACACTAGCCTCATGAAAGGAAAGTCATCGTGTTTGTTCGCGTGAAATCGAAAGGACACTTATCTCCCACCTCATGTTGGAGGAAAGCGTGACTATGGAGGACATATTCGTCCTTATCCCCCAGTGGTCACGCAAGCGCATCAAGAGGAAAGGAAATGGGATCGAGTTGCCGTCCCATTTACGAATCCGCTTCCCATGCCTGAACCTCATCACGCCCCAGTTATCGTGCCCCCTTCACTGATCCCAAGCCGGCGCGGAGATGGGCTTAGCGAAGGTGGCCGGGCAGGAGGACAGCTTCGCGGGGTGAAGGCGAGAAGTGCCACCATCTCCCTGAGGACTGCACGCAAAGCGTCCGTTCTCTGCTCTGCCACAGTACTGCCCCAGAGGAGAGCACAATGTGGTTGCCATCGAGCACCGGATATTGTCGGAAACATCGTGCTTCTCCAGTAAGAGCTCTTGCCATTCAGCACCCTTGGCGCCAGATCTCTTCTCCTCGGGGTAATCTGGGCAAAGACCCACACCGACCACTGCATCGCGCCACAACATTTCGCCATTCATACAGAGCAATGCACAACTGCAAGACCCAGTGGTTTGGTAGGCAGACAAAGGAAAGGGGGCTCACCACACACTCTCGAACAGCTTTCCCTTTGCGTCTGCTTCCTTGTCCGCAGCTCTTTGGAGAACTTGTTCACGTGAATAATCCGCCCTCACAGACGCACCAAAGAGTATCCACTGCAGCGTGTTTTCCTCCCACACCGCACATACAACACGTCACTGTGGAACGCTTCTCCAACCGCAAAAGTACCCTTTCGTACCCATTCGTACGCACTCATCCACGCACGCACCTGGACAGACTCAAGCATTAATAATTCAGTGCCGAAGACAGGCGACCCGCCTATCTGCACGTCCTTCCTGCCACCCTCCTCCCCCCTTCCCCCAATTCGCGAAACCGTATTTCGGTCAGGCCACCGCCTCCTCTTCGCCATTGTGGCGGCTTCAACCCCTGATGCGACGCGTGAACGTGGTGAGCGTGGTGAGTGTGGTGAGCGTGGTGGGCGCTGCCAACGCCGAGTGCGGACTGCAGTCCACACCACTCTTTCCAAAGTAGGTTCGCCCCATCACTCCTCGGAGGCATTTGGTGAGCATCGTGTGGCAGCGACTTACTGCCATTCCGATATGGAGGTGGATGCAACTCCACATCTCTCCCACACGTCACATATCAAATTTCATGTAGCAGCAAAAAGCCCTACTCGAAGTGCTGAAGTAAATGTCCTCCGCTTTTTCCTCACGAAACAAGATTTTCTTGTTTTTTTCGGTGGCGAAAACCCTCGTGCATTCTATTTATTCACGCGTGACGACGAACAGGGAGTGGGTGGGAAGAAGGCTAGGAAACGCTGTGGCGACAAACTCTCTCAGACCCACAAGGCACTTCCTCTGAACTCGTTTAAAGGCCACTTTGTGTTCGGTTGACCGCTGCCACAGTTGAAAGCACGCGATTGCCATACACGCGAAAGGAGGTGCACAAAGAGATATGTCGATTGAGAGGAGAGGAATCTGTCGTCGCTCTCCTTATTCAGGTGCTCAAGAGAGTTTCCTCTTGAAGCCCTTCAAGCCGGCATTCGCAGATGTTGCACCAGTTCATGAACGCTCGTGTGCAACAATGCACGATTTTGCCCCAAGTGGGTGCGTTCTGTTGAGATGGAAACGGAGCTGTGTGTGTTTAAGCACTGATTTGGTAATCTCAGGGAAGTTGGGAAGTTTGGAAATTGCAAAGAAGCAGCCAATTGTTGAGACGATTCCCCCAGTCGAGTATTATGGTCTCATCTGCCGCATGTTGTCCCTCAGGTCGAGGAATTTATTCTCCTTCCGTGAACCTCCGAATACTATTCTAACCTACGCTAGACCGAAATGCAGCTGAAGGAATTTCCATGTGATGTGAAGAGTTTAGCAACGCCTCGAAGAGTTTGCGTCCCTCTCATTGCTTCCTGAGCAAACAGAGAACCAGTGCCAATGATTTTCTGGTTCCCCTACCCACCGGCTCGACCGCGAACCTACTTCATTCCATCGCACGATGTCTCACATAGCTCCATTTGGTGCTTGAGTTCTGCCACAGACTTACGACCACGCACATCTCGGCGCATCACTTGGATGCGAGTTGCCGCTCACTACAACCCTCGCTTGCCATCCTTCATTCGCCTCAACCATCACAGTCCACATTTCGTGCTTGTCACTACACCGCTTTCCATGCTATCAGCTGGACAAACTAGTGAGGCTCTCAACGGAGTTTCCTTGACGAAGACGCTTGTGTGCTGTCAGCAAATCACTCTTTCCTCCAGCCCCGTCGAATTCTCCCATCTGACATTCTGTCACCCCACGCACCACCAATAGCCAATCCTTCACCTCACCTCATCTCACCTCACCTCACCTCACCACACCTCACCACACCCCCCCCATCCCACTCCATCCCACCTCCTTCTTCTTCTTCTTCTTCTTCTTCTTCGTCTTCTTCTTCTTCTTTCGTCTACATTTTCACTCTGAGCCACGCGGCGCCAGTGTGATGCCACAGTCTCCCAGTAGGAGTGTCGGTGGTCGATCCTTGAGGTGAGTTGAGTTGCGTTGCGTTGCGTTGCGTTGAGTTGAGTTGAGAGGAGGAGATCGGCGCGGTTGACGAAATTATTCACCACGGTGGGAGTGGAGTCGTGGTGGCCGACCCAAATTGGTTGCGAGAGTGCCACCCCACGTACGTGGTGTTGGGTAATGCGCGGAGTGCCGCTACTTCTCCCCAAGTGAAGCCAGTTGTATCGAGGCATGCTGTGATGAAGGAGCGGGCCCAACATCGCCGTGCCAGACACGCACTTGCACATCTCCGTTGGCGCTCCAATCGGCTGAGGAAAGCGAATCATCTGAAAAGAGTGTCCATGCAAGACAAAGAAAGGGGCCTGCTGCGCAGACGGGGAAGAGAATCGTCTCTCCGATTTTGTCCATTTCGCATGTCTCACGTCCACACTTTCCATGCCCCTCAAATCCCCACTTTGGGCGTGACTTTCGTTGTCCTCTCAACAGCCTTTCTTCGCAGGCAAACACTTTCAGTTGACACGGTTCTTAACATTCCTCTCCATTTGCGCTATTTCATTCGAGGCGGTGAGCACATCCCCTCTCCTCCCCACTTCCCTGCGACTCAGCCGTTTTTGCTTTCCTAAGTTTGCAGTTCGTCTTCAAATAGCTAACACTTCTTCGCCGAAAGGGGAGGTGCTCTATCAACCCGAAACACAGTTTCCCTGATGGTGACTAAATGCCTCTGCGGTCATGGCCGCCATGGCTTCTTGCAAGAAGCAACAAACGAGTTACGTGAGCGAATCACAGACATGCACAGCATTGGCACGCCAGTTGCCACCGTGTCTGTTGGGCCGAAGGTGGCGCGGACGATACTGTTTGACGAAGGGTGTTCGCATGTCAGCGGCGCACATCTGGAGACATGGCATGCTCCTCCGGTGGCCGCAGGGCCAGTGTTCGCTCCTGCTCGGGAAATGCAAGGAAAGGCTTCCGACGAGGTGTGAGGCGACTCACTTATACTCACCCAAACCACATTCACCGAATCTGGTCTACGAATAGCGAAGAGGATTTTGCTCATCCCATCGCCTATTTGTAGCTCCCACATCCACTTTCCGCCTGGAGCCCATGAGTTGGCCATCAGTCGGGAAATGGAGACACTTCTCCTTCGGCTCTGGTGCCTGTCGTGGCGTGGCGTGGCGTGGCGTGGCGTGGCGTGGCGTGGGGTTGCCTGGCACATGGTGTCCCATGGTCACTTCTTCGACCAGTGGCCAGGCAGCCCACCTTAACGTCGAGTCCACGACACAATACTACGGCCTCTGCGCACGCCACTGTCACGCGTGAGTAGAAATTCCTCCCTTCGGGCATCATAAGATCGAGTATTTCTAACTCGGTGAACGAGGAGTGGTGAAGTGTGCGCAGTCAACGCTTCTGCCAGTCTCTGCAGTGCGCACTTACATGGCGCTGACCCTTGTCATGAAGCATGCGGGAACGTCAACAGAGTCTCTCATTGTCGATGTTCAGGGCAACTGTCCATTCCCAACATTATTCCCAATGGGGATCCAATATAGACTGCGCTACCGAAGAGAGATCGGCAAAATGTCTTAAGGTGGCAAATGAGCTGCATTCAAACTTGAGGAAACACCTCTCCCTTTCTCCCTTTCTCCACCTCAAAATAACTTAATGAAACAGCTTCGTCTGGACTTTGGGTGTCATCTCCCAGATGTGTCTCCCACCCTCCTCACACCACTCAGTAGTCTCTTCGAGAGATGTTCTTCTTGAAGTCAACAAAAAGATCTCTTTCCTTGAAATCCCCTTACCCCATTGTCGTCGATGTCGCCTCCCTTTTACTGCTAGGCCACACACACTACCTGCTGCAGGCAGAACTACTTCCCAACAAGTTCATTTTGGTCTCCCAAGTCTCTTTCCTATTACCTCGTTCACTATTTCGTGTCGACATTGGCCCCGTCTAACACCGCCACTCTGCCATCGCGGCCTCCGCTCCCTTTGCTCTCTCTAAGGTGATACAGCAAGAAGATGAACACCGGCCAGTTATTCTCGGAGTCACAACATACCGCGATGACTACACTGTTTACTTCACGTGCTTGGTGTGGCCCAGTGGCACGACTGAACCACGCGTGGCCTTCACTTGTGGTGCAGAGTTGAGGTTAGGGCGACGAGAGTGGCTCACTGCCTCACCTTGCGGGTGGCGCGTGTTGACCTTCCCCACGATCGCAACGCTTCTGACGATCAGTAGTAGTGCAGATGAGTCGCATTGATGAATGGTTTGGGCTGTGCATTAAGAGTTGAAAGTGAATGATGGAGCGGCAAGGCTAACCAAGCATCCGCTATTTCTGCCGAAAATACGCTCTCGTTACCATCACCAAGCAGATTTCTCTCTGACAGTTTGACAGAGCGATTGTGCGATAAATTGTGAAAGCAGCCTCACTCACAACGCCACCAGATTCGGTGTCGGTAGCAATAACCTCTGCGATATGCGTCTCCAGTCTTTGGTGTAAACGCCTCTTTCGTCTGTTCGTCATTCTGTCTTCCCTGATAGTCTGTTTGCTCCAGTGGTGACTGCCGCTGTGTGGAGAATATCCTCACCATTTCAACCTTCGTGCTTATCTCCCCAAAATAGCAAGTCAGCTCCCAATTTGGGCTTACGATTGGGATAAGAACGCCTAGTTAGCATGGATTGCGAGATGGCAGCTGTGACAAGGCTGCGAAACGGGTGAAGAACGCACCGACCATTGTCTCATCACCGATACTCCTCCTTTCGCTTTGCTATGTAGCCTAAGCCAAATGATGCCTCGCCTCACCTCACCATCCTGTCCCTTTACTCCCACCCAACCCCACCCAACCCCACCTTTACCCACTCCCCACAAGCCGCATTTGTGAAAACTGTGTCGCACAAGGTGTCATGCATGATCAGGGGAGAGGTGGTTAAAGACATCTAAAGGAAGCACTTGCTCCTGTTACCTTTAGCTCCTGCCCCCTTTTGGGCGCCGAGTTCCTCATTTAACAAGCATACTTTCCTGTTTGCACTCCTTCGCCTTGTCGGCAAACTGAGGGTGTCCTTCTGATTGCGCCGACACTCATCCACCGCACACAAACTCGCTCCAAATTCCAAGGTGCCATCCAAACTCTGGACGCCACAGTTAATGCACGCAAAATTATTCATTAGATCACAAGTCAGCTGATGACAGATGAGGAAAAGCATTCAAGCCTGAAATGCCTGTCTGTCAAACGGTTGCGTCGACGAGTCTGGGACATTGGCGCATCTCGCATCCCGCATCTCGCATCCCGCAACACGTGAGAGTGTTGAGCACAAGCTCCACTTGTCGTTGTGCATCGACGACTGGCAGGCTCAACAGTGCCACGGGGACGAGTTGCCAACCCTCAACGCACAAACACCGCCAACTGTCGTCGGTGTAGGTGTGTGTGGAGTGAGACCGACTAAGATACCCACTAAAATGTGGACGAGTTCAGGAACGAAGGCAGGTGCAACTGTGAGAAGCGTTAGTGGAGACAGGCTTTTGCCCACATGCTCGACGGCAGCGCTTCCACCGTCTACGGATACATTTGAGCCATGCGCAGTTGCCCTCCTTCACATTCACCGGGGTCTGTGTCCTACCCCCTAATCCTCACTTCCCACTTCCATCCTGTTCCAGACGATAATCCTACGTCTGCTTTTGATCCCACACCATCGCGCGTGGTGACTGCCTCTTTCTCACATGCCCATAACCCCACTTCACCAGCTTCCACTCCTTTCCAACCCATCGGAAGTATGAAAACGCCACAAATTCTCCTCCGCTCCGCTCCGTTCTGTTCCGTTCGATTCGGTTCGGTTCGGTTCCGGTTCGGTTCGGTTCCGGTTAGTGGATTTGGATATTGTTTTTTTCCCTTCCTCCTCTGAGCTAGCAAAATGTGGTCCGCCATCGACTTCCACCGTCTTCACTGATTTACTGCATCGCAGAAACCTGAGACCACTGCCAATGGCCACATGATGCAAAGTTGCCAATCACGAAGTGAGTGTACACCACGAAATGTGCCAGGTTCGAGGCGACAAATCTTATATTTCACCCTCCAATCCAAATGCAAGCATCCGAGGCAGAAATGAAATGCTCCTGTTTCTTGACTTTCACCAAACAATCCTTGTTGGGGGACACCACTTTTTCCTTCTGTTAGCCAGCGCCTCCTCGAAGCAGCCAGGTGCATTGTTTAAATGAGAGGAGGAAGGGTGCATTAGCGACATTAATTGTGCGATCCTCTCCGTGGGTTGGTCCTTTCTCATGGGCGTCATCGCCCATCTCCCTCGTACTGGTGCTGGGCGTGCGCAGAAGCACTCGACCACGCATGCTCTCACCTTACGGCCTTTAACATGCTTCATTCACTTGCCTTTTGATATCTGCATCCTGCTTAAAATGCAGTCTTGTGTTTGTGAATGAAGTCGTTCTCCCCTCACAAGGCGCCTCGCTGCGACGAGATTTGCAGGAAGTTGGCACGAGTTTGGCCAATCATGCAGCGCACCTTTGAACTTTCTAAAACAACTTGTTGTTAGGGGAAGTTCAAGAGTGTAAGAGTCGTGTCATTGTGCACGTCTCCGCAATGGAGCATCAGTTTAGCTAATCGGATGGAGTGAAGGAAGAAGGCATCGGAGACGCCATGGAGTTCGTTGTTAATGTTATTACTTTCCTACAGAGACCTAAAACCAGTTAATAACCTCGCTCTTTTTCCCCTTTCCTCAGCAGATACTGAAGATGTTTGCTAAATTTATTTCAGTCACAGATGTCCATGCCCTATGCAATACGATTTTATTACATAATGGATTCGAAATGCCTTTATAATAACTTTAAGATTAGTAAAGCGTCGATTTGTGTATAATTAAATAGCTTATTTCCACTTCCTATACCGAAATAATGTCTCACTGTGTTAATCAATTAATTACACGAATCACTGGAAATCCAAATTTACTTAATGATTTTATGGATAGAGGATTTGTATCCCTCCTTGACAGCATTTTATTATGGTTATCTTTAGTGCACATTCCTTCGTATAACTGAATTTTCACTGACATCCGGCCCTAAAAATTCCCAATTTTTAAGAATTTGCCTGTATTGCCTGACCCTCTCCTTAATTGCGGCTCATCAAAGCCACCTGTCATCCTCGCCCACTTCATCAAACCTCTTTCCTTACTTTTTCATCTATGACACATAAGGCTAAACTCACAAGTCGAGTTATTTTGTCCTGGAGAGGGTTCTCTACGAAAATACGTTTTTCCTCTCAGTTTACTTGAACAGCGGATGAGATAGGATAAGGATACATATTATTGACGGCGAGCAATTTAGTGTTCCTCGTCGTCCAAGGAAGAAGTAATGGTGAACGGCTCGGCATAACAAAAGGCCGGATGAAGAATTACAATGGGCAACAGACTGCTTTTGAATAATTTGTCAAAGTTTGACTGTAGTGACAAAGTTAGGACCTGTTCTTTTCCGTCCACGTGCTCCGCGTTCTCGGCGTGGTGATGCTTCATGTCGAACTGGGGTTGACTGTGATAGCAGCTATGGAAAAAGTCCCATTAGTCATTACAAGTGTGGAGTGAACTGTGGAAAACATGGTTTCGCTTTCAAGAAATCGCTGTGTCCTCGCATGTCCAAGTTATTAATCTTTTTGCCGTGGCCGCTCACGGCTTAGGTTCCAATGTGGACGCGGAAACATTGATAATAATCGCAACTTGCCTAATGTCCCCCTCCTCCATCCTCTTGTTGTACATCCAACAAGTATCTTTTATCAACTTTTCATATGGGCCTTTGAGTGATAGATTTTGCTATTAGACATTTCCGCGGCCGAATTGCAGACTCATTTTGATGTGTAGAATCGTCGGTCTTTGGTAAACACGACCCGCTGGACTTTCTTCGAGTCACTTTGCTTTCCATGACACTCAAAACTCTCGTATCCTCATCACAACCACACTCCCATAGCACAATGTGGCCCATAGCTACAGTCGGTGTTTTTATACTACGAAAAAACTTACTCTCACACACATCTCCACACGGCACTTCAATGGGGAGTTCTCGATTTCCGCAGTTCTCACTCGTGCCTCCTTATTCTTCCTTAACCATTGCAGTCCAAATTCGCTGCTCCTTCTCCACACCGCCTCCCCTGCCTGCACATCCTTTTTAAGCAAAAGCTGTGCAAAAACAAAAGATGCAACACATTTTAGAATGTGTCACCTTCGACTGAGTTTTCCTGGCAAAAACGATATCACACTTGCCATCATCTTGTTGAATTCCTCAACCAGGCGACCTGTCCTACCGATCTTCTTGTCATCACCCGACTCACTACTTCTCTTCTTCCTCTTTGTCATTCTCAGCCATGCGGCACCAGTGTGGTACCTCATCCTTCTAGTATGTGTCTGTGGTGGGCGGTAAGGACGACGGGAGTCCGTGAGGAGACATGAGGCCGACCTTATTCACCACGGTGGGAGTGGAGTTCTGTTGGCCGACGCAAACTGATTGTAAAAATGCCAACCAACGTACCTGGTGTTAGAAAAGGCGAGGGGGGGGGGAGAAGTGTTGTTACTTTTCCCCAAGCGAAGCCAGCTGCATCAAAGCTTACAGCTGTCTATGAGATAGCAAGTAGTTCTTCTCCACAGTTAGATAATATTACCGTTAAAACTGTTGAAACCTTCAAAGAACAACCTGTCACTTAACTTGTGGAATTCAGGCGCTGTGCGATTATTCCTTTCCAACTTCTCTCTCCTGCCAATTCCACAGATTCACGTGAAGAAATGAGTCTCATCAGCCTTGTTCATAATATTAGTGACTATCTCCTTTTGCCCCCTTTTCCAGCCATTTGTTTACCTTAAACAAAGTAATCCCCCGTTGCCTACTTCCCACTTGCATTATTTGCCCATTAGTTTACTTTAGCAAGAGTAGATGCATGGCCTGGGAGTTTGGGCTTTGCCCCCTTAGATTTCAGGCTTCATTATAGTCGCGGTACCTCCTCCTGCCCTTGTCTTAGCCATTAAGCCATTTGTCTGGTCAGCAATTCCCAAATAAATAACTCATTACCGGTTTAGTTTAAAGGTGCTGATTTTATCTGTGATATATTTGCATCGTCCCACACGTTGTACTTCCGCTTGGGGGCAGAGTCCTGCTACCATGGCGCTAACCTCCCAGCCAAATCATTCCGCAGGGTAATAGTAAATCTTTCCCGCGGTCCGGCCACAGCTTATCACATCGGCTGTAAAAGGTTACAAATGTTTTTGAGTAGTCCCTTTGGACAATCTGAAGGTATCTTAAGCAAATTCACCGAAATTTCAAGCACTACTTACAACAACGCCTGAAAGGCAGTCTTGATTAGAACTTCGTAACAATTGCAGTCTTATGTCAAATTTAAACTGTCATTCTCATAGGTACTTCCTTGAAGGTTTTTATTAACTTGGACAGAGCCACTCTTATATAAATAATCTCTATATTTGGACTTAATTATAGACATGTGTTTTTGCACTAACCCACACAACTGAAGTTAGTTAAATACCGGAGTTAAACATTAGTGATAAGCGCAGATTCACTAAATTTGATGAAAGCGTTCACTTGAAGGGGAAGGAGTATGTTTTCGCCGACAGGGGACACAAAAACTGTCAAATGGCTGCCACGCTTTAGAGAAACGGTACAAAATTTGCATCCCCCATCAGTAACTGTGGATCGATGAATGCGGAGTCAGTGAAGCGAATAATTCCAAAATTTTGCGAGTGTCGAGAGAAAAAAATGTTATTTGACCGTAGGAGTCAAATAGCAACATTAAAAGATGTGAGTCGAAAGCAGCATCACAGTGGGGCAAACTGGCAGGAGAGAGAGCGTGAATTACACATGTCTCTCTTCCCGAATTCCAGTTCACTCCCAATCGGCTCAAAACACCTCAAAATCGAGGCGAAGGGAAAATCGTTTGGAGCTTACAAAATACTTTTGCCTCACTGTGCGTGATGAACTAGATGCAACTAGGTGACAGAACTTGTAAAACCCTTTTGGCTTAGCAAAGGACCCGATTGTATTAACGACACTGGACTAAAGAAGTTATCACAAATGCCTACAAACTAGTCGTGAAGGAGAGGGGCAGCAGCTGTTTGCAAAATCTAAAATTAGGGGAAAAGAAACTAAATAAGCAGGGGATTAGTGTCTCACGACATATGGCACTGGCACGCCGAATTTAAAATACTTTGCCAACAGGCAGATGAGTTGAAAAGGGGAAAATTTGCGAATACCGTAATCGTAAAACGACCCGTTAGGATGTTATTCTATCAGGCACTCGACGGCATGGTGTCACAGATTTTGGTAGAAGGTTTCGCCTGTCATCAACCGAGTCTGGCAGATTTTGAGCAAAAAGTCGAACTACTTTTTTAGATATGACAGGCGGATTGAATGCGTGAGGAGGGAAAATTTTACTGCAGTATTTGAATTCCAAAGTCCCCGCCTCTAGCAGAATGTTTGATATTCTTACGCCGCCAATGTTTTACCCTCGGACTTCTTACTCTCCTCGCTCGGTTGGGATTTTGCGACAAAAGGGGCCGCGGTTCATTAATTAATTAATTCGAGTTGCGCAGTATATTTCCATTTAGCCGGGTACAAAGGATGCATTAACAGGCGCGACTCCTTTTTAACAGACTGCTACATTAAGAAATGCGACGTCTTCCCGTTCCACTGGCTAAGATAACCGGTCCGCTTTTTAAACTGAAGCCTTTCATAGTTAAACTTGAAAATGGCGCATACACGGTAGAAACTTAAAATCTTAAAATTTCGAGGTCTTAAGAGGCTGAAAATTAAAGAAAATTGGTGTATACACAATCCGTGTTAAAGTTGCATCTGGGATTAATCGTACATTTCCTAGAAACTTGTCTGACACTGTTTCCCAGTTGACACAAAGGAAGCATCAGTGACTTTCCTTCACTTCACGCAGTCAACTCCCTCGTTTTATTCGCGATATCTTCAGAGGATCTTACACGACTCCACTGACAAAGTAGTCCTAAATGCGCAAAAGATTTCATAAGAGCAGTCCTAACTCAACTATTCCAATTGGCCTGGTTGTACGGTACACCTTCTATGTAAAGCCCATGTCCAAACTTGAATTCTCAACAATGGCAATGGATGACATTAAGGGGACTTGAGAGAGTGAAGTCCGGCTACTATTTCTTGTCTCCGGCCGACAAGCAGTCATTTAACCCGTCTGTCAACCGTCTCCACATTCCTGGTCCCACCACTTACGACCGTATCTTCCTTTACAGGTTAATTTGAAGATGCCTTCTGCTGCCTGTATAATTTTTCACTTATTTCCTGGCATGGACATTTGTCTGTATGCGCTTCTGCGTTGCAAGTCATATGCCGCACTTTCGTATTCAAGCGCTTTCGTACAGTTGCCAGGGACGTTCCTTGAAAGGGCTGTATCGTTTAAACAAGTGTTGCCAAAAGAAGTGTCAGTGACGACAGGTTAAAGGAGGCAGAGAATGTATATCTCATATGAGCTGACAAATTAACTGTCGCATCGAGCCCCATGGGTCTTCTGTACGCTGTTTCGCCCTTTATTTTGGGAATAAAAGTAGGAGGTTGACAATGCTAACTTCTCTTTTCACACTTATCCTATCATGGCTTCTCTCGAAGGTGGAATGGTGGGAGGTTGACTCGGTGCCTCCTCCCCACCACAGAATTTTCCCCTCAAGGTATTCACCTTCACTGTAATTGTGCCACCTTACGGACCTCATTAACCATGCTTTCCGTTATTACAGGACGTTATTTTTGCTCCTTCTACCTAACCATCTTAACAAGTGTCGACAATTCAAGAAAAAGATTATTTATCGCCTCTTATGAACTGTTTTAGTGATTTAATCGTGATAGAGCAAAATGTCACAATTTTCGGGCCTCGTTGTGGCTCACCAACTTGCTTTTAAACTCAGTGATCGACACTCACAACTTGAGTTTGGGTCTGAGCACTAAGTCTCCTTGCTTTATGGAGACACTTTTTCATTAGACACTTCTGAACGCTTCACTTTAACACATGTGTGCTTGGACGGGGTGCTGATTTCCAGACGCATTCAATGATCTGGGTGCTTTTGTCTAAGTCTACTGAATAAAGTCAGACTTTGTAGAGGTTGGAAAATACACGCTGTGGCAATATCAGTTCCGCGGACTACACCAGGGTACCGAGGAGACGACAATGGCAACGTTTGGGGTGCCATAAGTTTGATCATAACGAACTCAGCACTCCTCTGCGTCATTTGTGTCGACGGTCTGGAGATGTGTGAGGAGAACCATGAAATTCTGGCAAGCATTGGCTCTCACTAACGCAGTCATGCTATTTTCGAATGGGGAGACTAATTGGCTCAGACTGCTTAACTAACAATGATATCGCTTTTATAGACCGTGTTGGGTTTATTGTCCCCACGTCTGGGGTCTAACATAAAACACCGCTCGACTGATACGTTCATAATGAGGAAAGCGTTTGCGTAGCAGTTCGAGCTCCATTTTCTGATCGCAGCGTCACATGCACGTGACGTGGATCCTCTCCCGCCTTATTGGAAGGCATCACCTGCCCCGTTATTTTCGCCAGTATTTTTCAATGATATTTTGATTGGGATATATTCTAAAATTACAAATTTCAGAGGCACGCAAGCTGGCGTGTATACAGTTTCCTTTCGGTTGCGAAGAGATACACCATGACGTCCCCAGTTATTGTTTCAACAAATGCAAAACGTGGCGCTTTTTACAGCCTCATAACTGCCACTTCAGTCAACAAGCTGCCAGTCATTTCCCTCTTTCATTTGCGTCCTTGTTTATGCGGAATTTCTCCGTTAAGCAGACTAAAATGAGACCTTCCCAAACACGAACAACAATTATCTGTCTTTGGATCAAATGTTCGCAATAAAATGCTGTCAGATGGAAAGAGAGTAAATGCGCTGAATGACATGAATAATCATATGCGAATTATTCGGTTGGAAACTATGAAACGTGTTGAATAAAGTAATAGACAAAAGACTCGATCTTTCACCTTATTTATTATATTCAATTCAAACAACTTTTATCCCCATCTACAACTTTCTGCCAACAACTGGGCAAGTCATATATGCCCTTTTGAAAAAGCCTTCATTTCTGGAGTCAGTAAACGACTCAGAGTCATTTATGACAGCATTTTGGTTGTTACATAAATTTCTGTAATTACGAAAAAGGTGATAGTCGGTATGGCGGATAAATATCGCGTGGACAGGGAAGATGTGGCAAAATTTCACATTGTAAAAAAGTTATTTGAGTTGGCGAAAGCGGTTGAAGCCTTATGTGGTCGTCGTGTATTATCATGAGGTAATGCTGCGCTGTGCCGATGGGGCAATGCTGCTGTTTTTCCTTCATAAGTTTCTTCTGCATAACGTTAATTGCGTTGAGGTTTCGCCTTCCTGTGGAAAGGATGAAATAATAGAGGACTTCTCAGACATTTCACATATGTTTGCTGATGATATTCCGGCTTAGTGATGTGTCCGTAGCGTGTAGTCTCACCTGCTCATCTGTTTGACCGTTTTCACTCATCAGACGAAGTCCACTTTTCGTCACAAGTGATGATTTGCCATGTGATGTTTGCGGCAGTCATGCATTGCGAAGCAACAAAGATGCGCATTTGCTCTTGCGATTGCTCGATCGTCTGCAGTTGCGTCTGTTGTCCGTACGGACACACACGAGTCAAATTTCTATCTTATTCATTTATTGTACGCAGATGTTTTAACACGCCCGTTGTCGTATGGCTTGTTCCTGGTTCAGAGCCGAGTTCAAGAGAAAAGTCTTGTGTGTGGATCGAATTCCACAGCGCTCCTTCATTCCTCCTCATTCTCAGCGTGGGCCAATGCTCTTCTTCGAGGCTTTTCCATCATACTCAAATAGCCGAAATGAAATTTATGGAACCAAAATCGAGCGTTCTTTCCATTGGTGGATCCACCTCCGAATGCCTCGCTAATGTTTCTCGAAGCTTTACATGAACTATTACTTTATATGAGTTCGTACAAGATAAGTAGATATAAATCGCATTTTGGTTCATCTGGTTTCGCCGAACATGAATTAAAAATGGGGTATTAGTGCGGAAATTTTATGCGAAATGAGTAATAAGAATGTCTCCAAGATTTATGAGTAAAATTAGCCTCATACGTTACAATATACCGCTTGCAAAAATCGTCCCTTGCATAGCGTTTAATCTGATATTCAGTCCACGGTTTCGACTGCACCATCGAGCTATTGTGTAAGCTGGGTCGTATGAGAACGAGCACAAATTGTTAATGTTTAGTATAGCGGAGAGAAAGTCCGTACCGCTTTTGATGGTGGAAATACTTTTGTAGCAGTCAAAACCAACTACGATGGACCATCCACGCGCCTCGAGGGCACTTGCACTATTTGTAATCTTCACATCCTCAATAAGTGATGGAAGCCTCGAGTTAATCATCGCTTCTGTACTTTCCGTTCTAGCCACCTGAAATTAGAATGACGCTTCACGAAAGTCCTCTGCCTTTTTTCTAGTTAATGGTCTTTTAAAGCAGACATGCAGGAAAGAAACACTGAGCCCAGCGCCAGTGGAGGCAGCGGGACATTACCGATGTCAGTCATTCGGCAAAGCTACAAACATAAAATCAGGCTCTCCTAAGTTGCGATAAGAAGGCGGGCTTGGCTAAACGTCATGCAAATAGTCATAATGAGTCCGTTTCATTGCCTTTAAACATGCCATACCTAACTAAATGCATTTGCTTACGTGTAGCTGGTGTAGATAAGCAAAATTCGTCCAAGTAAGTGGCAGGTAATGGGATTGCAAGGTGAAATATTTATATCTCCCTGAAAGAAACTCCTTCTTCTCGTTATGCAAGAATGTGACCTCGTTTTCCAGCCGTGTCCACCTTTCATGTGTTTTATTTCTGCTGTAAATTCAGCATCAGAACTGGGCGCGATGAAATAAAACGATGTGAAGTGAAACGAGAGAGACTGAAAGTATATCCTCCCAATTTTATTGCACACCAACACCGTAGTTTATTATACATGAGGTCGTAAGTAAAGTGGTCCAAAGGTGAGCTTTGACAGAGCTTAGCAAATACTAGCAAATCGGATAGGCCACGAACTGAATTTTTTATTGCTTAATTTCAGTTGGGGCCAAAGATAGAGATGATGAAGACGCCCTAAACGCCAAAAGTGGGACAATGGTGAGCGACCAGCTCTTTTTCTGCAGGTTCTCTTGGAACTCCAAAACCCACATTTCCGAGAGCTGAGGGTAAATATGTAGCATTTTCAGCCAAGCATACAAAGAAATAAATGTGCTCTTTGGTCCTAGAACCCTGATTACCCACCTTTCTAATTTCTCTACATGGGAATTTATTTGCGACTGTTTACTTGTTGTTAGCGTATGAAAGTGTTGGCGAAAAGAAATTTACAACCGGAACTCGACGACGTTGCTGTATGCTTTCAGAATTTGGTAGGATATAGTGACATCCAGCTCTTCCATGCCGTCGGCGCTCTAGGCGTCATGGCTAATAGTAAAGAAGAGAAAGAGGCGCTCTTGTCCAGTGTGAATGTGAAGTCAGACTATATCTCAGGTCTCGTCTTGACTAAGTTTCGAAAAATGATCGTACAGTCGCCTTCAGTAAATAGTTTCCTAAAATTGGACCGACGTTCTGTGTAAATGCTTCTATGACTGACCACAGATGACTGAATTGGCAGGAGTTAGGAGCGTAATTCTTCCGACTCAATAAATGACTCCGAATTTAGCGCTAAATTGAAGTTTTTAGACGTTGACGTATGTGTGCAAACAATTGATTGTGTACTTTCCCAAGTTGTGTTAAAATGCCTTCTCATTCAGTGGCCACTAATCAGTTGCTTCATCCTCATCTTTACCCATTCTCTGTACAGCCACAGACATCGGCCAAATGCCTGATTGCCAAGAACCTAATGGGCAATTGACTGGGTGGGAAGGGGAGAAAAGCTGTAATTTTCCGGAGAAGTGATGATGGTATCCTCAGGCTGGGGCGAGAGGCGTGGGAGCATTCCTGAAATTCTGTTTATGTCAATGACTTTTGCCACGGAGCTAATACAATTAAACTAATCGACAAGTGATTATAAAATACGAAAGGCAAAAAAGTACATCGGGTGCTTTTGCTTTCCCTTTTCCGAGAATCGGAGTTAATTAATTCAACCATCGAAAGCCCTCAAAAAGCGTATGTGATGCGGTTAAATCTAATTAACCAGGACCCCTTTAACAGCCTCATTATCCTAAACTCAGCGGAACAAAGCGTTACCCAAGTGAGAGCAATCAAATCATGAACAAGGATCTTCCCCTTCGTAGGTCTTCTTTTAGGAGGCATTCTGAAGAGAAAGGCTCCTTCACCTTATGACGCTTATGGTAGCTGCTACTAAATCACAGTTTATGGGAAGAGCTAAGAGCACACTTAAGGGGCCTCTCGCTAAAATGGACAGATCAGATCCCTTCCACTTGAGTAGATCGTCTTTAAAATTCACATTTTCAAAATCAACTCCCTGATTTTTGAGAGGGAATTTGCGAGTAATATTAAAATTTGTATCTCACTAGAAGGTTGAGGTCGGGATTAAACAAGGTGTATTAAAGTTTACCAATGACGAAAGGCTCGATCAAGAATGTCTACGAGGCGTCCTAAATCATATTACAGTCCTGGTGACATTAGCCATCGCTAATCACCGACCTCCTATTCATTTTCTTCAGCTTACTGGAAACAGAGTGCATTGAAGGCGATGGAATGGCCGGGTTCTCCTTGAATGGTGATATGCTGTCATTCACCAGGTACTCCTTCAAGTCATCTTGTCTTGCCATTGCCTCAAGTGAAGCTTACTTGTCTCTCTTCCCTACAAAAAGGATTCCCAAAGACATTGTCGCACACTTTATTTAGTCCATTAAATGGAGAAAATTTTCAGCTCTTTATGCACATGCGGCATAGCAGTTAGAGTTTGCCCTCTCAAGTGAAATTTCCGTTATTCTAGGCCTGTCGGAAAAGTTACCAGACCAAATCAAACTTGGATTAGGGAAAGGAACAACTTGGCAAAACCCCAAGCTCAGTGGTTTTTGCCAAGATAAATGATGGATCTTATTCATTCAAAGGTAAACATCGCCGGATCAAACCGCGCCTACATTTGGAATGTCTTTTCGCTTTAGAAACGCAAGTCAGTGGTCATGCAAGCATGGCAATATCAATTTACTCAGTCAATTTAAATGTGTATAATGGCGAAATATCTGGGCATAAAAGCGTAGAGGTGCATGGGACACAGATGGGGTGAGGATTGTCCAAAAAACGGGGTGGGCGGACATACGCTGCGCGTCCATTTGAGTGGCGCCAATTAGCGCCTAATCCGAAATGTTCTCCTACAGTTGTTGAATTACTGCGGCTCTACACCATTCCACTCAAATCGAGCATTAGCGGAGAGATCGTCCATCTGCTGATCCCAACCAGTGCCCGTGTGAAGTCATTTTCAAATTGGCCACTTCACTGTTTTGGGGCCCCGAGAGCAGGCTGAGAATCATTAATGCTGCAGGGAAGCAAAATAGCCAGCTTGCCCGAAGTGGACTACAGCGTTAGTGAATTTGTAGAAAAAATTTCCCCAAAATATGTTCGGGGGGTTTACTTGCTCGTTGCAAGACCATAGCGACTTCCATTTTGATAGAAACAAATTTATCAAATGACATTCACCCGTCTAAAGAAATTATTTAGGCTATGGAGTTTGACTAATTTTATTTTTCCAACGAAATCTAGAAGACCAACTACCGGGTTTAGAGGGATAAAGAGGATTAGAGACGACCCGTAAGAAGAAGTCCCCAGCTCCTATCTCCTACATGTCATACTTCCACATGACCGTCATACCATTTGACTTGCATTACTGACAAGTCATAACTTTTGGGAGCAACAAAGTTCTCGGACCACTAAAAACAGCACCACCAATGATATTTCCCGTACATTTTTCACTAAAATCTTCAGTGCGAATGATGCGCGTATGACACGTTCTCGTGGATCATCTTATTACAACCATCGGTTGCGCCAAAGCATTTATCGCAAACTCGGTAATGGGGTATTCGACAATAAAAGTTAGATTATGTTCCCGATTTGACGGAGATATTAAATTTTTATATCGTTTGGAGCCGCAGTCGACGTCAGCTAACCACCATTTCGAGCTCCATCTTCGGTGATAACCAAGCATTGATACACGGTAGGACGACATTTGAAGCGGACGATGGTAAATCATGGTGGATAATCTGCCAACTACGTAGTTCCCAACCAACTTACAGTGTCGCCTTAGCAACGAACTCCATGGCGTCTCCGATGCCTTCTTCCTTCACTCCATCCGATTAGCTAAACTGATGCTCCATTGCGGAGACGTGCACAATGACACGACTCTTACACTCTTGAACTTCCCCTAACAACAAGTTGTTTTAGAAAGTTTCCAAAGGTGCGCTGCATGATTGGCCAAAACTCGTGCCAACTTCCTGCAAATCTCGTCGCAGCGAGGCGCCTTGTGAGGGAGAACGACTTCATTCACAAACCACAAGACTGCATTTTAGCAGGATGCAGATATCAAAAGGCAAGTGAATGAAGCATGTTAAAGGCCGTATAGGTGAGAGCATGCGTGGTCGAGTGCTTCTGCGCACGCCCAGCACCAGTACGAGGGAGATGGGCGATGACGCCCATGAGAAAGGACCAACCCACGGAGAGGATCGCACAATTTAATGTCGCTAATGCACACCTTCCTCCTCATCCATTGAGCTTTCGAAAAATGGTGGGTCACCCAGACAAGGATGCTGAAAACAGGAGCGTTCAATTTCTGAGAGGCCTTGCATCTGGCTAACAGAAGGAAAAAGTGTGGAGGTCCCCCAACAAGGAGGATTGTTTCACAGGTGAACGCCAGTCATGTGAAAACAGGAGCGTTTCATTGTCTGCCTGCGGATGCTTGCATTTGGTTGGAGGTGAAATATAAGATTTGTCCGCTCGAACCTGGCACATTTCGTGGTTGTACACTCTCACTTCGTGATTGAGGCATCAACTTTGCATCATGGCCATTGCAGTGGTCTCAGGTTCTGGCGATGCAGTAAATCAGTGAAGACGGTGGAAGTCGATGGCGGAGACACTTTGTTAGCTCAGAGGAGGAAGGGAAAAAAACGGCTATCCAAATCCACTAAACCGGAACCGAACCGAACCGAACCGAACCGAATCGAACGGAACAGGAGCGGAGCGGAGAGAATTTGTGGCGTCTGTTTGCATACTTCCGATGGGTTGGGAAAGGAGTGGAAGCTGGTGAAGTGGGGTTATGTGTTTGTGAGAAAGAGGCAGTCACCACGCGCGGATGGTGTGGGATCAAAAGCAGACGTAGATTATCGTCTGACAGGATGGAAGTGGGAAGTGAGGGATTAGGGGGTAGGACACAGGCCCCGGTGAATGTGAAGGAGGGCAACTGCGCGCATGGCTTAAAGTGTATCCGTAGATCGGGTGGAAGCGCTGCCGTCGAGCAATGTGGGCAAAGCCTGTCTCCACTAAGCTTCTCACAGTTGCAACCTGCCTTCGTTCCTGAACTCGTCGACATTTTAGTGGGTATCTTAGTCGGTCTCACTCCACACACACCTACACCGACGACAGTTGGCGGTGTTTGTGCGTTGAGGTTGGCAACTCGTCCCCGTGGCACTGTTGAGCCTGCCAGTCGTCGATGCACAACGACAAGTGGAGCTTGTGCTCAACACTCTCACCGTGTTGCGGGATGCGAGATGCGGGATGCGAGATGCGCCCAATGTCCCAGACTCGTCGACGCCAACCGTTTGACAGACAGGCATTTCAGGCTTGAATGCTTTTCCTCATCTGTCATCAGCTGACTTGTGATCTAATGAATAATTTTGCGTGCATTAACTGTGCGTCCAGAGTTTGGATGGCACCTTGGAATTTGGAGCGAGTTTGTGTGCGGTGGATGAGTGTCGGCGCAATCAGAAGGACACCTCAGTTTGGACAAGGCGAAGAGTGCAAACAGGAAGTATGCTTGTTATAATGAGGAACTCGCAAAAGGGGGCAGGAGCTGGACAGGAGCAAGTGCTTCTTTAGATGTCTTTAACCACTCCTCCCCTGACATGCATGACACCGTTGTCGACACAGTTTTCACAAATGCGGCTTGTGGGGAGTGGAGGTAAAGGTGGGGTTGGGGGGTTGGGTGGGAGTTGGGTGGATGAGGTGAGGTGAGGAGGTGAGGTGAGGCGAGGCGAGGCATCATTTGGCTTAGGCTACATAGCAAAGCGAAAGGAGGAGTATCGGTGATGAGACAATGGTCGGTGCGTTCTTCACCCGTTTCGCAGCCTTGTCACAGCTGCCATCTCGCAATCCATGCTAACTAGGCGTTCTTATCCCAATTCTAAGCCCAAATTGGGAGCTGACTTGCTATTTTTGGGGAGATAAGCACGAAGGTTGAAATGGTGAGGATATTCTCCACACAGCGGCAGTCACCACTGGCAAACAGACTATCAGGGAAGACAGAATGACGAACAGACGAAAGAGGCGTTTACACCAAAGACTGGAGACGCATATCGCAGAGGTATTGCTACCGACACCGAATCTGGTGGCGTTGTGAGTGAGGCTGCTTTCACAATTTATCGCACAATCGCTCTGCAAACTGTCAGAGAGAAATCTGCTTGGTGATGGTAACGAGAGCGTGCATTTTCGATAGAAGTAGCGGATGCAGTTGGTTAGCTTCGCCGCTCCATCATTCACTTTCAACTCTTAACGGTGCAGCCCAAACCTTCATCATGCGACTCGTCTGCACTTACTACTGATCGTCAGAAGCGTTGCGATCGTAGGGGGAGGTCAACACGCGCCCACCTGCAAGGTGAGGCAGTGAGCCACTCTCGTCGCCCTCAACCTCAACTCTGTAGCACCACAAGTGAAGGCCACGCGGTGTCCAGTCATCCCGCTGGGCCACACCAAGCACATGAAGTAAACAGTGGAGTCATCGCGGTATGTTGTGACTGCGAGAGTAACTGGCCGATGTTCATCTTCTTGCTGTATCACCAATAGAGAGAACAAAGGAATCGGTGGCCGCGATGGCAGAGTGTCCACGAGGACTGGGGCAGTGTGTTAGACGGGGCGAATGTCTGACACGAAATAGTGAACGAGGTAATAGGGATGAGACGTGGGAGATGAAAGTGGATCTTGGGAAGTAATTCTGTCTGCAGAGGCTAATATATGTTGCCTGGCAGTAAAAGGGAGGCGACATCGACGACGATGGGATGAGTGGATTTCAAGGAAAGAGATCTTTTTTGTTGAGGGTAAGAAGAACATCTCTCAAAGAGACTACTGAGTGATGCGAGGAGGAAGGGAGACACATTTGGGAGATGACACCAAAAGTCCAGACGAAGCTGTTCCATGGAGTTATTTTGGAGGTGCAGAAAGGGAGGGAGAGGTGCTTCCTCAAGTTTACATGCAGCTCATTTGCCACATTGAGACATTTTGCCCGAGTTCTCTTCGGTAACGCAGGCTAAATTGGATCCCCACTGAGGAATAATGTTGGGGAGGGACAGATCCCCTGAACCTCGGCAATGAGAAAACTCTGTCGACTTTCCCGCATGCTTCATCACAAGGGTCAGCGCCATGCAAGTACGAACTGAAGAGACTGGCAGGAGTGTTGGCTCCTCACATTTTAGCACTTCTTGTTCACCGAGTTAGAAATACTCGATCTTATGAGGCCTGAATGGAGGAATTTCTACCCCGGTCGACACTGGCGCGCGCAGAGGCCGTAGCTAGCATTGTGTTGTGGACTCGACGTGAAGGTGGGCCGCCTGGCCATTGGTCGTAGGAGTGAGCATGGGACACCATGTGGCAGGCAACGCCATCCCACCCCACCCCACCCCACGCCACGCCACGCCACGCCACGCCACGCCAAGCCAAGCCACGACAGGTACCAGAGCCGGAGGAGAAAGTGTCCCCCTTTCCCGACTGATGGCCAACTCATGGGCTCAAGGCGCGAAGTGGCTGTGTGAGCTAAAAATAGGCGATGGGATGAGCAACATCCTCTTCGCAGTTCGTGCAGCAGAATCGGTGAATGTGGTTTGGGTGAGCATAAGTGAGTCGCCTTACACCTCGTCGAAAGCCTTTCCTTGCATTTCCCGAGCAGGAGGAGACACTGTCCCTGTGGCCGCCGGAGGAGCATACGATGTCTCCAGATGTGCACTGCTGACATCCAACCAGCCTTCGTGAAATAGCCTCGTCCGCGCCACCTTCGGCCCAACAGACACGGTAGCAACTGGCGTTCCAATACTCGTGCATGTCAACGATTCGCTCACGTAACTCGTTTGTGGGTTCTTGCAAGAAGCCATGGCGGTCATATTGGTTCTTGCAAAACTTTGTCATTTGCCTTCACGAACGCAGAGGCATTTAGTCACCATCAGGGAAACTGTGTTTCGGGTTGATAGAGCACCTCCCCTTTCGGCGAAGAAGTGTTAGCTATTTGAAGACGAACTGCAAACTTAGGAAAGCAAAAACGGCTGAGTCGCAGGGAAGTGGGGAGGAGAGGGGATGTGCTCACCGCCTCGAATGAAATAGCGCAAATGGAGAGGAATGTTAAGAACCGTGTCAACTGAAAGTGTTTGCTTGCGAAGAAAGGCTGTTGAGAGGACAACGAAAGTCACGCCCAAAGTGGGGATTTGAGGGGCATGGAAAGTGTGGACGTGAGACATGCGAAATGGACAAAATCGGAGAGACGATTCTCTTCCCCGTCTGCGCAGCAGGCCCCTTTCTTTGTCTTGCATGGACACTCTTTTCAGATGATTCGCTTTCCTCAGCCGATTGGAGCGCCAACGGAGATGTGCAAGTGCGTGTCTGGCACGGCGATGTTGGGCCCGCTCCTTCATCACAGCATGCCTCGATACAACTGGCTTCACTTGGGGAGAAGTAGCGGCACTCCGCGCATTACCCAACACCACGTACGTGGGGTGGCACTCTCGCAACCAATTTGGGTCGGCCACCACGACTCCACTCCCACCGTGGTGAATAATTTCGTCAACCGCGCCGATCTCCTCACCTCAGGATCGACCACCGACACTCCTACCGGGAGACTGTGGTACCACCCTGGCGCCGCGTGGCTCAGAATGAAGTGTAGAGGAAAGAAGAAGAAGAAGAAGAAGAAGAAGAAGAAGAAGTATGAGAAGAAGAGAGGTGGGATGGAGTGGATGGGGTGGGGTGTGGTGAGGTGTGGTGAGGTGAGGTGAGGTGAGATGAGGTGAGGTGAGGTGAGGATTGGGCTATTGGTGGTGCGTGGGGGTGACAGAATGTCAGATGGGAGAATTCGACGGGGATGGTGGAAAGAGTGATTTGCTGACAGCACACAACCCCCTTCGTCAAGGAAACTCCGTTGAGAGCCTCACTAGTTGTCCAGCTGATAGCATGGAAAGCAGTGTAGTGACGAGCACGAAAAGTGGACTGTGATGGTTGAGGGCGAGTGAAGGATGGCAAGTGAGGGTTGGAGGGAGCGGCAACGCGCATTCAAGTGATGCGCGGAGATGTGCGTGGTCGTCAGTCTCTGGCAGAACTCAAGCACCGAATGGAGGTAAGTGAGATATCGTGCGATGGAACGAAGTAGGTTCGCGGTCGAGCCGGTGGGTAGGGAAACCAGAAAATCATTGGCACTGGTTCTCTGTTTGCTCAGGAAGCAATGAGAGTGACGCAATCTCTTGGAGGCGTTGTTATATTCTTCGGATCACATGGAAATTCCTTCAGCTGCATTTCGGTCTAGCGTAGGTTAGAATAGTATTCGGAGGTTCACGGAAGGAGAATAAATTCCTCGACCTGAGGGACAACATGCGGCAGATGAGACCATAATACTCGACTGGGGGAATCGTCTCAACAATTGGCTGCTTCTTTGCAATTTCCAAACTTCCCAACTTCCCTGAGATTACCAAATCAGTGCTTAAACGCACACAGCTCCGTTTCCATCTCAACAGAACGCACCCACTTGAGGCAAAATCGTGCATTGTTGCACACGAGCGTTCATGAACTGGTGCAACATCTGCGAATGCCGGCTTGAAGGGCTTCAAGAGGAAACTCTCTTGAGCACCTGAATAAGGAGAGCGACGACAGATTCCTCTCCTCTCAATCGACACATCTCTTTGTGCACCTCCTTTCGCGTGTATGGCAATCGCACGCCTTCAATTGGAGCAGCGGTCAACTGGGCAGAAATCAACTGGGCAGAAAGTGGCCTTTAAACGAGTTCAGAGGAAGTGCCTTGTGGGTCTGAGAGAGTTTGTCGCCACAGCGTTTCCTAGCCTTCTTCCCACCCACTCCCTGTTCGTCGTCGCGCGTGAATAAATAGAACGCACGAGGGTTTTCGCCGCCGAAAAACAAGAACAACTTGTTTCGTGAGGAAAAAATGCGGAGGACATTTACTTCAGCACTTCGAGTAGGACTTTTTTGTTGCTACCTGAAATTTGATATGTGGCGTGGGGAGAGGTGTGGAGTTGCATCCACCTCCACATCGAAATGGCAGTAAGTCGCTGCAACACGATGCTCACCAAATGCCTCCCACGAGTGATGGGGAGCACCTACTTTGGGAAGAGTGGTGTGGACTGCAGTCGCCACTCGGCGTTGGCAGCGCTCACCCGCTCACCCGCTCACCACACTCACCACGCTCACGCGTCGCATCAGGGGTGAAGCCGCCACAATGGCGAAGATGAGGCGGCGGCCTGGCCGAAATACGGTTTCACGCATGGGGTGGTGGGGTGGGGGTGGGGGTGGGGGAGGGTGGGGGGGTGGCAGGAAGGACGTGCAGATAGGCGGGTCGCCTGTCTTCGGCACTGAATTATTAATGCTCGAGTCTGTCCAGGTGCGTGCGTGGGTGAATGCGTACGAATGCGTATGAAAGGGTACGAATGGGTGCGAAAGGGTACTTTTGCGGTTGGAGAAGCGTTCCACAGTGACGTGTTGTATGTGCGGTGTGGGAGGAAAACACGCTGCAGTGGATACTCTTTGGTGCGTCTGTGAGGGCGGATTATTCACGTGAACAAGTTCTCCAAAGAGCTGCGGACAAGGAAGCAGACGCAAAGGGAAAGCTGTTCGAGAGTGTGTGGTGAGCCCCCTTTCCTTTGTCTGCCTACCAAACCACTGGGTCTTGCAGTTGTGCATTGCTCTGTATGAATGGCGAAATGTTGTGGCGCGATGCAGTGGTCGGTGTGGGTCTTTGCCCAGATTACCCCGAGGAGAAGAGATCTGGCGCCAAGGGTGCTGAATGGCAAGAGCTCTTACTGGAGAAGCACGATGTTTCCGACAATATCCGGTGCTCGATGGCAACCACATTGTGCTCTCCTCTGGGGCAGTATTGTGGCAGAGCAGAGAAACGGACGGTTTGCGTGCAGTCCTAAGGGAGATGGTGGCACTTCTCGCCTTTGCCCCTCGAAGCTGTCCTCCTGCCCGGCCACCTTCGCTAGGCCCATCTCCGCGCCGGCTTGGGATCAGTGAAGGGGGCACGATAACTGGGGCGTGGTGAGGTTTCAGGCATGAGAAGCGGATTCGTAAATGGGACGGGAACTCGATCCCATTTCCTTTCTCCTTGATGCGCTCGCGTGACCACTGGGCGATAAGGACGAATATGTCCTCTAGATTCACGCTTTCTCCCAACGTGAGGTGGGAGATAAGTGCCTTTCGACTTGACACGAACAAACACGATGACTTTCCTTTCACGAGGCTAATGAAGGTTATCAGCCCTAGGTGAGGTGAACTCGAAGCTTATTTGAAGCGACGGACACACATGCTTCGTTGAAAATGGCGTAGCCTGTTGGTGGGGGGAACAGAGAGAGGAATGTGAGAGCAACCTCTCTCCATCTTCATCTGCACCGTGCAAGAGTCTCATTGGAGCCGTGTTTTCGTGGAGGGGAAGGCGGGCGGGACGTGGAGAACAAGAGATAGCCATAGAGTTAACGCTATGGGTGTCTCTAACAGCCCTTCCTTACCCAGTGGACGTTTTCACGAGTTCGTGGAGCAGTTGGAGGAGAGAGCATCGCGCCATTAAGTTGTCCTTGGTATTGTGGTCGTTATCGAAATCGGTGGAATCATGTTCAGATTACGAATTCGCGACTCTTTGGATGGAGAATGACTGAAGTAATGACGATGTAATCATTAGCACATAGCAGACCTAACTTTGCAACGAGATGGCCCATTCTGTGTCGAGATGTTTTATGAAAACGAGTCCCACGTTCGTGATTCCCAATATACTCATCTGAGTACCCAATGTTCATTTTGATGTGATTTGTTCTGTTGGCATCCTTCGTTACACTTTCGCTATTTCTATGGAAGAGCATGGACCTTTAAATCTCCTCCCTTCTTTTATAAAGTCATATGTGTCCTCCAGTGCCTAATCTGTCATTGAATCATATGCACTGGAAAGGTGAATCTCATTATAATTTCGTCCCTACCCTTCAATTCGATCAAAATCACCCCAAATCGCTATTTCGAACACTGCATAATGTGATTGCAGGCTCTGCTATGGCAGTTTGGCATTTATTTAGCCCACATTCGATGCAAATGTAGCAATATCATTTATGCTAGAGCCGTTTTGGCCTACAGGATGACCACAAAGAGGCGAGATAATGGCCGCAAATGAATTTTGGCCTGCAGTGGAATTTTGGAGAGTTTACGGCCCCCCACTGATCGTTTTAATTTTAAGCGGCATGGCAGGTATTTTGTGGGTTAAGTGCTGTGTGGTTGTGGGAGTGTTTTTATTTGTGTTGGCTCGAAATAATTTCTCCCATCACACTAAAATTTAAAGCCTTCCCTTGGCAATTCAGATAAATCTTCTAGAAAGAGGCAAGTGTAGGAACAAATAATTTGTTTCACTGAAAGGTAAGACAAGTCCCGATCGCGGTCTGAATACAACAAATATGATTCCACCGTTGAGCAGGTGTATCTGCTTCTAAGTTTGCAACTTAGGTGAGTGGGTACCGTGAATCTTTTAACGACAGACCTCATAGAGTGGATGTTAGGATGATGACGGAACTTGAGGATGTCTAAGGTGGCAAATCTTTGCTCATGAATACTATTGTAATAATGGCTGGCTTACTTTAGACTCGTTTCCCTCCAAATTCAACCGAAATCCTCGTCCTTGTTAGTTAGGAATAAGGTAACTCGAAGGTTAATAGACCTCACCTGCCGATTATAAGCTTACTGTGACTGTCACGGTGTCACTTATTGCCGCCCATTCGGGCGATAGAAATTAAGTTATTCCTCGCATTTCCTTAAAATGGAATTCCAAACTGACTGGAAAATTTACATCGTGACCGTTGCCGCAGAACTCAACGCGGTAAACAGCCCAAATAAACCAGAATAGGACGGTCGGACAATTGTTTGGTCATGAACACCCTGACATTTTAGTAAAAAGTGCTTTTCTGGTAGGCGCCACGGCGGCCACTGTGGCCGACCTTACTAGAGATTACATCTGCCCCGTTCTATAGCAACAGCATTTGTTTTCTTTGATAATTTCTCTTACTTTCGACGAAGGCAAATGTTGATTCATATGGAGGGAGAAAAACAATGGGAACGCGCATTTCGCGTCCGAACTGAATCGACAGCCTTTGTCAGATGGGGAGGAAGATAAGGTGACCGCATAACAAAAAGAGATCGTTGAGGCTGAAGGCGCTCAATTCTCTGATTTCTTGAGGCAAAGCATTGCCCTGAGTCCTATTTGTAACTGGTACCGGAGACCTTGAGGCTGGGGGTACTATGGACAAACTAAGCTGCCGTTGTGCATTGACGGGATAGGTTAGGGACTCAGCCCAACTTTTGTAGGAAGAAGTGTCTGTAGACCGCAGTGGAACAGCTGAAGAGGTAAAATGAATTTTATCCCTAACGAACGTATGTCTCCTTTGGCTGGTGATGTTCGCTGAACGAAAGCTCTCATTGCAAATTTGTGCTTCTTAATTCTGGTTAAAATAATAGGACAACGAGTTGAAAATAAAACACCAGAGGAGAGCTTTCGACAACTACCCTTAGAAAAAATGACATGGGAGGATTTGAGCCGGTTAGTTGAAGAAAATAAACTCGTTTCGCTAAACTTTAACTTGCTACCCTAAGACCGCATTGACAACGTCCAATCTCGACTGAGGCGACCATAAGTCTACCCAAATGCCCACCTTAACGCGTTCTTTGAGGACCTTGCGGATATCCGAGGGTTACTAACCGAATCCGGATCATTTTTCAGGCTGGTTGGAATCATTCGCCCCACAGAATCGTCCATGAAGTCGAGAGTGAAGGGCGGGTTTACAAGGGTTTTTGGCAAGCATGCCAAAAAGCTGGGAGATCCACAGGCTGAAACTATAGCGCACTCGATCAAGTGTGAATCAGAAAAGTGTACATTTTTCATTAAATTCTTACGAATACTTCTGACGTCAGCAGTTAGAAAATGCATTTGCCCGAAGCTATCGCAGGCAAAAAACATTTTTAGTGGCTTTCTCTTTAAATGACAATTCAACCATTCACGAAATGTGTCTAGACATGCCTTCATCGGATTATAGTCTCAGGGAAAGTTTAACACCCAAGGAGAGGAAGACGTTTGGAATATTCTGGATTTGACAATGATATAATAGAATTGTCCTCCGCACAAATCGCTCCTCACCATTAACATAAGAGTTGACTGATTGGGTTCGTGAAACAAGATTTTTGTCAAAATATAGGAAGAGATTTTTCCTCGTTAAGTAATTTTACAGGTCGTCAGAGTGAACACGACCGTGCTTCTAGCTATGACGAAAGAGAGTTTGAACCCGCCTTACATCATTGAAGCTCGGTTTGGTGAAGCGCTCTTCCTAAGTCAAGGTTTTCTCTATAAGCACTGATTCAACTTACCTTAAAAGGAAAATGAAACCATTTTCGATTCCATGGAAATGTGCATGTTTGCCTCAACTGATCCCCGGATGGCGGCCATTCGGATGTGTAAGAAGCACTCATTCGTGCGATAATGTCCGGTCTCATTATATTTTGTCACTGATAAATTTGTCGGATAAGAGGATATTCTGACTCGAAACAGCCGAAGCACTTCATTACAAATGAAGGCGTGTCATTCAATGGGTGGCAGATCTCGCTTAGGTATGGGACAGATGCCAAATGGATGTCGAAGGTGTCATTGCCAGATCACAAAGAGAGTCAAAATTTTTATGCGTTGCCTTGCAAATTCGAGGCCGAAACATTTCGACTGACAGGCAATAGACCGGGTCAAAATACAAATGGGAATGGTGAAAGTTAGAAGGGCAACCTTTAGGGTGTGCGCTGTGGTCACTTCACTTTCTGTCACCTTGTCAATGCTTTGACTTGTGTTCAGAAAGGAGCTGGAAAGAAACCAATTTGGCGAATAATTGGCTGCTCTGCAAAATGGAGTCTTCTAGAATTCAATCGGCTTCGACAATCTAAGTGTGCACTTTTGCCATATTACCTGCTTGCCCGTAGGAATGTCACCATGAGAGTCCATTTTAATCACAGAGTCCATTAAATTAGCATGTGGACAAATGATAAAAATAAATAAAATTTTTAACCACGGGAATTGCCACGGAGGCGATTTTATTTCTCCTTACCAATGAAATTGTTGAGTGCTACGAGTAGTTGTGAGGAGAACCGGATTAACAAGGAGAGTCCCAGTAGTTTGACCATGCTCAATTTCGCTAATGACACATGAGTAGCATACCGAACAACCCTTAAAAGAAGCAACAATGGCCGTGACCAGACCGCCAAATTGTTGACCATTTTTCAATGAACTGCCACCAAAACAAAGTCAGTTAAACAATTTTATTATTGCCTTCCTTTCCAGACTTCATTCCCATCTGCGGTACACAGCTTCTTGTGTGCTTGCGCTGTTTTCTTGCCTTTCCAAAAATAATATCGTAAAGCATGTCTGAAGCGAACAATCTGTTATCCTATTTAAGTAAATGTGAAAAAACTATAGAACTAAAAAGGGTATAAGTCTACAATTGGGAAAAAAAATACGCGACCACATAGTTGTAACCTCAATGCATACAGAATGGACCCAATCGGTCATTTATTATTATTAAGGGGGCGCCTTAACTCGGAAAAGATAAATGATGTGGTGGTGAACAGCTCGAGAACAGTGAAGAAGACAAGAGGAAGAAAAGCCTCATTCACTCCTACGTGTATAACCGCCTGCATGATTTGTCCTCGGTATGACACACCTACAGAACACCCAGAAACACGTACTAGGCGATTTCAAGAGATGCTGAGTCAAGAAATTTCACACCTATGAATTAATCCTTGCGTTTCTTCTTATTACTAACAAGGAGTTTATACGTAAATACCCATTCGAGGGGGATGGGACTATATGATTTCAGTAATGGCACCTCTTTTTGAAAGACCTTGACATTCAAACAGCATTATTTAAATGAAGTCAGTACACCACTTAAAATGTCAATTTCAATCAATCTTTCTGAGTTAAAGGTATGGAGAGCAAGCCACTTTATGTTAGGTTTTTAGAAAGTGGCGACGATGAGCCAGAGGGAGGAGAGGGCCTATTCTGCTCATTAACATCAGATTAGGCGTCTGCCAGTCACATATGTTTCTCCCCTCCGTCCAGGCAACTGTAACCTGCTTCGAAATCCTCTCATTCCTTAATCGCAACAGATGCTTATTATGTTTTACAGGTCAACTTTCAGCTAGGCACCAAACTTTAGAAACGGGTGAGTGTTCTGGAACGTGGATTCAGCTCTCGGAAAGATGGTAGAAGAGTGCTTACTACTGAAAAGTGGCGCTGGGAATATGGTTGATTGGCAGAAATGATTGGAGGCTGTGACTCCCTCAGCCCACAAATTTGCGCAGATTAGTGCCAAATGAGTTACGGTTCCAAAAGAGCCAACATGAAGAAGAGCACTGTAAGTTTAGCCCAATAGGAGTGAATTTTTTGGTTGTTCGTCCGGGCAATACATACGTGAAATCTGCGGTGAGTGGGTGCCGATGGGAACGTGATGATGGGCAGATGCGATTTAAAAATACACTCTTACAAAGCCAAGATCTTCATTCTCACCATTTTGACACTCGCATGCGCTTCTGTTAAGCTGAGTTTTGGTGTTCCACGATGTATTCTTAAGGGCTTCACCTGCCGCTTGGTTATTCACTCGCTTTCCCTTGGAGTCGTCTTTCGCATTGTCGAGTCTTTACACAGTTTTCAGAGTTTGTGTGGATAGCGGAATCAGAGACTAATATTTCTTATCAACTTCTCTACAAGGTAATCTGCGACTTCCGCTTCCATGAAACGTGGGTTTGATGCGACCAACGAAGAATATTTCAATGATAGCTATCGGAGTTGAGAGTAAGTCAGTCCGCCGAAATGAGGAAATAACTTGTGGCTGGCTTGCACGACTATTTTATTTTACCCCATAAAGTGTGATTTTTATTTCTATCCGCTGGAAATCCCCTCCACATGGAGATACTCCACGATTGTTAATGACTCGGATCAAATTTGTCCGCATTTTGTTGCTATGAAAAGTTCTTTAAAAAGTGGCGGTCCCAGTAAGAAGTTGGAAGTGGAATCCACAATAGCGCAACTGCTAATCATAATATCTGATTAAAATATTAACTCAGACATGCATTTAAAAGCAACACTCGCAAAAAACCACCCGAAAAATGCTAACTAAAACTACACGATTAGCCGTCTGAGCAGAGTTGGGCAAAAAGGAAGACGAGGTCCTCTTCCTCATGTGCCACCAATGCCCGAATTCGGCCGGTGTTCTCGGTGCAGCCCCACCCATGCCCGAATTGAAAGGGGGCTCGCAAACCAACCCGCGCCTATTCCCAAGACCCCATTACAAAATCCGACGTGAGTTAGACCTTCCTCGCTTACCTTTACTAACAAACCCCCGATGTGAACATTTCGGACTTGGTGCTCGCTCAACAGTGTTAGAATTCCTACTACGGGACGAGTGCAGCAGCCCCCAGTTCCTGTTTTTCCGGACGCGGTAAGGCCTCTTAATCAGCAGAATACTCTACCCCAAGAACAATACTCGAAACAAAAGCAGGAGCAATCACCCTTTAGAAGTAAAGCGCCAAATTTTTAGAGGAACATTATGATATAGGTGTGAAGGGCCTGATTCGTTTTAATTTTGGCCGGGGCGTAATTCCTTTGTCAATTTATAGAAAACCTTGCGAGCAAATATTAGCTGAAGGTGTCAATGTGGTGATGATGGCGCCTTCAACATCTGCGGTGAAATACATTACTGCAGACCCTCCTTTGGCTTCGCTCTATTCAGGCGGCTTCGTAAACAGTCCCACTTGTAAAACAAGCATTTTCGGGATCGGCAAATTTCTTCTGCCAGCAATGCCATGACAATCTGAAATTTGTTGAATATTTTTCCAATGAAAGAGGCGAAGTAACATTTATAGTTACATAAGTTCGCGACAATTCTAACTAACTATAAGTGGTAGCGTATAAATTAAGTTTATGGGATGTCTGCGACAGGTCTGAAACCCTGCCTTGCTCGGCTGAGCCTACAAGGCTTAGCACACGAGTAGTAACGCAAACGTATTCTTCACAATGCATTAGAATAAAAGCACTTAACAAGTGAGGCACGAGTCTTTTCTGTTGTCTCAGGGGAATCGAGTTGACTTCCGGATGTTTGAACAGTTTACGCAGAGAAAACCGTCTGAGATTCCGTCTTTACGATTGAAACACGAAGTTTATTGCTATCCCGTCCTCAAACATAAGCAGTTGAGAAATTTTTATCTCTGTTTATTATATTACGTTTTGATAATTTCCATTGGCATTTGTTACTTTCTGCCAAGGATTTGGCAATACATGCCTTTCTGAATAGAATCTTCATTCGTAAGAGCAATAAGCGACTCAGTCTCCCACAATATCACTTTAGTTGTTGTGTTTTTTTTTCATTTAAAAATAATTAGCAATCACAGAAAAGGTAGTCATCGGTAGGTATAATAAGCGAGATGTGATAAAATTCCACAATGTGGAGTTATTTACTGTGTCAACAGCAGTTGAGGCTTCATGAGGTCGTCAGCGTTTTCATCATGCGCTAATGCTGCCGCGTGACAATAGAGCAGTGCCGGTTGTTTCTCCTGCATGCCATCAGTTTTACGGCAAAAAGAAGACTCCGCCGCTGTTCTGGTTTTGCCCAGTAGTGGGAAGGAATGGTGGATCACTCCGTGGCCAGCCCACCATATGGTAAAGATAATGTACTGTTGTTGAAATTTCAGCTCACGGATGTCTTCTGGGGGTGTATTCTCACCTGCTCATCTGTTTGACCGTTTTCACTCATCAGACGAAGTCCACTTTTCGTCACAAGTGATGATTTGCCATGTGATGTTGGCGGCAGTCATGCATTGCGAAGCAGCAAAGATGAGCATTTGCTCTCGCGATTGCTCCATCGTCTGCAGTTGCGTCTGTCGTTCGTACGGCACACACCAGTCCAATTTCTATCGTCATCATTTATTGTCCGCAGATGTTTTAGCACGCCCGTTGTCGTATGGCTTGTTCCTAGTTCAGAACCGAATTCACAAAAGTCTTGTGTGTGGAACTAATATCCCACAGCGGTCCTTCATTCCTCCCGTTCTCAGCGTGGGCCAAGGCTCTTCTTTGAGGCTTTTCCATCATACTCAAATAGCCAGAATGAAATTTGTGGAACCAAAATCGAGCGTTTTTTCCATTGGTGGATCCACCTCCGAATGCCTCGCTAATGTTTCTCGAAGCTTGTGCTTTACTATGATCAATTTAAACTGGTTGCAGCGGAAAATGAAATAAAAAAATGGCTTACAAATACGGAAAACTTCTTCAAAAATGGTTAAGCAGAATAGTTTAAACGCCCATAAGTAGAAATACCGGGTCCACGTTATAATGAATCCCTCTCAGACGAGATAAAAGCTTACGTTCCATGGTTTCAAACAGCATGGTGAGCATTTACAGTAGCGGATTGCACCTGTGTGTAGAGGAAAGTTTTATTTAACATTTCAATCGTAAAGAAAATGGATTAGCAACAGAGGTCGCACACTTACTGTGTATTCCGCTCTTCCGAGAAAGATTCATGTTATTATCTACTTTTCGTGTTTTACTAACAAATTTTTGGTATCTCAGCTGAAGCTCAAGCGCATCCATCGCGTATACTGAAGGGTCGGAAAGAGGAATAAGCCTTTAAAGAGGTTGAACAAGGGAGTATTTTCACAGTCGTCTTTGACCTGTAACTCACAATACTTTGAAATGTAACAATAACACGGAGGAAGCAATCAAAGGGAAAAGAATGAAATTAAATGATCTTATGAGACTCTCATCCTCATTAACACCTAGTGAAAGGATAGGGATGTGGAAAAAATTAACCAGATTATGTGATTCTTCGCGAACAGTTTGCTAAACACAAACCGATTTGGAGCCCCTCCACAAAGCGCACCAGCACAAGGAAGCTGCACCTTCGTGTTCGACGAGAGTGTCGGGACTCGAGGACTCCAGTTTCTAGAAGCAGTAATTTCAACTGTGGTGCAGAAATGGGGGATCTTCCGCATAATGATCAAGTTTAAGTCATTTGTAATGAAAGTCTTCGCCACAGCCAGCTGCTTTAGGCGAGGAGGCATTTAACATGAGTGGAGGCGCGCGATGTAATAGAATTGAAATGCACCATATGGAGCTGTCTAGGCACTTTCATGAATAGAAAAAAGTGTCTACAACAAATTAGTATCGCCTGAATGAGCGTTTTTTGAGGAGTGGATTGATAACGTCTCGACTAGTTTTTTCTACCTACGGGTGAATACTGAAAGACGAGAATTGCAAGTATAACAGCCTCAATCCTCGAAAGAGTGAGAATAACGCACCAAGGGAGAGTTGCACCAACCTGACAGTTAGCTATCACGTACGACGTCTTGCACAAAATGAAACAAGCACTAAGTGGCCTTCCCAATTATCTGATACTTTGGTGTTCGGGCGTTCAAAGTGAGAGCCTTTTGAGAGGAATGTTAAGGTGAATATGAAGCTTTTTTCTCATATTTCTCAGTGACTGAGATTACGTTAAGGGGACTTTTCAAGTGCCATAACCTGCCCTCGGGTAAGTCAGCCAATCAACGACCTCTGTTGTGTTGAGATGTTACTAAGAGACATCAATGAATCTTGCTTTCTCAGGGAAGTTAAAGATATCTCCCAGATTGTAGAACTCTTCCAGTACGAATGCAACAGGTGCAAAGACGAAGGTAAAAAGTATCCACTGGAATTGAAGTGTTGCTGTGAATTTGAACCGTTTCTCGTAAAAACGTCACCTTGACAGAATAAATAATGGCAAGTGAGGTAAAGACTGCCCTACTGATTAATTCCTACACCAGGCAGTTTGGAGGCGAAGCTGAAAAGGCTTTAAAATGTATGGGTAAACGAACAAATCTCAACGGATGTCATTTTTGTCTTTTAAAGGCCTCCGTTCCGTTAACAATCGCTCTTCAGGTTACTCCGCTTCCACCTCGGGAAAACGGACCATCGGTTGACCTTCTAATTCAACCGCAAATTTCACACTTTAGTGAAACTAAAGCTTTGTCCTCGAAATTCTAAAGAATTTGCGCCTCTTCAAATCTACTGCTTATGAAGACATCGTAGGCTACATCTCGCTATGCGAATTCATATGCCAAAGGGATTTCAACCTCTCGTGGCACTCGAAAACATGGAAAATGTCTCCATTTGAAGGCGGTTCGGCAGATTTTTACTTTTGGCTGGAAGAAAATCACCCTAGGAGGAATAGCTTCATGGCTCTTAAATTTCCACCAACCATAAATCCTCACGCTCAATCTTTTCCAGATCAACCGTTCATTCTAACGTCTTCACAGCCGCTCAGACGCTTGAAATGTCATAAAAATGCAAAAGACTTTGAGCGGTGGTAAGTATAAATAAAACATGCATTTAGTCAGCACAAAATCTTTCACCTACTTGGCACTTCGTGATGAGATTTCCAAGCGTCCCAATTGCAGTTCCGAGCAGCATTAAAGTCCACTGGATCCACTAGACTTTGCTGCTGGAGGCTAAAGAATATCATCTTCTGCGAGACGAAGGAGGAAAAACTCGAGAGGAGAACCTTCTGCATATGCCGCCGACGGAAGCGAAATGAAAATTATTAATCTAACAATTCACCCGCCAACTTTTTTTGCTTCTTTAGGTATCACGGCGGTTTGGCCACCAAATTTTTAGCATCTTTGAAATACTTTGACACGACGGAAGGCTAATTATCTTTTCTTAACGGCTTAGTGGGTAATTAAGAATGGGTTTATCCATCTATCATAGGTTAGTAAAGCCATCATTACGCCTAATTTATCTCGCCCAAATGGCGATGTTCATTTGGCCCTTGGGGAAGAGGCGTTGAATGGCGAGAAAGCAAGATCTTCTGGGCTACTCCGTGAATTGTCAGCGGCAATTCACGCTCGAGTGTTTGTTGATTTTGTTGTTTACCCTGACTAATATTGTTCGTCTGTCGGCAAACCACGGGGCAGGACTCTTCTCACCTCCAATCTCCACATCGTAGTTTGTGATGCTGTAGTTCCTCCACCGTGCACAGCAACGGTTTTTCCCTAATCAGAAGCACTGATGAGGGGCAACTGATCGTCATCAGCCGCCGGTGGGATTCGACGTCAGGTCTGCAAATGACAACCAGTCAGTAGTGACGCCACTGGCCTTGGGGCATAATATCGCGTCTGCCGGACAGATCTGCCCGTGGCTACGGCAACAATTTTCGACACGTCGCACACGTTTAGTTGGTGCATGTTTGGCTCCATTTTTGTCGTTCAGTGCATGCATACTAGAGTAGCACATTAACTAAAACAAAGTTGATCAGCGTCAGTCTTAATTGTGAGGCGATAGTGTAACCATGACTACTAATGAGGTTCATTTACACTGCTGTATTCTATACAGATTTCGACGATGAAGACATGCTACAGAAGCATGTAGGAATTCATCGAAAGTGCTTGATGAAGGTACAGTTTCTAATAGGACACTCGGGAGATGGTTCACAAATTTAATACCGGCGATTTTCACTTTTCCGATGAGCCACATTCCTGTCGACCATCTCTCGTCGACGACAATGTTTTTAGGACCATGTTGGAGCAGGATGCTTTTTTGACAACCTTGGAGATCGCCCAAAGGCTCAATTCAACTCAGCAAACCATTTCAGATCATATCCCAGCATTAAGATTGGTGCGGAAATATTCAATGTGGGCGCCTCATTAATGAAATCAGAAGAATTTGTGTGACCAAGTCGTAATGTACACAACTTCGCTAGTTCGGAAAAAAACCGAGCCCTGCTCTAACAGGATGATGACTGGGAAGGGCGCATATTGTGAACCCGTGGAACTTAATTTTCCCACCTCCATAGTAAAACTGACTACGAATAAGAGAATGCTGTGAATTGTAGGAGATTCGAAGACAAATACAGTGTGATTTGTTGAAACCCAACGAAAACTCAAATCTGAGAAGTAGTTTTAGCAACTAGACAGTTTAAAGACAGTAGTGCGGGGAAAAAGACGGACTGTGGATAACAGGAAGGACAGCATACTGCCTCAGGTTAATTCGGGGCCACGTGCTACCTTGGGGGCTGGTCAAGGAAGCGAAGAACTACGCTGGGAACCTCTGTCGCACCTACCATATTCCTCTAGCTTATCATTTTTTGTCTTTAAAAATTTTTTAAAGGGCAAATAATTCGAAAATGAAGATGTTAAATGAGCACTGGTTCAATTTTTGTGCTCAGAAGGTGAAACATTCTTAAAAATGGGATAGGCAAAATGTCCGCACACTGGCAAGAAGTCATTAATCATAATGGCATTATATTATTTCATAAAGTTTGGTGAGAGTAGGAAAAAATCGTATTTTGCTTTGTTCCAAGCACCGGCACAACTTTCAAGTAGACTTCAAACGAGTGGACAGCCTCAGCCCTCATCTTGCCGCCACAATCTACGCTTTCTACTCTTCCACGAATCCTATGACTGCCAACTGACTCTTCTGTCATTTCAGCCGCAACTCAAAGGTTGGCCAGGCAAGGTTAAGTGCCGCATGGGGAGTACCACCTCACTCCGTTTGTGTTCTTCCTGATTCAACTAGCAGGTAATGCCCCGCACCACTCGTGTTAGCGACTCCAGAACTCCTGGCGGAAGGTGGAAGTCCACTCTCAATGCAGCACGTTTATTTCGAGGCCAGTAACATTGTAGTTGTGGATGGAAAGTTCGCCTCCATCTATCACGAAGGCAGGACAAGCGTTATCATCCCCTTAGCGCCTCATTGCAAGAATTTTCCGGATTTGGTAAAGAGGACAATGATTAATTGGCTCGACTGCCCATTCATCACGCTACGCAATACGAGAAGTGGTAGTGACAAGCGTTTGGAAATAAGACGGTGCAGGGCTTTTCCAAAGCCTTTTGCAGCCACTTCCGGCCGGTGGATTATGCCAAATTACGCCAGTCTGCGCGCGAGTCGGACGCTCTGCTCACGAGGGAGACACGCACTCGGTGCTACGAAACGGACTAAGACTTCAAATGTCATACCGACGTCGAGGCGGGGTGGAACTGTAAAAGCCCAATTACCCTTAAGTGCCACTAAATAAATAAATAACCCTTTCCTTTTTCCCAATTTCCCAGAATAAAAACGAGGATGGGTGCGTATGAGTGGAGAAGAGAGAAATTGCACATAATCTCCCCTTTCTGCAGTATAGTTATGGTTAAAAATAAACTACCTTATATGTGAATTATCTGGATTTTGTTTCCTTCCGTGGCACCAAAGGATATTTGAAGACGTTTACATACACGGCCTCGGCCCTCGTGTCGTCGGTGTTAGTCTAAACACTCTGATGTATGCACGTATCTATTTTTACCTCATTCGCGTGCTGTTAAATTGAAAGTTCCGAATTGTTCTCGGTCCCTTTATAAATTATCAGGGTTGGCAGGTGGAAGGGCGAAGACGTTGAGTGGTTCCAGCGATGTGGTAGCACGATAAGTTCACGCTCCGCAAACGTCGGTGATGAAGCAACTTTTGAACTCTCGGCTCTCAATACCGCCTTAGCGACAACTCACACGTCGATGAGCGCTCTCAATCCTCGAGTCTTGTCGAAATACCAAGCAACGGCCATAAACATAGCAGGTGGGGACATGAGGCTAACTATTTTCATCAAGGGTCGAGTATCCTCACTTCTAACCACGCCGAGTCGAGGCGTTTTCAACTGTGACGCTAACGGTGGGTTGCTCAAGGTAGACATTGTGAGAGGTAATTAGTTCCTCGTCTTTGCTCGCCTACTTCTTCATTAAGTCTCGCAGGAGGCCACGTGGGAATTTGTCAGACGGTAGCGGTCTGTGAGAGACTGAGCAGGTGGTGCGGTCTGGGCGAAAATTGTCGGCAACATCTGTTCCTTGCTCCTTTCCGAAGGCAGTTCTGCTTTGACCGCTCCTGACTCTGATGCTGCTGCTGCTGCTGCTAGTCCTCTGCTCCCCTTCTTCTCTCCCTCCTCCAGGCCCCAATCCCCCCCTCTCTGCCTCTCTCGGCTGCCTTTTGTTTTAATTGACTACACATAAATAAGGTGGAGATGTTAATTGGGGGTTTGGATATCCCAAAATGGAAGGGAAAGAGCGAAACTAATTGTTAGCCATTTTGATAGAGAGGATCATTATAAGCCCTCGATTAATGCGCACACAAAAAGTGAGTAGCTAAGGTAAAAGGCGTTCTTGTAACCAGCCTTCCAAAAAAATGATGCGACACCTTATGTGAGAGAGAGTTTAATATTGAATTACTACTTTGAAGTAGTCAACCAGCCTGGTTAATTAAAAGACTCAGTGCTTATTTTTTTCTTAGCTCAGCGGTTGCACGTACAAGAAGGCAAAGCAACGTAAACAATGTCAATTCCTTCAGATTATCTAGAGTGTATTCTGGTGGCTTTTGTCTAATGCAGCTTTCAAAAACTCTCAGCCAGCGGATTGTGGTGTATAGCGTGGTGGCTGCTGCATCAAGAGAGCCAAGTTAACGAAATAGTGTGAGAAGTTTAAAACAATGACGATGTTATTGGTACGAAATGCAAGCCACAACTTTTGATTTTTGGTATATCTATAGTGTAAGACTCAAAGTTGGAGAGTGTAAGCGGCTCCCTTGTTTTAAAGTCAACTGGTTCCTCACTCTTTGGCGCCTCAACTGTTGTCTCCATCCATTCTTCCAATCTGGTACACCTCAGAGCGCTTCGGCAGGGGCTAAAGACGGTGAAACTCAGCAGGAACTCCGCGACTTTAGCAGTCTGATGCTCGGTTTTGTTGGACGTAGACTCCTCAGTCTCTGCGGTCGTGGCCTGCCAGCCATGATTCTACTCCCCATTCCTCTTTCACACGCCAATTTATTTGACTTTTGATATTGCGACTGGAGGTAGATTGGGAGCGCTGCTTAACCATAAAAATCCTCGAAATCCTGGGGATTAACCACTTTGCTCCAACTGGTTGGAAAGCGTCCTTTTTCGATTTAACCATTTCGTCTGTTTTGAGACAATGACTAATTTATTAAAGGTCGCTTTAATTTGGGGCAAAAAGATGAAGTAATTAAGGGGCAAGGCAGTAGAAGTGCGAAAACAGTTGTTAGGCGGTTATAGACAAATTAAAAGTTAAAGAGATTACGAACATATGATAGGTTGGACACTATGAAACGGCGTTGGATAAAAGCGCGATTTCCACATTATTCACTATATTCAACCTAATTAAAAAAAATAAAATTTATAAAAATTTCAAAGTCTTATGAGCTTATTTTGTTATTGCATTGCTTTCTCTCAAAAATGGTTCACGATTACAAACAAAGGTGATGATCGGTTGGCGAAATAGCGAGTGAACATGGTGGATGGGCTAAAAATCTCGAGCACACGTTACAACTTATCTAGGTCGCAGTCGACCGTAGCCCATACAAAAAAGTTCCTTTCAGGGTTTCCAACATAATATGTTACTTTTAATTAAATAAACCAGTATGGCGGCGAGTTAAAAGGGTTAGAAGTTATGTCTTTCAAGACATACGGGGTGCTTACAAAACGAGACATATGACTGATATTTTGGTTGAGCTCAGTTCTAACCTGCGTTTGGTGCGAATGACCGAATTGCGAGAATGCAGTTACAATCGGTTGGAGGGGAACAAAAACGATTACATCAAGTGTTTTTCGTGTTTCGCTCTAAATTCACATTCCCTTTAGTTGGATGGTTATTACTTCACTTTTCGATAGGGTCACTTACTTTATTCACATAAAAAAAGGCGAAAACCGTCGTTTTTCGTATGCAACTGCCTGATGGATCGTACTGACGAACTAATGTTTTAAAGAGGTGGACACAAAACTCATTCATTTGTGCCGACATAACCTAATAATTATTTAATAAATCTGAAATTTTAACTTATTCGCGCCCTCTTTGGGTACTACCAGATGAACGGTTATCCCTCGAAGGTGGAGCATACACTAAAATCACCGGTCGCTCGTAATAACATCCGTACATGGTAATCTGGACGTATGTCCCTATTTACTAGTGAGTGTCCAAGCCTCCAGCTTTGATCTGTCTGACCAGCAAGGGGAAAATAACAAGAGTTACAGTGAACCTTCTGCCTACTGTAGAGAATACGCACCCACGTCACTTTCACTATCTACAGCCTGCCAAGTTACGGATAATCTCGTGCCTATTATATAAGTAGACTGGTAAGATGCATATTTATCACAAGGAAACAAGTTATTTTCCTTTCATTAATGTGAATTAATAGACCGATTTATAATATTTCGTGCGTAAACTTTAACAGTACCCATCCTATCAAGACGAACGGCTCTATTATAAATCACAACATCAGTCGGCTTGTTGGATTATTAGAATATAATAAGAACATCTCTGTCATGATGTAAGTCCGACCAAAAAGTAGATTATCAGTCAACCTCTAAAAGAATGGTAATCTACCGTTTTTTAAGTTCAAGCCGTGTTTTAGACAAATACGCAGGTGAATTCGTCTTATGAATGGGAGGTTTCTGATTTAAACCAGTTGTGGTATTTATTCGTTTATTTTCCTTTAACTCGCACCCTACCTTCCGATAGTACCAAGTATGAGGACTGTACATCCGATTCAGTGTCTTTTCCACCTCCTCAAGTGTTTATTTAGGAAACAAATTAATCACTTCGTCAAACTTATTTATTTCGGGCGATGCATTGATAAGATATACTGTGTTGTTATCAAATCCTGAAAGCAAACAGAAATAACGTTAAACCGATGCCAGATGAATGATTAAGCAATCAAGAGAAAAAAAAATTGGAAGCTCTACAGAAACATTGTCCACAGCTCTTGAAGGGAGCTCTGCTCAAGAAGTCATTAAGACAGTCTTTGACACTAATTGCTAACGCCTCGGTACAAGCGTCGGGATGCACTTGTTACTAAATGAAATTTCTGGTATTCATTAAGGATGTTATGGTATTGAAAAGGATAGAATACCCGCGAACTATTTGACATTCTCACTCGGATTAGAACAAAATGCCGACAAATTTTGCGTGTTCCGAGCAACCAAATTACGCAATAGATGATATTTTTGTTCTAATAAAAGATTTTGAAGAAAGTGTTGTAGAATCAGGAATGTTAATTAATAACCTAAATAACCAAGGTAAAGGGTTGTGAGAACAAAAAATGAGTAGATATCATCAATAACGTAGAGACACTTGGCAAACCGGCTCGTGCAAGCGAAAATGCAAACAACCGGGGATGACAGAACGTGAAAAGATTTTTCATACACTCGGATCCTAAAGAAACGCAACTAAAAGGCCATATTTTGATTCTCGGAGTTCCTCAACACTCGAAGCGTTAATACAGGATATTCCGTTCACACGATTATCTAAATATTGCACGGAAAATTAATACACCTGCTCCGAGCAGAGACAAAATATAAATTGACTACGTAAAAGTAGCCAGAGGATTGTAAATTTCGATAATATTATAATAATACGGCAGACGGCATGGTAACCACGTGTGAGTTGAATTTCTTCACATAACCTAACCCTGTTAAAGCCCAAGGTTGATAAACATGCTCACTTTTTGAATTTCCGAGGTTAACGCTCCGGTCGGTTAGCTTATTTACGATGTCTACATTGCAAGAGTAGAGGACATAATTTGAATTCCTTGTTAATTATAGGAAAACTGTTAAAAATCTATCCACAAGTGTTATGGAATATGATGCCTTTTGTAGTAGTATTTCTAAATATTGAAATGATTTTTGAGAAAATATTCATTCTCTGTGCATAGTAATGGTAGACGTGAATGCCCTCCGCTCCCGGACGCGGCAAAATTGGCCCGTGTCACATGAATTGAGGAAAGCACACTTGAAGTCACTCCTCTGTTTCACAGTTGAAAAAGAAGAAAAAATTATGAAGGCATTGGAAGAGGACCTTGGAAAGGTAGGAGTGAATGCAAATACTCATTATTGATTGTAGCCTTCTTATGAAACTTTCATCTGGGAAATCCTGTCCGTTAGATACGAAATCAACCAGTTGTTAAAAAACCTCAAGTCATGGACTAAACCCAGATCAGTACGCTACCAAAAATTCACATAAGAATTTCGGTTCAGGTCCCCAAGTCTAGAGTATTTCGCAAAGACAAGTGTAACACGGAATTGGAAGCAATCGGCACAGTACTGATTATTTCTTCGTGGAGTTCCCCCTTCCAAAATGTCATGATTCCGTTAGCAGGAGCCATAGCTGCTGGCAACTGTGTCATTGTTAAACCAGGAGAGCTATCACTTGCAACTGAGGAGCTCTTTGTTGAGCAAATACCCAAATATCTGGACCGAGTAAGTTGGAAAGCTAGGGAACAGATCCCCTTAAATTCATTAGCCGATTTTGTTACGGCATCTGAACACGAATAAATGCTTCGTTCACGGCGAACGAGACACTCGATGATATAAGTGACTCCTTAGCAAAAATTATCTATAATTTCAATTGCAGGTCGACTTGCTTACGTTATGTGCACAATACCCCAATTACACGTGTTAACACTAGGTGTCATTCTTTCAGACTTATGCAATCCTGTAGACGTCAAGACAAGGAGATAACCACCTCACCTATTTTGCCACTTTCAGAGTGTTTGTCAAGTCTTGAGCGGTACATTGGAGAAAACGAAGGAATTTATTGAAGATAACAAGTTCGACTTCATTTTCTTCTCAGGCGCGTCAGATGATGGAATATACATAATGCAGGAGGCGGCAAAAACTCTCACGCCTGTTTGTCTCGATTTAGGGGGCAAATGGTGAGGATAACACCTCCACTGCAAATGATGGCGGCAAACTAGCATTTGCATGCAGTTCCTATGCCCGTAAAACAGACTTATTGAGAAGCATTTATTCACTTTTTCTTCATTCTTCAGCCCCGTCTATGTTGATGAAAGTGCTGATGTTGATTTGGCTGCGATGAGAATTATGTGGGGGAAGATTTTCAATTGTGGACAAACTCCTGTGGCTCCAGACTACGTTCTTTGCCATGCTGATGTACAGGTAAATGGCTAAATACTAGCAAAAGGTATAAAATCCCTGTGATTTCATTAAAATATGTCAGATTCTGAAGGAGACGATTAAAGTTGCTATTTGGGGCTAATGATTGTGGTCTTTCAGCCAAAATTCCTAAAAAAATGTCAGGAAGCGTTGGAAACCTTCTACGGGGAGATCCCTCAGATTGAGACTAAGGATTACGGACGGATTATAAACAAAAGCCATACCCAGTAAGCATACGACGGTATCTTACACAACAATATGAAATAACAGAACTTTTCAGGTCTCTTTCGCACTTATATTTCCTAATGCATTTAGTTAGAAAATGAGTGGAGCAAATTTCTCACGTAGTATTTATGAGGAATCGAGCATATTAACGCTGAAGGTTGCAATAAAGCCGCCTCATACGTTCACACATACCCTTGCCTTTCTCTTTCAGGAGGTTAAAAGACTTCATACTCGAAACAGAAGGAAAATTCGTTTTCGGAGGTACCGTTAATGTAGAGCAAAGGTTTGTTCAGCCAACAATATTCTGCGATGTTGCCGAATATGATATCCTGATGCAGAACGAAGTAAGTGATTAGTATTAAAATTACCAGTAACTTAAATTAAAGAGTACTGGAACGGATCAAGAGACTCCAATAACATTAATATCGGATATACCGAACGCACAGTGAGAAATGAAAGTATTTTTCATTATCCCAAGAAAAACAGGGACAAATCATTCATTTGCACCAGTTAGACATTTCGTCCATAACTTCCTAAAACCGCATAGCCAGTTGACAGTTTTAATATTCTATAGATTTTCGGACCAATTCTACCCGTAATTACAGTTAATTCGTCGGAAGTGGCCTTAGATTACGTTAACCACCAGTAAGTTCGACAAAAATTATTTTGCCTGATAAAATAATTAACGCTCTGGGAAAAACTTCAGACCGAAACCGCAGGCTGTCTACGTCTTCACCTCCGAGAACAGCGTTTTCCGAACATGGAAAAGAAGAACTCGGTCCGGTGGAATCATACAAAATGACATTGTAATGCTCAAAGGCAGTAAGTGATTTATTATCCGATAGCAAATTGAAAAAATTCTAGACCTCGAATGGCACCTAGTTCACGAATTAGTTTAGAAAATGAAAGTTTCTCGAACCGAATGGTTGACTTTTGGGCTTCTTATACAAAGTCCTCCTTGATACAGTAAATTTTACATAAACTACGGTTGTGTAATAATATAGAAGTCTGGGAATTAGTGTGCAACATGAGATGCCACTCAAAAATCAACATCGATTTTAGTAACTGGTATGGCCTTTGGCGGGATCGAGGCTTCGGGGATGGGTCGATATCTGGGCAAAGCATCTTTGGAACTTTTTTCCCACCAACGCGGAGTCGTCATAAGATCAACGGAAAAAGACATAGACTACAAGTTAGTGAAATCGCCTTCCTACTTGATTACCTATGCAAAGTGATCACATCAATTTTACTCATGCACTTCTCTCTCAAACGTTGGTGTCAATTAAAGGCACAGGCTTCATAATTATTCTAAATGACTGTGACTTGTCATCAAGTGCTACGGATGTGACGAGTGAGTCACGAAGCTTACTCGCTGTCATAATCCAATTGACAATCGGCGGCCGCCTCCAATGACTCATCTGTTATTTACTCCAAAATTGAGAAAAAAAATTAGTGCCTTGCCACTGATTAGGATCTACTCAGACAGTTTCGAATTTTAGGATGAGATATCCACCATACAACATGAACATATCATGGATCCGCCATGTCTTTAAAGACAAATAATCCCCATGATGACAAAAACTGATACCCCATACTGCGCTTTTTGGATAAACGAAATACGTATTCACTTATTTGGCTTTTATTAATATACGAATTTATTCAGACTTCCAGATTTACGTCAATACGAACACCATATTGAGAACGAATAATCTCTCAGTTCCACAATTTACGCTAACATTACGTTACTTGCGCTAGTAAATATTATTAAATTCCTGAGATAACGAGTTAAACCCGCGGAAAATGCGACATGACTACCCAAAGCGCCTCCACATCTTGCAATATTAGAATATTCTAACCGTAAGTAACTTGTTAAATCGGAGATAATGTCTCCGAAAATCAGGGGTAAAAGATTAGTAAAGATAATTCTTCGCATTGTACACTCCATATTTTAGACGTGACATGGAAACTGTAACAAATAATTATTCAGACAAATGCTAGCCAAAACTGGAAACAGCCTTAAGCTCAGAGCCACCATAAGACGCAAAGGCCTAATATAAGAGGAAATCCGCAAGACCAAAAAGCGCCCATAAATGCTACTAAAAGAGTTTTCGAAGCAATACTAACAAGGACAAAACGACTCAATAACGGGAAGTAAAAAATATGAACAAGTTTGCTGCCGACAAATTCATACACAGTAATATGAGTTTAAAAAATTGAAAGCGGAACCTCCTACCGTTTTTAGGGGGTGAGCCTCGACGACGTTTACGTCTCACAGTAGTCATCCGATCATAGATTAATATAGCACAAAAATCCAGCTTATAAGGAGCACGACAAATACGGATATAGCCAAAAGGTCCATAAAAGTGGAGAGAAACGAAGATCTTGATGAGATACGCTACCAAAATTAAAGAGAATCACCAGAAAGAAACGCGATAAAACCCGACTTAAAGTCATATGACAAGAAGTGCCGGAGTGAAATCAAGGAAATAAGACCAAAAAAACGATAAAAGTGGAAGGCAAAGCATATGCGTTACAATTGGTCCGTAAGATTGAGGCAAAGCAATCGTAAATCGTAGTAGAAAAAGACATGCTCATTTGAACCAATTTAATAAGGTGAGGTTTTACAAACGGCTAGTGCTGGTCACAGAAGTCCCTAAAAGAGGGTTAAAAAACAAAATAAAATTACTTTGGCAACATTTTGCACTTGATAGCAAGCCTGTTGATGGAGTCGTCACATTCCCCCTAGGGCAGGTTTACACAAGTTCATTAACAAACCATTGACCGGATTTGTCCGGAAATATTAAAAGTTTGAAATTTCCCATTCATACGACCAGTCTTCGGATCAACCTCAGCCAAACGCAAGGATATTGAGGCGTGATCCTTGGCGCCAATTAATCGATTGCTGACATCGCAACGTCTAGGTATATACATGTCAACGAATTCTCCTGCTTCATTCTGCATTCTGACAGTCACGCCAACAACGGCTAGATTAGGTCGCCAAAGATAGTAAGTAAATTAAAACTACAAATAAAATAAAAATGCTAACACTGCACCGTAAACTTATTCAGCAGCTTTGAACTTTAATAAAATGAGTTAATTAATTAATTAATTAAATTTAAAAACACTTAAGGTTAACAGTTACACTTTTGACTGAAAAGCAATTTTGTATAAGCTTTTAAAACTCGCGTTTAATACTAAGTATTAGTTGACACATTTAAAATTTATTTTTTTTAATATATATTAGATGGAGGCCACTTTCCAACCATATCACATATCCAAAGTAGTAACAACTTGCAAATTGCAATTGATGGGAGCATTTGGTGGCCGATATTTTTTTGAGGGCCCTTACGGAAACGTAACTAGATTGTTTAGCAGACGCACACTGTCTCGACCTTGAGCCGATTATAGCGATTGGCTCACAGACTCGCGCATCGTTCGACGCTGGCATCGGCGATAATAACGTAAAAATTTGGCTTTCACAGATGCCTCGCCGGGAAATTTCTGCGTCTCGGCACTTTTATTTTGTTCGACTTATCTAGAAGGTAAAATTTTTGAAACGAGATTTTTGCGTTTTATTTACTTTACAGTTTTCCGTTATGTAATTAACCCTCGATGGTTTTGTCTTTTCCTCATTTGCACTGCTTTTACCCGATCTATCCTGCACCTAAGTTTGTAACTCCTTTATTATCTTACCATATTTATGAGGCGTAGTTACGTTCGACCCTTTTTACACCAAACATTATTTCTCATTTATTTTTTGCTATTATGCCGTTATTTCACAACGTCCCGTATTTCATAAGTTTCGTTCCACGCCGCCTTTTTAGGACCATATTATTGCGTTGCAATTAACTCTTTTGCAATAGATTGTATTTTTCCCAGATGGACGACTCTCCGGAGTTTGTTACTAGTGCTCCAAGCGATTTCGTTTGTTTTAAAGTTAAATACCGCACCTCCATTAGAAGTTTCCAGATTAAAAAGGTTTGCTCGGACCTTTTTTGAGCTTAATTTTTAGGAAATGCCAATGCATAAAATTTTGGAGCTCGTTGTCGGCTCGTAAGTTAACTATTCTTCAAACAGTATTTTGTTTTTTAAACCTAGCTTTCAGGAATCAGTTAAAGAATCTAAGGCTTTCCGGCTGGGCCTTTTCGCTGGTGATACACTAATTCGTTATATATCTAATGCGGTAACGTTATCACTTTTTCCCTAATTACCTCTTTTGTAGGATCGATTCCTTTTAAAACACGAATTGGTAGTTCTTCTTCCAGCACCAGTTAGTTGAAAATGTTTTTCTTTGAGTTATCTCTTACTCACTTTCTTAGGAAGTGTCCTCTAGACAGTTATCTTCTCTCCTTGCTTGTATTTGTGAATGTCTGCGTAATCCAGAACGTCTGGATGAAATTGAAAATCTCTCCGATAAGACGGAAGAACTGTTGCAATACATGGGCTGCGACGAATTTATTGAGCAATTCGTCATAAGCAGCGGTATTCAATTCCTTTTTAGACTTATAATAACCATCAAGTGAGTGCAGACGCTATTTGATATGCTACCTCTCCCTTCTGGGTTACCAGTAATTTTATCCATTAGCACTACAAGTTCACTTCGTGTAGAATTTCACTAGAATACTTTTTAAAAGATAAGATAACGAATTCGACTCGAAATAAGGCGTGATTAACCAGTGTTTGAGAAATCAACTTGGTAATCTCGCTGTTTTTGACGCCTTGGATGTCTGGAATGATTAAAACTATAGCATGCCATTTTGTTGCTTATTTGCTATTTTAGTGAATGTACCGTAATGAGGACGGAAACTCGTGTCATTTTGTGGCGCCAATTACTTAAGGGATTGACATCTTTGATTGATTACGATCCCCTCATTCTGGAATCGGGTCGTGGTGTCGATATCATTGATTACCCCTTCAAGGCACACGGATTTGAGTGGACTCAGGTGTCTGATGAAGTTATTTTTCAAGTAAGGACGCATTAGTATTTCAGGATGTTGACCGTAAAAGTTAATCACATGCCTAAATGTAAAGCAGCATTACAAGCACTGGTCGCGTGTGGTATAACTACATGAAGCCTATTGATGGGTTGATATTAGGTGGAATCCTGTTGAACTAACATTAATAATTGCCCACAAAGAAATAAAATTATCCCAATCCTATTTAAACCATTGAGAGCGTTCGCCATCCTTAACTGTCCCGGGTAAGTAATCTTTTTCACAATTTCGGGCCAAATATCAACAAAACTAATCAGTAGGAGGATGAGTCAACTTGAATTAACAATAACATTTAATATTTGCCTTTTCGTTGCATTATTGGTTTTTATGCCAATCCAACCGAAACCTAACTCCCTAAATGCCTTGCGTAATTGACTTCTCTTTCGTTGACATTTTATGCGGTTGCGTCGGATCTACTGTCAAAGCAGAAGCTTTAGACATGACGCTTCGGTCATTCAGTCGAGGTGGAGTTCAATAAGTTGGCGCTAAAGGGACCTTCAGAGTCAAAGTCCGATGAAATTATCAACCACGATCACCCTTCTGGCTGTGTCGTCACAATTTCCCCAGCGAATTGAAATTAGTGATAAGAATGATATGGTGGTTTTCTACTTCCTCCGGCTTTAGGTTGCTATTTTTAAATATCTCGTTTTGCGGGTGGTGAACTGTTCATGGGAGAACTGCGCCCGCAACACTAAATGATTCTGTCAGACAGCATATTCTGTTAATTGCCTTCTACTACAGTTAATTGCCTTCTACTACAGCATGTTAGGCCCCTTTTTACCCGTGAGACGTTTTATTACCGAATGAAAGTTTATCCGCCTCCGCCAGCAAGCACAGTGCTTAGCCCAAAATAAACATCTTTTTAGCACATTTAAGCAGATGTCTGTTTTTAAAGTGTGTCTGCTTGCCTCTGTGGCCATTTGGCCATTTTAGTCTTGTTAAACACTTACTGAAGTGTTGCTGATTTTGTCCTCCATTTAATTTCAAAAATCTGCTTTTTTCTAGTCATTCCCCTACGAAGGCACTTGTTTGCGTATTCATTTTTCGTTCTGGTTCTTGACTTTGGGTCATCACGCTTTAGTAAAACTTGATTTCCTCAGTTAAACAGAAACGCCTGCCTGAGTGCTATGAGAGCGGCTGGGACCCCGACATGCCAGAGCAATCGTGTTTAAAAACATGAACGGTTCACATAAACAATTCGCACTGATTAGATGATCTTTTTGAACATCAACTTACCGTAACTACTGCATCGTCCCAAGGCTGTTTTACCACCGATGATTTGATAATATTCACCTTAAATGCTCCGTAAATTTGCTGTTTTGACCATCGTCTACCCACACAGTTTTCTTGTGAAAACAACGACACCCTACGGGGGTATCCAGTAGGCATGTGCATTGCCAAATAATGAATGTTCTTACTTTATGCTCTTCCACACTTTATGCTCTTCCACACTTGAACTTCGAGAAGTTTTCGAACAACTCCCTTTCATTGCCCTTTTAACAAAGTAGCCCTTTCTCTTGGAGGCCATCCACGTCCTCATTAGCAACCGTTAATAGTAAGAAATTTCGAAGTAACGTACAAGACAGACCGTTAAAGGAACGTTCTACAATTTACTCGCATTCCTTTAGGCCAACGACTGACACTCAGACTGATTTCTTCCCGATTCACCTTTTTCAGCTTGTACCGGTGCCATTTCAAATACTCGAGAACAAATTTAGTAAGATGTCTTCAAATAGTGGCAATAAAATCTGGTTACAAAATGGAGTCAGTTAACCTACTTACGAGCCGTAAAAGTTCTTTTGGCAAATTTTTCCGCTGCAGGACTGAATTTTAGACCGCTGTTTGAACAGACACTCTGTTTGACATTTGCGCCTGTACACTCAATTTGCGCGATGCTTGTTTGCCACAGATAAAAAAGAAAGGAGAGAGAGAGTTTTTTTGGGTGGTTAACTTAATTACAGTCCTACGTCGGCGTGAAGAGACTTGACCGCCGCCGCCTTCTGTGGTGGTCGACACACTCGTATGGTGTGTATGGCCGGCATTTTTTGGTGTATAGTGGTCCGGCCGATTACTTGGGGCTAAAGACAGGGCCAATTGGGGATGAGAAAATAAATCCACTTGAAATGGCGGTTGATGTAGGGCAGAGTCTCTTAACCTGTCACACTAGCGTCCCAAGAATCTACCGATGCGACTCCTACTCTTCCTCCCTCACCTATTCTCCTAACTGTTATTCATTTGTTCCGTGATTCCTATGATTTGGTCGTTGTAGGATTTGTTTTCAGTCTGTTTTAAAAGCGTGATTTTTTTTCACAGTATATTTCGGAATTGTGTCAAGCCGGCCAATTAAAGTGTAATTACGACTCCTTTGGAAGTCGGACTGGCTCTCGAGCGAGGAGTTCTGAAGTTCTCGGCACTCCGAGTCATATTGCAGAAAAAGTGTCCAAATGACTAAATGACTCTCGGCCATACTGAAAACTCTGATTTTTCAACTTTGCGGCACGATTCCTTTGACAAGCTGCGATTAGATCGACATGACCTCAAAAGTCGCTATAAACTAACATGTTTTCCAGCAGAATCGGAATAAACAAACGGAAATTGGGACGTTTTTTACTACTTCCAAATTTGTCCATTTCGCGGATCGACTTCCTCTTTAAGGGGGTATGGCATCGAGACCCTGCTGTCTACCGGTATTTAGCGGAAGGCGAAAACTTCATACAAAGTAGTCGGTTAAATGCCGTGCAGTTGGCCATTTTTTAAGTGTGTGTACGCTGGTGTTCGAGTCAAACCACTCCCCTCATTGTCTTCCCAAAGAGGCTGGATGCATTCGTGAGAGAATTGTGTGCACCGACGGACCGCTTGCACCCTCTGCTTCTCAGCCCGAAGCAGTCGTCTGTTTGCTTAGTCGACGCTAAAGTAGCCATTAGCGTCTGAATGAAATAACACTTTTCGATTCATATGACAGATGGCTGAGGACAAAGTTGTCGTTTTACCCGTAGAAGAGTAACTCCTTCATGGCCGGGTAGCGATGCGTTGCCTCGAAGAAGGCGGCATACCAGCGAAGATTTTTATCACCGTAGCTTCCGAAGCAGAGCTTAATGGTCCTTCCTGTGAACATTCAAGATTAAAACCCTTATTCGTCTACAAATTCTAATAGGAAACACCTTTTCCTCTGAGACCCGTTGAGACATCGTCGGGGTGTTTGGATTTTGGTAACTCCTTACAGGCAGCAGTTCATTGTGGGTAAAATATTTTCCTTTCTCAGTATTTTCTTTCCAAAGTTGGATAAAAAGTAAGCCTAGTGAAAAATGTCGGGGTCTGGATACGTGTCGTAAAAATGTACTTCCTAATCTTAAAAATTAACCATTGAGACTGCTGTACTCCCCGAAATGTGCACACTCTCAACCGTTTTGTCTCCTTTAAACTACTTCTCAAGATATCGTCTACGTAGAGACTTGTTCTTTTTGTAGATTCTAAACTGTCACCTCTTTCTGGACGATCCGATAGCTTACCGAAATTGTCTCCTTCTTCTTCTCAGTTTCCTTAAATCCTGGTACGTTCTGTCCCTTTTTCCTCATTCATGATTACTCGCAGTCCAAATCGTGTGAATTTGCTGCTGGAAAATTGTGTCGCGTCTTTCCTCTACAATGTCTTGGAGGCATCACAACCTCGCCGTCGTGACCCGCCTGTACCCCAGGCCCAACGCAAACTCAGTCGGTCGAACAGTAGACAAGGCGTTTTGACAGTTCGTCAAAGAGCTCTTTCGCCCTCACCCTCAATCAACGCTAATCTTGTAGCATCGGCGTCGGGGTCAAACTCCTTGCCAGCAATCATTGGAACCGACCAGAGCAAGAGAAGGAGGAAAGTCTCCGAGTTGCATGTTTTGGTCGTGTGTCTGCTTTATGTTATCTACGAGGCCTCGGCCGATTCTTTGACCGAGATTATGAACGTCTTGCCACCGTACTGCATCGCTTCTGTCGTTTCGGTAAGTGAAAGTAGTCTTTTAAAGTCCACTTACAAGTACCGTGTTGACTCTTATTGTCACATTTTCCTCATATCTAATGATTCTTCCTTAATTCTGTAAGAAGAGACGAAAGTGGACGCAGTCACGTTGTTTGGTAGGTCAGCGTTGCCAAAATCTAGATGTACATGCAATTACGTGTAGGCGTTTGAATTGAGGCGAAAATTTGGGCTTAGGAAAAGGGTAGTAAATTTCGCCAAGTCTTTATTGCTCGTGCTTCATTCTCGTCGGCTGTCAGCGAAGTCCTACGACTATAGCTTAAATTCATTCACCGATAAACTGTAGCACGATGACGTGTTTTTTAGCTTTTCCGTTGAATCAGGTCCTCCAATGTTTAGGATTTAATGATTTTCACACAAAGCATTCAAAGATTCATTTGTACAATATAAATCCAGCGTCCCAGCCTTTTAGCATGCTTGCTGCCCCACTAGTTGCACTAAATGGGGCAGCCCAAGCGCCCTCCTTGCGTCGACTGATAATTACAAGCATTGTGCTTCTGAAGGGCCAGTTGCATTAGTCACTTCGGCAGCGAAAGCGTCGACTTGATGCCAGAATGCAGTGTCAGAATGTCACAACGCAGGTGTGGTTGGGGCCTCGGCCACTTGCCAGTCTTTAGCGCCTCCACTTATTCCGTCGATCACGGGCGATGTGTGGATGCAAAATCAAAGATCCCGAAATGCGATGCTACTGTGGGTTTACTTTTTTGGGCCAAATGCCGTCTTTTGTTAGGTGACCCCACAACTGACGTGTCGCCTCATTCTCTTGAGTTTCTCTTAGGCTCATCGAAACATCCATAGTGAGCGGATCTAACATGTTTTCCCACTTCCGGTGTATGTTCTGTGACACTGTCGATTAAGGAGTCCATTAGTCCTTACGCTTTTTCGTACAACATAATAAACTGTAATACACACGAAGCAGTACCAACAATGGTCTACTTTATCTCATTACCGAATTTTCGTTAAAGCATTGAAGGTGGCAAGTAAGACATTTTTTCAGTTACGCGAGAAATCCTATTCCAACAAACTCCTCCCCTTAAACCTGGCCCAAGTTCTAAACGCTGGCCATTCATGAAATTGGACTTTTCCTCAAGAAAAAACATGTAATATAAACTCCACTGTTTCATAGAAAATCGGAAATCTGATCACTCTTTCAGTACTGGGAAAATTCGCCCCTTTTTCTTTCGCTTTTCCTTCTTCTTTTTCCGACAAAGTGCTTTAGATGTTATGTAATTATCTTTTAGTAATATTGTCAGGTTTCTGCACTTGTCCACAAAACTCTAACGTCTGGTTTAAGCGCATCCTTTAAAATGCTAATTTCATGTGTTCTCTTTTTCCTGACTAATTGTCAAAGCCAGCAGCTCATCTGCACAAGTCGAATGCTTAGTCCTCTGGGAATAGCACGGACAATTTGGAGGAGGACAAAAGCATTTTCCAGTCGTACTCGTTACAGCGGCCAACTTTTAGTAAATCGACACTTTTGTCATTCTGACTGGGTAAAATTAGACGTCAGGTGGCATCTATTAATTGCACAGCCGTACATCCGTGGAATGCTACAAGGAAGGTGTGATATCCATTGTTCTCCCGAACGGTTAGCGGATTCTCTTGAACCAGAGGTTTGGCATTTGACATTTGGCTTTTGTCTTCAGTCGACGCTGACTATATGAAAAATGAACGCTTAGTAGATTCATCTTGTAGCTTTTAATCCTTTGCACAGAAAGTGAGGCTCGTTTAAGGCCATGTTAACTTAATGTGCCCGCTCTGAGAGCATTCCAAGACCTTCACCAGTTGGCATTGTTTTGCCAGGATCTGATGATAAACGAGGACACTTTAGAGAAATCACTGGATGCAATGATTTCGCCACAATGTGAATATCGTGACGATGTAACGCAATCTTCAGTCGCCACGGGTAACATCGCTGCACGAAGCACAAACCTCTTCTCCACTCTGAAGCTTCCACGCGGCCTTCTAAATTCCATTGCGTTCTCCCGAATCTCTCGAATGGGTTCTATGGTAAACGACTCCTCAGCAAACCAAAACCTTGTATCGCCACCTACAGCACAATTAGCCTCTCTCTATGGACAGCCGCCGATGCTGCATGTGTCGACAAACCGGCCTCCTGTGGATGCTACACCGATCAACGACGAGAAACAGAACGTCATGTTTGCAGACCCCCTAGAAATCAACCTCCGTGAGATGTTAATTAACCTCCAACACCTTGTAATCTCGTCCAATGCTAGTCTTATCAAAGCTCCGACAAATGTGTGCAAATGCATGTTAACGTAAAATTTTAGTAACAGGGATTTCATCCAGCCGATTTCCATTTTAGGAACGGCAGATGCATCGCGTTCTTAGAGATTTGTGTCGTCTTATTCTTCCGGAAATTATGAATCCGTCAAATTCTTCTGATACCAGCAGTACGGCACAGGGAAATGCCAAAGTAGAAGTCTATCGGATGTGTAGTTTCTCGGTAACTATTAAAAATTACTGTTTATTGAAAGCGAGGTAAACCGCTCCTGACACTTTCTTTCGACTAGAATCCGCATAAGCCAGACGAAGACTTCAAATTGCCTCCCAGAATGTTTGGTGTTGCTTGTCTCTCCGCACTGATAAAGCATCGAGGCGAATTAATTCGACGAATTCTTGAAAATCAAGGCGCATTCGAAAAATACCGGCAGAGTCGATCGGTGAGGCACTCACAAGAATTTGCACCACCGCCAATTTCCCTTCTTGAATGGTTGTGTGCTGAGGAAGTCATTGGAAGTCCGGTGTTCCCCCTCTTACCCGCTGTGCGAGCTGTGGCCATGGTTTTGTGCGAACATTTCGCCATCATTGGTTAGTTGATTTCTACATAGTTATAACGGCCATATTTCTTTCGTGACACTGGACTTGCTTACTTATTATTTGTTAGTAGCGCAGTAAACAACCTTCAGTTCAATGTCTACAACCAGTGGATGGTGTTCCTCCTCATTTTTCCTCATTTTAACTGTTTTCATTTGTGCCCTGTAATTTAGATCTGAATTTCTTAATTATTTGGAAAAATATGTCAGCATTAAACAGTCGGTTATCGCAAATACCTTGGTTTCTGGTTCCTTTAAACCTCTTCCATAAGTCACAAAACATTGTGAGACCGCACCGGAGCTTCATTTTGCCAAACATACGTTAGCAGTCTGCCAAAGCGCCATTATTCGCAGCAATCGCTTTGTCCTGCACGGCGCGCACATCGGTCTTCATACCCGCAAAAATGAGCAGATTAAGGCTTTGGGAATCTGCTGCATTGGCATGTGTGATTGTCGAGCACAACTGAATCCTATGAGCAAATTTATTATATCGACTTGTCAAATAGCTGTTTCCCTAACTTTCCTCGATCAAAACAGTAATGGAAGAACCACGTCCATTGAAGAGCATACGAACCTATGAATGATAATTACTTCATGAAGATGGTGACGGTGGTTGCGGTCCTTCCTCGACCAAATTTCGCCATAACCATGCCGGAGCACATTAAATGCCTGACATTTTCCTCTGATTATTCGAGCAGATATGCCATCTCCTTTTTACCTGAAACGTCCCATTCCTAGATATCAGCGGGATGAATAACTTAGTCCAATCCAATGCTTTGTTCAAAGTCGTGTTAATTTCCCTTGTCTATAAGCTAACTCCAGCGTTAAATAGTAGGGTTCGCATTATTCGAGGCAATTCTTTTTTGTTTTTTGTTTTTTGGTCACAGTTTGGAGTAACTCGATTACGCTTTGTTCAATCTCCTCCTTTCGTCGCCTTATCGGATTGTTTTTCACTTCACCCGTCAATCGTTACCCATTGTCGTGATCCACTCGCCTACTTTCTTCATCCATCTATTCTTGACTTGCCATTTTCGCAACATTACGAGAAATCCTTTAATAGCTCTCATTCGAATAGGTTTTAGAACGACTGCATTCCGGCAATTACACTGAGTAATGACAAGAGAAGTTCCCATGAAAATTAATATTGTGTTGCCGCAATTACAACTTTATATGGTAAATGAGGTTGTTAATCCGTAGGTGAAACGTCGTGAGTTTGGAACAGCAGGGGTTGACGAAAATGTAGACCCGACGGTGGATGATTCGGTAACCCTATGAGTCCACATTGTAGTTTGGCCCATTGCAACGACCTCCGAGACCATGCCAGTGAATATCCACAAAAATGAGATATGATTATTTCCCGATTCCGTGTTCTAATCATTAATAAAACCAATTGAGGGGACTCAGAAATAGCGTTAATTAGGCCAGAATTGTGTTTTCTACGTTCTGGTCACATCGTTTGCCTATTGCATGCGTTCATGTAGCATCCATGCACTCCTCGTAATGAGCTTATGGCATGGAAGACGTTAAAGATGATAACTAAGTTTGGTGAGGCATTAGGGATAATCGGATTCGGGTGAGATAGTGGGCCTAAGGCGGTCATAACAACTGCACCTCTGCGCTTTTCTCATGCCTACATGCAGTCTTTGCTGGCCCTCGACAGCTGGACTGGCCATTATGCGTGTGCTTGAGCGCAACCTTTAAGACGCTTGTCAGGCAGGCCTTTCACTTGACGGTAAGTCTGTGGGTCTTTGAGTGTGTTTCGCAAATGTTATCAAAGCAGTCGCCTATTGTGCTATACTGCGTAAAGCTTATTTTAAGCAAGTGTTTCAACCTTATAGTTCAATAATAATCATTTTAATTGTGATTTGTATTTTTAGACAATGCTCCAATGGAGGACGAACAGCTGATTACTCTATTCTTCCAGAGTTCACCAAACGCAGACTCTGTGCTCCTTGAACTCTTCCTGCATTGTTTTGACGCCTTCTACAACATTTGGTTTGCTCTGAATGCTGATACTGGTGATTTAGAATAGTATGGGAAACCTTTACTTTACTATTTGGAGAATATTAATTAACTTTTCTAAAATTATTTCAAAGATCACGAATGTAAGGAAATAAAATGGATAACTTCATAAATGGCGACGAACATATTCGAGCAATCTCTTATTTGATGGAATTATGAGCAACCTATGAATGTTTCAGCCTTAGGGACAAAATATTTGTAAAAGGCAGTCACACAAGCGGGAAATCGGTGTACAACCTGCCATTCACTCTTTTCATCTTCCTAACGCCTCGTAATTCGCATCTGTTCTCCTAAGTCATGTTTCTGCGAGCATGCGTGTGGGTGCATGTGTGCGCGATTGCCTTTTAATAAACTGGAATCGACGCGCTAAGACAATCTCAGAGAAATCGGTCATTTGATTGGCTGTTTTGCTTCACCCGCTCACATTACGACTATGATGCTGCCTGCATCATTGCCACATGCGGCAAGCTTTCAAAACATCAATATGTGAGTTTCTCGAACCAACACAAGGCAAACAACTCTTTTGCTTTAATTTTCCTGTTTGGTTTGTTACGTGACCGTAGTGTGTGTCTAACTTAGATTGCAAAAGCACTAAGTACAACTGTGAAAAACGCGCTCTCTAACTGTCCAAATACGTTTGAAGAATTTGCGAGAGAATTGGCCTCATTTTCACTGACTTCTGTCCAACACGATTGGGGGATGCGCGAGGAGGAGAGAGAGAAGAATCATCCGGGGGTTCAGTGAGTTAAAAGTCACCGAAGTCATATTTAGTAGTTCTCGCAAGCATATTATATTAGTGTTTGGATCGTTGTTTTCCAGGGAATTACATCGGGATTTGGTGAGGAAACACACTGAGACGGTTACCAAGGAACGGCTGTACACAATGAGCCACGGGCCCCCGTTAATTTATTTGAAACATACCAAAAAAGGTTTATTTTCATTTTTTTTCGAAAGTTTTTTTTGAAAACACGTAGTATCCTATAGTGTCTGACGAAAATTTTTGAAAGTACATTGCTCCGTGTTTTTTATCTGGGGGAAAAGGCTGAGTCTTATTACACGAATCATGCTACTTAATAATGTTACACTTTAACTAGAAGATATTTAAAAAAACCTTCTTTGCGTGAATCACAACAGGCCTCTGTGTTTTTCCCAAACTCTATTGCTTGACCTATTCTTTGCCCTCACTTAAAGGATAGAGGTATCTCAGTTTTGCCATTGTCTGTTTAGGTAATTTTTCAACCCTAGATGTCTTCAGATCACTTATGCGAGATATTTGTGACAAGTTCTACGGGTTAAATCAGATGGCTCTAAGTTGCACGATTTTGCCTTTAGAAGTACAACGCCTCCATGTTTCTTTATCTTCGGATCAAAATCTTCTACTGGCTCGCGATAGCGATAACCACATTGTTGAAATTTGTACGTCGTATTTAAACTGGAATTGATAAATGTGGCCCGAAATAATTGGAGATATAACCATTATTTCACATTTCAGGGCCACTTTCGTCAATCGTAGCAGTGACATCTTATACCGAGCCCAGGAAGGTCAAACACCGCGATTGGGTAATAATATTTTAAAAGCAATATATTAATAGATAAAAAATTCTTCCTCTTCACAGAGGAGAACATCTTGCAGTTTTGCATCGCTTTTATATAACATCACAGGGTCATTTTTGTGAATTTACCACCAAGTATTTCGAATGTAGTTTTCCCTAGCTAATGTATTTCTTATCATTCAGTCTGTTGTCCTGACAATCAGCAGTGAACCACCAACTGAACAGGAGATGGATGGCATGACGCGTCCACCTTTGCTAAAGCAACAAACTCGGGACACTCAGATTATCCTTAACGCCCCTTCCGAAAATATTCAGATGTCATGGCTTGACGGTTTTAGTTGTCTTCGCAAAGAAAAAGTTAGTCATAAACTGCTACTTAGGACGAAATAAGTAAAAATCCGTAAAAATTATGTTATATGATTCTAGTTTACCAGTGCTGCTTTTGCGGATGATGTAAATTCGCTCTCTAAACTGGAGCTTCGTGTTCGACTGCTTGGAATGAATTTTGACTCAGTTCCAACCAAGCCTCTTGAAATACCATCAACTTATCCTGATCTCGAAGGCCTTACTTTTTAATTTTCTTCATTTGATTCAAATTCTTATTTTATACATGAAATTAACATTATTTTGAGTTATGTAGAAAACTTCTTGATGCTCCTTTCATCCTTCAAATCCGCAAATGTTTGCAAAAAATAAATAAACTTTTCTTTAAATTAGTTTATATTTTACTCACGTTGGTGGTAGCAAATGGTATCGAATGAGCGTAATGGTGGTTCGCTTATCGAACAGCCAATTTTTGTTAAATATTATTTCCGTTGAGGGGATGACTTTATCTTCCACTATGCATATCCTTCATAATTGCTCTGTTGCTGATTCCAAACCTTCAGATTACTCCTGGGAGTCGAACGATGGGGGAATTAGGTAATGTCCCAACCTTCGAAGTGTTCAAAATGGGCCTAGATACTGTTGTCTACAAAGGCAGCGGCCATTTGATGCCGTTATTGGCAGTCAATAACGTTGGAAAGATTTATCACTAGGGGTGGCAATTCACTCTCACAACATAGTGCCCTGGCAATTTCTGAGGGCGATGAAATGCTGACGCAGACAGTCTTGTCAATGTTTAAGCAATACAAGTCGCTGTTGAAATATGAGGAAATGTGTAAGGATAAAACTACTATTTGACCACGAATCAGACAAGTAGTTTAGCTACATTTGTACTTATACCGGGCCACTGATCCTCCGTCTGATAGACATTTGCAAGGAACAAACCGCTACCATGTCAGGAGCATACTTAAGCCGCAGGATATAAATAACTTTAGCTGAATTGAAAGCGTATTAATGTAATGCGTTGTTTATAAGTTTCATATTTCATATTGTGGACAATCCGAGCCATTTATGCAGTAAAATTTCATATACAGTGGTAATACGTATCATGACTGTCATAATGGGCTAGGATGGCTGTGAGAACGGTGCTGAAACGAAATTTACATGACTAGGTAGGTAAAAGAACATAAGGGTGACAAATTACATTTTCGCTCACTTCATGAGCAATCCAAAATTGGCATGGAGGGAAGAGTTATAAGTTTGGAAATTACGTTGTCATTTAAATGTTTTAACTTGCGCGAGGGAGTCATTCTTGAAAAGTAAAAATTTTTATCGTGCAATGCTTGTAAAACACATTAATTCCAAAAAAACAGCAATTTAAAGCTATTTTTAAAATCTCTGCTTGATGAATATTGTTGGTGCATAACAGAGACAATTTATATTTTATGCGTTTTACTGTGTTAATGGCTGTATTCTACTCATTTATCAATGGCCATTCTAGGTCGACGAGGCGTGTGTGTAAAGTCTAGGCAATATAACCCACTTACGCAGCTTGAGGTCCGCCTCGCCCTCTCTGCGTGATGGTTTCGCATATTAAGTGTCACTCTGCGTCTCTCCGTGGTGCAGATGAAGTTCTTAATATACTAGAAGTGACGATTCCTTCATTTCGATTATTTTTCTAGGTTGATTTTAAACACGGTTTGACCAACGAAGAAGCTCAACGTAGATTTAAAGAAATCGGCTCTAATGAATTCAAAGCCGAACCCCCAGATCCTATATGGCTCAAGTACTTAAAGCAATTTTTAGAGCCGATGATTGGCCTTCTTATTGTTTCTGCTTTCGTCAGTGTTCTTATGGGACAGCTAGATGATGCCATTAGTATCTCTACGGTACATTGATTGTTTTTGGTACTCTAATTTCTATGTTAGGCTATTCTTATTGTTGTAACGGTTGGGTTTATACAAGGCTACAGGTCAGAAAAGGCTATCGAATCGTTGAAAAAATTGATGCCACCCAAGTGCAATTGGTGTGTTTTTCAAATTCAATTAAATTTCTTGTGTTAGTTTGCGCGAAGAAAAGCTTTCTTCGTTACTTGCTTCTGATCTCGTCCCAGGCGACATTGTTTATCTCTCACTTGGAGACCGCATTCCAGCGGATCTACGCATAGTTCAGTCTTCCGACTTACGAGTCGATGAGTCCGTTTTGACGGGGGAAACAAAGGCGGTTCTTAAACATTCAAGCCCTTTGCCCTCACAACCTTTTGATCCTGGTCTTTATAAGACACTGGAATCTTCTAAATCACTTCAAGACTTATCCCCCACAACTGTTATCAGGCGTAACGAAAGTTTTGGCGGCTCTTGGGGAGATGGGGAAACTATAATAAGCTTCGACAACTCTTCCACAGTTTTCCCTCTTCCGTCTAAAATTGTCAAAGGTGCTCATCGTCTGACGAATATTGGTTTCACGGGCACCTTGGTGTGTTCTGGCAGTGGAATTGGTGTAGTTATTGCTACTGGAGAACACTCTGCATTCGGCGAAGTTTTTAAGATGATGCAGTTGGAGAAAGCTCCTCGAACTCCCTTGCAAAAGAGCATGGATCGATTAGGCAAACACTTGTCGATTATCTCCGGCGTCATTATACTTTGTATTGTATTTATTGGTCTAATTCAAGGAAGAAACATCTTGGAACTTGTTACTATAGGTGTTAGGTGAGCAGTTATTTTTTATTTATAATTATAACCTCGAGTCATTAATTGATTCAGTTTATATTATCCTATAGTCTGGCTGTTGCAGCAATTCCCGAGGGTTTACCAATAGTAGTGACAGTTACTTTAGCGATTGGACAGATGAGAATGGCTGCGAGAAACGCCATCATTAAAAAACTACCGGCCGTAGAGACGTTGGGTGAGTAACCAATCGTGTAACTTATGATTCGCTTTTAACACGCAATGAGGCCTGTTATTTTGATGACATCTTCATTAAAAGTGTAGGAACTTTAGAGTTGTTGATCTAGTCATTTTTTTTCTTTTCATCATACATCTTCTGAGCATTCGATTATATTCTTTGGTCAACTATTATTTATAAACACAACCTTAATCACTTATTTGGAATATGAAAATAACTTTTAATTTAACTGTATTGTAACGAATTTTTAAGCCGATATGTTCTAGTTCACAAAAATCAACCAAACGTCGATCAAGCTCAGGATGAATTTAGTTTACCATTAAAAATTTTACTTCGTGACTTATGCAAAAATGTTATGGTTTTTTAGCAAAAATTCGTTTTAACTTTTCTTATTGTGCGTCTTCGCTTATAATTTCGCATATTCCGATATCTGTGAGCCTGTTACAAATTGGAAAGACAAATATACATTGGATTTGCACTTTTTATTCACTTTAAGAATAAATCTGAGCAAATCATGCGCCACTTCATGTTAGGAGGACGATATTAAGGATTTCAGAAAGCACTCGGATCTTTGCCCTTTTTCGTTGATCTTAATAGCATTGTTGAATTGCTTACTGTCCTTTGTAATGTTGAAAAAAAGGTTTTCTTCACACACTCATCTGCCTTTTTCTCGGCCCTAATTTACGGATTTAACATTTCGGCCACTACGACTGAATGTACATTGAAACGTCATACAACTTGGGGCGCTAACAGAAGGACGAACGCTTTCCCCCATTTGTTTATTTTTTGTGTGGAGAAAGTGACTAGTTTTGCAGATGATATGGAAGTATTTGAGTCTAATAAGTGCCTGTAATTGCGGATGCCCATTTCGTTTTAACGATCTCAAATACGCAGTATCCAAGCCTAATTTGGTTTCCGGTGTGGAAACTGTTTTTAATGTCTGTAAATTATCCAGACAAGCCTTACCATTCGCACATGTCTGTGTCATTTTATAGTCTCATATTTTCCACTGCAAACCTACACTGCTATACCCAGTGTCATTTGCTATTTTTTGTAAAAAAGTAGGATATAAAGCAAGATAATATGTTGTTCGAATTTTAATCAGGACATGAACATACCTTCTATGCAAGTGAAATCAATAAATGCCGCAAAATTAAAAGTAACCTGACCGTGAGGGTGAATTCTTACAACATTTATTGGCATTGGTTTACTAACCTCGTTTTTTATTTCAACATTGTGCTATTTTTGCTACCTTAGTCTTTCTCCGACTTAGGCTTATAAGTTGAAAATGTGAAATATTTGCGATTTTTTTTGATTCTCTGTTTCTCAGCTGAAATATGAAGATATATGAGATATTGTAGTCGTTCCTTGCCTGTTTCCTATGTAAAATTTTGATAACGTGTGCATTATTCATTTAGATACAAACGCAAGATGGGGATGAACCCGGCTAAATTAATATATGGCACGCCGCCCCTTATGTTCAGCTCCATATTTCTCTCCCAATTCCGTTTTTTCTTTGCCATGAACTCTCTTTCGGGTGTTCACTGATATTTGGCACCAAAATTACAATTTGTTTTTGAACTTACTGGTTTAATTTCGCCACGGTTGTGAAACTACCGCAATGACTTGATTAACCGACCCTAAGTGGTCCTATCGCATTCGATGTCGCTTAATGTGATTACAGGTAAAAGAGGAAGAATTGTCGTTCATCTTCGGTTTTTTATCTGTTCAAACTTGAATTTGTTGGTAATTGCTATCAGTAAAACAGATCCAAAAGTTTTAGAGCCGTCTTGTTTACTCTCACTAGGATTGCATTTTTATCGCATAATTTTTTTACACCAAAATAAGAATCACTTCGTAACTAGCATATTCTAAGTGAAATAGGTCAATAAGAATATAACTAAGGTAACGAAGGGGGGTGTCCTCTCCTTTTTCTAACAACAAACACTTTGCAATGTCCACCGTACGAACTGATTTTGTTTGACATTAAAGAGTGTGAGGTGCAAATAACGAACATTTTTATTAATGATGTTTTATCCTTTTTCTCCAATTATCCAACCTGTTAATTTCCTGCAAGTATATTTTTTGTTTCCTTTTAAATACTAATGTAAGTGCCATGTATTTGCTTTCAATTTCCTATTCTTCATTTATTTGTTGTCAGGACAGTTGTAGTTATAATCTTTAAATCTGTGTTCAATAATTAAAGGTATAAGCCCGTTCTCGGTTGGATGAGCTGATATGTATTCGCTTTCGTTAATCCCTTCGAAGGCTGTGTTAATGTGATATGTGCCGACAAGACAGGAACCATGACAAAGAACGAAATGACAGTAACTCGAGTGGTCACCTCTGCTCTTGAACGCGCAATTGTCAGCGGAGTAGGGTACAGTTCGACCAACGGAGAGATCACTTTGGAACAGGAGGAGGGGTGTCGTTGCGCTCTGTACAATGCCAATTTTCGCCGACTGGTAGAGGTTCGTCGTAATTACTTCTCACTAGCGATTAACACGTCAAATTTAACTTGACACTCGTATTTGCCACTCACGAGGCGATACACAGTTTTTCATGTATGTCAGGCATAATGTTAGGTCTGGACTACTAAAACGACGGGATATCTAGGCTGAGCTGGGATTGTTCTCTTTGTTTTTGACCTCATTACTGATAAGATTTCCTTCATGCAATCCTTTAGTAGAAATCTTCAGAAATGGTCGTTAATGCAGATGACATTTTGGGTAGCCGTAATCACATCCCCTTTCGCATGGGATAAAACCCATGAAATGCAGTGGTTCGGCTTAATTGTACCACTTGGGTGACTAGAAAGACGTGCGACGATCCTTCGTGGAATTACGTCAAATGTGATTACTTCTTAGAATCGTTCGGCAATTCAATTTCTCACAAGCTCTTTTGAAGTATACTAGGCGTCTGGTTGCTGAAAGCAAAGTACGCACACATATTTAAAGTAAAGGTAATTGTTTTGGAAACTAAGAGTTTAAAATGTGGTAATACTTGTTTGGTAAAAAGAAATTTCGATAGCTCACTAACTGGGATGTCTATTCATGAGCAGGGATTTTGATATCCTTCATTTCCTCAGCAGTCGCACTTACTCTGATTTTTTTTATTTATTTTAGATTGGCGCCCTTTGTAATAATGCCTCATTAGATGATGGTGTCCTCTGTGGACAACCGACTGAGGGGGCTCTGCTCTGTTTAGCAGCGAAAGTGAGTCCATATATGATTCTTACTGGACATTGAAATCATTTCCCAACCTTACATGTCCGATTCGCTGACCAAATCTTTAATATTTAAGCTATCTATCTATTTCCGATCTATTATATTATTTTATTTGTATTTGACTTTTGTGAACTGAATTTTCTTTTAGATGGGAATTCCCGATCCTCGGCTGACAAATACGCGAATTAAGGAGTGGCCATTCAGTTCCGAACGTAAATTTATGGTCGTCCAAGTTGCCTCTCCAAGACTCAGCGTTAGTTATTTTAAATGTCACTGCTTCGCAAGTAGGCTTTGGTAATGGTCACTTTGGTCTGTCCTTGATTCTGTTGGACAATTCCGTGGTTTTATTATTTATAATTCGGGAATTGAGGAATTTTCTTGGCTCTTAGACAAAATCGTTTAGGTCGATCTTAGTTCACCACTTATGAACATGTCTTTTAGAACTCTTGCACGTCAAACTACTTTCTCAAGGGGGCATGACCGCGTGCTTCCCCTCTGCACCCGTTACCGTACCGTAAACACCAGTAATGCCAACGAGTTAGGAGTGGTTTCAGCTCTCGGCGAATCGGAACGTTCGGCCATTTTATCAGAGGCAGAGCGTATGGGATCTAGTTACGGCCTAAGAGTATTAGCTATCGCCGAAGGCCCTGCTCTTGACGGCCAATTTATCCTTGCTGGGTTGGTGGGTCTGCTAGACCCTCCGAGACAAGATGTAGAGGGCGCAGTGGAAACGTGTTATCAGTCCGGTGTGCGAGTTATTATGATTACGGGCGACTCAAAGGAAACCGCTTGTGCCATCGGTATGAGAAAAAGTGTTGTCTGTTGATTCCATCTTGAAATTAATTTTTACGTCTCCACTTTTTGTCCTTTTCTAGGCTCTCAACTTTCACTCTATAAACCTGGGAACATGTGCTTGAGTGGAGAGGAGGTCGATGAAATGGACATGCAGAAGCTGCAGTCACAAATGCATTGCATCACCGTCTTTTACCGTACTGATCCCCGTCATAAGTGCAAAATTGTCAAGGTACAACATTACTTGGTAACACATAAACTGGCCTTTATTTCCCAAACTATGTTGCCATCAGAATGAGTCTTCCAACCTAACAGGAATTTTGGTTTTCTCACTTTCTTTAACTACCCAATTCTTACGATTTCTTTTTCCTCCGTCCTCATTCATTGGAATGTATAATGTAAGCTCCCTTATTAACCCCTACGAGTGTCGAACGGACTCATTTAATGGTATGGAAACATGATTTAACCTCTGTATCATTGCGACTGTTCACTGGTTGTACACTTGACACGTTTCACTATGGCTGTACACCTTTTGGCAGTGGATGACCTGTGTCGCCTACATGTGACACCGGGGTCGGAGGTAATTTAGGGTCTACAAAAGAAAGTACAACGTATGCTATTTTACCCTCCTGTGTGTTTGTTAGGCATTACAGCAAAGTGGCTATGTAGTGGCGATGACTGGAGATGGGGTGAACGATGCGATCGCGCTCAAGTCGGCTGACATCGGGGTGGCTATGGGCGCCAGTGGCACTGACGTTTGTAAAGAGGCGGCAGACGTTGTCCTCCTCGACGATGCCTTCGCCTCCATCCTTGCAGCAATGGAAGAGGGCAAAGCGATCTTCGCCAACATTTGTAATTTTATCCGCTTTCAACTTTCCACGTAAGATTACTCGTCAATAGGTTAAAAAGTGGTTACTTCTGCCTTGATTGCACGCAAATACTAGGAAAATATACCTTTTTACGGTGAATTCTGGTCAGTCAATGTTTTGACGTGCTTCTAGGTGTACTTGATCAGCCCATGGTTCCATTTTGCTTTGGGTGTTTTAGTCCTCGAATTAATCTGCACTAACTCTCTAGCACAGCGATTTTCGAACTCGTGGCTTGAAAGCTGTTAATCACATATTAGTAGGTACATACTTTGGTCATTTTTCATACAACCCTTATTCTTACTGTAAATTCGAGTTGATTTAAGTACCTATGTTTAAGGGTCTTCGGATCCGTCTTTACGATTTATTCTCTATCATGATAACGCGTGTTATTAGAACATACGGCAGACTTTTGACGCAGATTAGCTACTGTCCTATTAACGGATCCCCAACTCTCATAGGCCTTGTTAACCGCTCTCAACTCCTCCCTTCTGCTACGTGTAAGTCAAAGTTTTTGTGGAGGCAAATGTTCACCCTCATTTTTCTTGCAGTTCCATCGCTGCTCTGTCGCTAATCGCGGTGTCCACCGCGCTCTCGCTCCCAAATCCCCTAAATGCCATGCAAATTCTTTACATCAACATTCTCATGGATGGACCCCCAGCACAGTCGCTCGGTGTTGAACCGCCGGATGTGGATGTAAGTGCTGTATATTTTTTTCTTTTTTACTTTATCTAAAAGTTCGGCCTTTCAAAGGAACATACATTTCTAGTAACGTTTGTCTTTCTGATTCACAGGTTGTCAATCAGCCGCCTCGACACGTGTCTGAGTCGATATTGGATCGGCGACTTCTAAAGAACGTTTTCATTTCGGCATTCACGATTGTTGCTGGCACGTTCTTCATATTCCATCGTGAAATGACAGCCGATGGGAAGGTTACTCCGCGCGACACAACAATGACATTTACGTGTTTTGTTCTCTTTGACATGTTCAACGCGCTTTCCTGTCGATCGCAGGTACACTTGCTCGTCTTCCCTCCCCTTATTTGATAAATCTATCAATCAAATCTAAGTTAGTTAGTTATGAATCGCTGATTTTTTTACAGAAAAAATCTATCTTCAAAATCGGTTTCTTTTCAAATCGCATCTTCGTGGTGGCTGTAAGTTTGTCCTTGATTGGCCAGATCTGTGTCATTTACTTCCCGCCGCTTCAGTATGTCTTTCAAACTGAAGGTCTCTATGCCCAAGGTGAGTGACAACTTATCAAAATCATTTTGAACTGATGTGATGCATCTTTTAAACTACTGTTTCAGCGTTGTCTACCGAAGTTAGTGGGTTTCAAAACCTATTGAGTACACGTTGACACCTTTCACCTATGCTGACAGCTCATGATTCACTAATAATCGGACATATTTTCTCTGTATTCATTTAATCGTAGTAGAAGATGTATTTATTGCATGCTTTTCGAGGATATTCGACCAAAAGTTTCAAGCTGACCTAAACCATCAAAGTATTGCTTCACACTGTTCTAGAAGTTCATACCAGCGTCTAGAAGTATGCAGTAGGTTGGTTGGATTTTTGCACATCTCTCGCATCACTTCCTTTTCAGACTGGATTCTTCTCTTGGCAATCTCGAGTAGCATTTTCTTAATCTCGGAGTACCGCAAATCAAAAATCTCTATGTCGCAAGTGCTGCAGCCACGCAGATTTTTCCACATTCTCAGGATGAAACTTTCACGCCACCGGCATCGTGGCACCTACGCCGAGATCTCCAAGTCCATTGTTTGATCCCATCGCCTTCTTTTATCGAATTCAGACTCCATTTATTCTCGTCCTCCTTTATACCGGATTCATGTGTGTACTAACATTTTACTATCAGTACCCAGCTCGATAGTGGCGGGCTTGGTAAATCTTGTTTTTTTTGGTACTTGTCGACGGTGGTCTGTTAGGTGAGGCAGGGCAAAGATTGGTGAGTTCCCAGTGAATACATTCTGCAAACTTTAAAAGGATGGTTGATAATGAGAGGAAGAGTAGCAATAGACGCTTCTGACTTCATTTTTTCCTAACCTGGATAATAATAATGGAGATTTCAAGTCAATGTGGAGAGTTTTTGCCTCAAGTGCTGTCTCGAGGTGCCGCATGGCTTAAATTCTGTGATACGAGGTGCAACAAAGCTTTTGTCATGGTGGATGGTGCAATGTGGTGACTAGAGTGTTTGACTTTAAGAGCCTGAACGAGGTTTTTGACAAGTATCTCTGGGACTTTTGTGACACTTAGTGACACTCCGTTCTGTTTAAATGTGGAGAAACAAGTGAAGGGCCCGTCTCTGGCTCCGCATCATACAAAACCGACAGAGAAAAGTGGGAGTTTGTCCTTCCTAGAGTCTTGACTTGAAGGTGGATGTGGGGATGAGGGGGTTCCGCGTCATTGACCTTTTTCTTTTCTCAAGATTGAGAATTAAAACTGTCTTCTAACATGGTATTTTGTTGTCACGAAATCCTGTGGATGAACGAGATTCCTCTGTGGAACTGTTTAATTGTAGTGTCAACTTTATTCCTCCTCCCCCTCCAGTCAATTTTCAGCGTATTCAGGTATGTAATCTGTTACTGTGTGGATGCACAAACGAAATCTACGTAGCATGTTTAATCGTGCAGTTCAACTTGAAAGAGAAGTGCCTCAGGCAAGGTTTTGCTGCATGAAAATGAATTCGGCCCCGAAGGATTGGTCGACCTCGCAAATTCACAGTATGCCCTTTGCCACTTGCAGTGCCTGTCATCTCAAGGCTTAGTGGCACTCTACTGGACAGTGTTTTCTCACTGTCTCCTGTGACGCTCAACAATGCTCAGGAGACTGCCAGCCAGGCTGTAGGACACCTTCGATTACGTTTAACTGCCTTTTTGTTCTGTAACAGCCGACGTTTTACCTCTGAAGTGACAGAGATTCGATCTTTTTTTTCCTCTCTTAAGTAATGGTGGGAACAGCAAGATAATTCAGTCACTGGCTTACTTTTAAATATTGTTGCCTATTTTCTTAGTCTCATGCTTTGGAGACAACGGCTTTCTCAGTGCGAGTAACATTTTCGTAAAGCAAATATGGAGAATTGAAAGCTAAGTCATTAACGCGGCCACATAAACAGTTCAGTCTTCGAAGTCGAGAGGATTTCCTTCCCCTTTCAGCATGATTTGCTCACCCTGTAGCAAGTTGTTTGTTGCTTATTACTAGTTTTTGCTCTAAAATCTTTTTTTTTAAGACGTACTGCGACATGAGTGAATGATTCATTAGCGATTCGTCGCAGATTTTGATAATGTAAGCCATTGGGAGGTCATAGTGTCAAATGCTTGTCATTTGATGCGTTAATGTTATCCGTTGGTCACGGATAGCTCAAGAGAGTGATGGCATACCATATTCACTAGCTGAGAATTTTCACGGGAAAGTTAAACTTCCCGATTCCTTTTACCCTAATCAGTGCTCACCCTTTTCAACGTCGCAGCTATGCCAGAGCAACGCCAAAATAACAGTTTTCAAATAGGAGAACTTGAGGGGATGCAGTTATTTCCAACTCTGTCATTGTCTTTCGCAATCGTCAATGCCCACATGCGCCTATTTCACATCCATTTATGCAACTGGCTAGTTTTATTAAGCCATAACCACTCGAACACAGTGGGTCTCGTTGACTGGTCTGATGTCTGCTCTTCAGTCTATGTAAAATCTTTATCTGCAGTGATAAGCACTACTAATAGTGTGGGGAAGGAGTTTTCAATCACAAACACGGGGAAATGTGTCGCTTCTAATCCAGTGAATTGGGCATGGATGAGCAAACAAAAACGTGCCCCAAAGGCGTTTGTTTTGATGTGCATTACGACTGCTGCATTAGACACCCTTTCACTTGAATTTCTTTTCACTTGGTTAAAGCTGGTAGGGAATAGCAGGTATACGTTAAAGTCTTCAAAATTATGGGACTTCCAGTTAACAGTCTTCAAGTTGCTCTTCCTGTGTTTATCCTCATATCCGACATCTTTACTCGTGGAGATAAAATATGCTGCGTATAGTGGGCAAGAGAAGAGATCCTAAACATCCTAAATTTCACAATTTGAAAACCCGTTATTTGTTCGACTCTGACTTCTTTCTAAGTAAATTAGTTGCTGCTCGAGCATAACGCCAAGAATGTCTATTTGGCCCGCTAATACAATGTTCCTTCACGCACTGTCTGTTGATTTTAATAGTAAAAAATTAGTAGAATCTCTTATTATAATAAAGGCGGGGGAAAGCAAGTTTAAGTAGCTAGACTCTCCTCTGAGTCTCCCAACGGTCACGTCACCGAGCGAAAGTGACCGATTTGGTATAAAACGTAGTGAGCTATGAAATCCGTTGAGCGGATGCATCCTCATAAGACAAGTGACGTCGTCTTGTGGATGATATTAAAGGATTAACGTAATCCTCTTTACTTATTACGATATTACCTCTGTCGGTAGAAATTAACTAAAGTACTGGTTTAAAGAGCTACCGGGCTCTTGCGTTACTTGGATTATAAAAAAGAGCTGTCGTGTTGAATATAACTTTAACAGGATTTCACAGCCTATTATAACTTTACGACTAAATTTTGATCCAAGGGGTTCACTAGGACCGGAGAATCCAATGTGGCACCGATGTTTAGGTCAAAGTGATTTCAGGTCGACTTAAAAGAGGGCTTTGAATGGCCGCCACCCCCTTCCAGCAAATGAAGATGTGGACTACGGATCGAGTCTATGATTACCACCACCTTTCATTTTGAAGCAAGACATTACGACTTTAAAACAAACTCATAGGCCTCGATAAAATACAAAATTCGTGATTTTTACCTTGTTTTTTATTAATCAGTTGGTTATAAAAGCATCATGTTACTACTTTTAAGATGTGAACATTGGTACCCAAACTGAGGTCATTAAGCAACCTTTGGAGATGACAATGACGAGCAGTCACTTTTATAATCGTCAACTTCCGACTTGTTTGTAACATTTTGTTTTGTTGAAATACTTGCTTGGAAATTGAAGCAATTTTAGTGCTTAATCCAAACAAAACGACCGCCGGGAAATCTGATGTCTTATCAAACTGGAAAGTAAATTCTGTCTGGCGAAAATGAGAGCATACATGGAGGACTTTGCAGTAAAGCTGGTAATAAACGACAATTTCGTCTATACTGTTTTACTGCAAACGCCTCCACTGGCAATTATTTTCGACGACGTATGGACGATCTCATTGCAATTGTCTTCCTTGCCTTAATCATTTCCATCTCCGTACGCAAATTCGCCTCCAAGTGCCACTGGATCCTTTACGCCGATCGATATTTGCTCGAATGCCCTTGAAGAGACATTTGAAAGCAAAATCAATAAAACGCTCTAGGTACTTTGAATTTAACTGGTGGATTGGGTTATATACATAGATTACTTGTTAATTTTTGCCCCTTAAGACTCCTCACGTAGTGCATTATTCAGGGTTCCCGTTAGCGTGCTTGGTATCGTGTTTATGATTTTAAGGAGCATAAAGCCATAGAACAATGATAAAACTATTGGTTACTGAACCGATTCGTTAAGGTTGGTTATTAGCACAAAATTCCAAAAGCCTTATCATTAATATAAACGTTATGCGTAGTTGCCAATACGTCTGAGTGAGTAATACTAATACTCTCCTGGTAATTACTATACAATATTGTAAAGAAACTATGTTTGCTTTATCCCCTCTTAGCAATTTATAAAAGCTGCAAAAAAATCAGTATTTTGTTGGTTGTGACCTTATCAATGAAAGAGATTAATAACTACGTGGTATTGCATGCCATTCATTATTAATAGAGCAAATGTTATCACTCATATTGTTTTGCCCTAATTAATCGTTTCTGCTTAATTTCAAGCAGTAATAGTTGAAAACACTATCCTGCAACAATAGTTATAAAGAAACTAGCACTACATCTGGATCTCGTCAAATCCAGAAGTATTTATGGGACATGAGGACTGCTCTGTGGCAATCGTACTAAATTCGACTTTCAGTGAACCATTTTTCCTTATATTACACATGGCATGTTTTTGAAAATACGCGATAACAGGCAACTCTGCCCCAATTTGGTTTTAGTGGTTCTACCTGAATATAAAGATAATTCGAACGTTGTCTGATCACTTTGTTACTACTTAAATATAAACAGGAAATTAACGGAATTTAAATATTTTGACCTCTTACATGTTCTTGCTATTCCTTTGATTTATACACTCTGGCCTCTTCCATTTGCACACAAGATGCCTTTTCCCTCATTGTAGTAAACAATTACTCATTTTCATGTCTTTGAAAATTGTTTGTAATGTTATCCCTAAAGACTCATGTCTTCGGTGGCCAGTTAAAACTGTATCACTCAAATTATTTAGATAGGGGTGCGGTTATGAATTTTTCCTGCCAAGCGCAAGTAGAGTGTCATCATGTAAAAATGGACAACGTTCTCGAATCAAATGTATCAATCGGCGAGGGTGACCAACTCTTCCCGCAGAACTCTACAACAAATGAAAAAAATGAAAATTTAAGATTGCAGTCCCCCTTTAACAATTCTGCCCACGGGGAAGAATCCGGCTTTTACGAGCCACTTTCCCTACAGCGGTTGCCATTCCCAGATCAAGTGAGTTTTGGACATTCGTCCAATAAGTCGAAGGGTTGCGTCTCAATAATAAATGTTCACAAATATATATCAGGGTTAAATAACATAGAATAAATCTAATCCAAAGGTGAACGGAAGCCGCAATAACGATATAGGACCCGAAGGAGATATGGAGAAAAATAACCAAACTGGGGACCTTGCAGAGCTTCGTCAGCTATGTTCATCACAGGCACAGGAGCTTACACAACTTCGCGAAGTGTTACGCCATCTCGATTCTCGATTTACGGATGCAGAAGCAGAAGTTGTGCGTTTACGCAATGCACTGGTGGTAGCCGAGAAAGCCTGCTGTCGTCAGTCTACACTGCTCTCACGAAGTCTGGTAGATAGAGAAGTTATCGCGTCCGAGGCTAGGGCTTGCGAGCAGGAGCTCTCGGAGGTGGAGACAAAAATTCACCAACTCACAGCAGATATTTTGGCCAAAGATTCGCGGATTTCCCAGCTCGAAGGCATGTCCACTCAGTAAAACCTTTCACCAACTTGTTTTATTCATTTTGGTGTTAAGCCTTTGCAATAACGTCTTTAGAGGAGATAGCGGAATATCGGAATGCGGAAGAGGAGACGGAAACTAAAATTCGTCAGATGAGTACGGTTTTTGAAGAGGTGATCCGAGAACAAGCCGAGCAATTAAGTATAGAATTTCAATCTGAGATAGAAGGAACGGAGTTGAACAAAGTTGAATCTCTAGAAAAGGAGATTGAAAAACTGAAGGCTTCCCATGCCGAAGCGTTGGAGGCTAGTTTTAGGCAAGCAGAGGCGAAGGCCAACACCGATGCTCAAATGATTGAACAACTACGACAAGAGTTGAATCGAGCTCTATCTCAATCAGAATCACAAAGGTTAGTAAGGGTTTCACATGGTTCCTGTTTTTCGTGTCAATGTTTATGAAAATCGGTAAGATCTCTTATCAGGGTGCAGCTTGACTCCTTAAAAACGAGGAATGATCAGGAGGAGGCCTCCCGCGAAAGTCTAAAGCAGATTATTCAATCAACGCGGACAAGATTAGCGCAAATGGATGCCGAACTAGCGCGTGAGCGGACGAAATCGGCTGAGGTAGAAACCGAATTAGCGACGTGCCGGAAGGCTCTCACCTCTGCCAAACGAGCCCTGCACGAAGTAAGTTTGGAACGGGATATAGCACAAGAGAGGATTGTTGCTTCAGCGAAGCATTTCGAAGAGATGCACACGCAAATTATGGAGCTTAACTCCTCTCTTCAGGAATCTTCCAAACAAATTACTTGTGAGTTATATTTTATTTACGTCTATGTTGAGGAGGTTTGAGCGTGGCACATTATCTCTTTGTCACTGTCACAGCACTGCAGACCAAAATAGAAGAAAGGGATCGGTCAAATGACTTGTTGGAACGAAAGAGAGAGCAAGCCGAAAAGGAAATATTGAAAGTAAATGACTGTATACGTCGATTAGAGGAGGACAGAGAGGCCTTTGTTACCACCAATCAACAACTTGAGCGTAGTGTTGTTAAGCTACGTTCCAGTTACGCAAAGTCGGAGGAACAACGAATAAACAAGGACCTAGAGGTTGAGAAGTTAAAGAATCTTCTAAACAAATTAGAGAAAGAAAGGTAATAATTTCTAATCTACTTACGATTATATAATTCATTGCTATCCTTAAAAGAATGCTATGAGGTGGTACCTGATATGCCAATGCATCAGCCTTAGTAATAATTATGTGGGCTCTAACCAACGGATGTAACCAAGTCATTCTCTTTGTCATGTTTAAATGGTAATGATAACATCATAACAGGCGTATGAAGAGAAAATAATACACTGTTTAACATCAAGTCAATCTATTCTTAAACAGTATGTACGCAATTTTTTCCAGTGGTTAGTTCGGCATTTGGAGACATTAGTGTAGGGAGAGGGGGGGGGGCACTCTCTCATATCTGCCCTTTGAAGCATTAATAAATTCAGTACTACGGATCCGATTTGATCACTCTTATTACAAAGCCAGAAGTGACTTTACGTAAATTAGGGATCTTGTGCCTAATGAGTCATTTTGATGTGTTAAATTGCCAGAGAAGCTGGGAAAATGGCGTTAAACGAGGGTCTTCGGGTGGCCGCCATCCCTATTTCCAAATGCGTAGAATCCTGCGACGCTGAAGATACTGAAGTAAATGTCAATTCTCAACAAAAAATCTTCTCAAAAAAACGTAGCGGTAAGAATCTTTAGGTTTACTCGGCATACCTAAATTTTAAATATATAAGGACATCTAGTCGTTGGATTTTCCTTAAACCCACTTAGAAGTGATTATGTTTCGGCTTTAATTTTATACCCGGTTATGAGCACCCGATCAAGTCCTCCTTTGTAGGTAATCCAAACGTGGGTAAACTTGTTAGTACTTATGTCTACTTTCAGTATTGAATGTTGTCAAAGCAGCTGAGCTATTGGTTTCGAAAATCGTCACAGTAGGTGAGGAGAATAACCGACTGAACAGTCGACTTGCAACACAAGAGGAACAACTTGCAGAGCAGTGTAGCCAGATGACCACTCTCAACGACAATCTTCTACAATTAGAAGCGCATCTTAGCAGAGTGAGGGAAGGTAGCCTTATTTTCTATCGTTCATTGGCTATTTACTCATTTCCTTCTGCACTGTTCGCTGCCGTTCTGGCTCTTTACTCAACATTTAAGTAAATTTTATTAGAAAACAAACGACTCAGCCTTGAACAAGCTTTACTTAAGCGCCAACTGGAAAGCCAAAAATGCACTACCGCCAAATACCGCCAGGCGAAACAAATACTTCAAGAGAAGCTAAGTAAATGCGAACTGCTGCATAAGAACATTTCCACCTTTGGTCGCTGCCCAAATCTTGACAAGGTGATGATTTTCTGGACTAATAATTTCATGTCAAGGGAAAGGAGCGAGAAACGAATGAGATGCCTACTTGCAGCCATTGCACTTGGAGTTTCCTCTAGATGGAGGAAAGATCGTTTCCTCAAATTGAGTTATTTGAAGTTATTTGCCATAAATTAAAACAAAATCTCATGAGACAAATTTACAGAAATCTAACTTAGACAAACTGTAACCAGAGTGAAATGCCTAATTTTTGCTTTGAATGATTATGTGAGTATCCGGTTCATCCTTTATAAATCAAGAAATTGAAAAATATCCAAAATTTTTCCATCGTTCGAATTAACCAAATCGCGGAAACTCATTTGTTCATTCATCCATATCTGTTAATGTATTTTTCAACAATTGTAGCACAATAATGTAATGTTAGACTCTATTGCTGGGTATTTGAAAATTAGCTCAATGTTATTTCCTCAATGTCAGAGCTCAAATGTCCGTAAATGTCCATCCTCTTCACAATTGGCTGAATTGACGTCAACCATTGTCGCGAGGTGTGTGGACAAGGAGGGTCAACTCTGCACTGACGCGTTTCGTGCCCATCTCCGAAAAGCCCTCGGCATCTCCCGCGACTCCACGGGGCCTTCTCGTTCAACCCATGAGGTATGTTCTCAATGAAAAGAATCTTTCGCACTCGAATTTCCATTGTCATTTACAGATGCTTTCTCTCCAAATGATTATGGACACCTCAATTAGTTCACTTCAATGTCGTTCATTTAGGGAAGCGACTGTGCAACCGAAAATGAAGTATTCGCTGCACCCAATTTTGACGATGACGGTGGTGCTAAGTGATGTCGTGGTGTTGCGATAAGGGCATCATTTTTCTTCCCTCCCCTGTATCTTTTATAAATTAATTCTGTCAACTTTTTCATCGCTCACTTTGATGATAAGTGACTAGTCCTCATTTCCATTGCTCAGTATCCTTGTGATCTCTTGTTATATCCAAATTGACCACAAAAGCTACTTAGATTTGTGGATTAAAGTGAGATTTAAAATTAAATCTTATTACGATCAATCCCTGCACTATGCTTTTTGCTATCATCCTCTGCTGTCTGCGTTCATATTACACATCAGTGATTTTACCTAGTATATTGTCCAAAATTGCGTTTCGCCCTTGCTCTCCTCAATGCCATTTAAACCCTGGAAAGTGTTCAAGTTTACTGTCCACTTCATGGAACAAGGGATTTTGCACAATAGAGGGACTGCGATTCCGAGATCATGATGGGACCCTAAACACGAAGCTTTGGCAAGGGTGAGGAGACAATAGATTCCACATACTTGCAGGCAGTGGTGGTACCATTTACCAAGAATGTAAGGTTCATTAGCATAGCAGGCGAGTGCTTGGAGAAGAAATTGTAGATTTTAGTCATTTGTAGATATCCCAACAAGAGTGGTATGATCGCCCTTTTTTTCTAACTTAAATGCCTCGTCTACAGTCTCCGGCACTTTGTTAAGTCGTGTTTATGGTCATCCGGTGCCTTATTAGATCCACAACCTCTTTTATCTGGGCGGGTTTTTCGTGCTTCAAAGTATCTTTTCTAATTCGAGGGCGATTATTTTGTACATCGATGGAACCTTGAGGTTTCACAAATTGTTTAGCCACCTCTCCATTTGAATCGATGAAGAGTTTGTGCATAAACGTATATGGAGAAGTGAATATGGTAACTTACGGCACCTCAAATCGCTATTTGGAGAAGAGAGCAAAGACGCAATTTGCTGCCCTCATGGAACAGCCACAAGTACGCGGCTGTGGGAATGGCATGTCTTAAGATCCGAACGCATAATATACGGGATGCTGTCAATTAATCTGAGCCCGTAACCACTCCACTTGGTGTCCAAAATTCTGATCTGTCAGAAATTCGACGCTGCACCACCAAATTGTGGCCTTTTTGTCGCCACGTATCAATCAGAGTCTGCGCGCCTTTTAAAACACTTTATTTCGCCCAGCGTGTTCCCATCCCCAATGAGGCAAGGAGGATTTATGCTATAGGCAACTGTTTATAAAAGTAATCACTGAGAGAGATTAATTCTAATGAATTTGACTTTATTTAATATGATGCAGTGAAGTGAAGTCATTGGCCAACGCCTCGTTCAGGTGGAGTTCAAAACTAAAGGTCATGGGAAATTGAAATACGCAATAAATAGGTACCATTATGGTCAAACTGGCCACACATAACACCGGTCTTGGGGGTAGTCGGACTCCAGATATCAGCCCGCGGAGTGACCTTAACGGAGTTGACTACCTTGGCAGATGTGAAGAGAGCAGTGTTGAACAAGTTCTCGAAGTTATCAAAGGGTCAAAGGTCGAAATGCCAGAGAAGTACGTGACGAGGATTCGCTATGAGAGTATTTTAGAATTTGAGGGCGAAGACATTCGAGGGCAGCAGATAATTTCGGCTATGTAGAATAGAAGGACAACTTTCCTCGATGGTGGCGAGGTGGAAGATGACGTTATAGAAATTGAATCCGATGTTTTTATGAGGCACAAGTATGAGGGACTTCAGAATTTTGGAAGTGCGGGCATGTGTGGACACGGGGGATTACATCATCTTGACTATGTTGCAAGCACCAGAATACTGTGGTTCCGGAAACCACGTGAAATAGCTGATGGATTGGGGAGGAAAACGCATTTCAGAGCGTATTATTTCGGCCTCTTGCCATCCTCTCTCGAACGAGCTCCCTAAATAGGACAATGGTAGCCCATGCAAATGGACACCGTCACATCGACAGTCTTACTTTCGTCCCGAGTTCCGCAAGACTAATCTAGGCACCTGGACTTACTCGTCTTTGATCCATGTTTCGGCCTCGGCATCCAGTCGATTCACATAAGTTGTTGAAAGTGCAGTCAGTAGAATGAAATTGTCTTCTAAAGTATATTTAGGGACCAAAACGGCACAACACAATCTTAGTGTGCGCTTAGTTGATGTCAGAAATTCTCCTCTCTAATTTAATCCCATTCACGCTGCAGTGAACTCACACAGAGTTGAACACCCAACCCCATAAGAGGGACTGTTGGGTCAGACGGCAGTGTTCCGTCGTTGGGGAAGTAAGACTGCTCCGAAGGTCACAGTAGTCAGCGGAGACTGCATCCCATTAGCACTGCACTGGCCCTGCTGGCAGGGCGGATGGGTTGTAAGATCTATCGCATGATCCAAGACCTCCTCTGTGGGGACACTCAGGTCTCTTGAGCTATTATTACAGCACCCTCTGCTCTTAGGCGCCAATATTTCTGTGTTTTTCCCAAAATCTCAAGTATTTCTATAATCTTCTGTTATGAACTATATTTCCTTTCCATCTAACAAATTCAATGACAAGTCTATTGTGGACGCGTATAATTGAGAGAAGTTCTCTTGCCATTGATATGGGGGATTTTGGAATGCAGGAAAGAATACCTCGTGAAATGCGTCATGAACTTGGTAGGCTTTAGCAAATACTCCTAATCAGCGGTAATTTCCAAATAGTGATAATTTATAACCCAATCAGTCTTGTAGACTCATGTTCCAACCAGTCCTATGATAGTTTCTCAACTTCCGTTTTCGGATTAATGGCGATGCCGACACTTCATTTGGCCTACACTTCCCACGTGCCTTTTTCGAAGCATTGCATTTAATCTCACCTCTCCCATAAATTTCGGTGGTTGGCCACTCTTATTTAGCATAGCCTCCTTTTCACGCATGCAACCTTCTTGCCTCTCCTTAATCATCAGTGTGCACCGACTGCAACTTTAATTTGGAGCAACTTTCTGACGAGTCTTGCTGGGGGGTGCTCTTTATTGCCGCCCCCTCCCCCCGCCAGACCGTACATCATAAGAGCCAAAGAACATGTCCATCTACACTTGGCCCATCCAATACGCCGCTTTGAAAATGAAGAGCAGTGGACGGCAGCGACTGCCATTACTGCCACCACTCCCACATTTAAAGGACATTTTGGGGGCTACGCAGGGGGCGCACAGTAGCCGATTAACAGTGTCTTTTCTGTTGCTTGGGCTCAAAATATGCCCCTTCGGTTAAAATTTTTTGGTAGGCAATCCAGTTTTTATCCCAGTCATCATCCTGTTCGAGCAGAGCTCGCTTTTTTTCCGAACTAGCGAAGTTGTGTACATTACGACTTGGTCACACAAATTCTTCTGATTTCATTAATGAGGCACCCGCATTGAATATTTCCGCACCAATCTTAATGCTGGGATATGATCTGAAATGGTTTGCTGAGTTGAATTGAGCCTTTGGGCGATCTCCAAGGTTGTCAAAAAGCATCCTGCTCCAACATGGTCCTAAAAACATTGTCGTCGACAAGAGATGGTCGACAGGAACGTGGCTCATCGGGAAAGTCGAAACATCTGTTTTAAATCTATTGAGCCATGTCCTGCCTGTCCTACCAGAAACTGTACCACCCTCAAGCATTTTCGGTGAATTTCATTATACTTCTGTGGCATTTCTACCTTGTTAAGTCTTGTCTGAAAAAACTGTCGTGTGAATAAACTTGATAAGCAGCCATTGGTACACTACCGTGAAACAATTTTGTCTTTACTAACTTGCTAAATCAGTGTGTATACATTAAGCGACAAAAAAGTGCTAAGTGTCTAAAATGTTTGTCAGAGACAGGGCACAATTGTATGTAATGATTAGAATACTTGACGCAGGAATGTCTCAATTGTAAGTCTGTCCTCCCTGGACATTTCAACCGTCACCTTGTGTTATAATGCATATTGCAATCACGGTTAGAAGAACTGGGTTCTTTTGGCTTTTCCAGCGGCGAAGGAGTGCCAAAAATCGCTGTTAACCCAAGGTTCGCAATTAGTAATAATAGCAGCAACCGATATCTGTGAATGCTACGGAGATAGAGACATGAAATCCTGTTCAGGAATAATTGAGGGTGGAAAGTTTTCGCGAATTCTGATTACACTTGGCGGAGGAAACAAGCCTTAAGTAGTGTCAAATTATTCCATCATACGTCTGTCGTAAAGGTGATTTGGCTTAATTTCATCAGGCCATAATACTCCGAAGAATACTGTCCGATTTTATGAAATGGAAACCGATAAACCTCATAGAAGAAATCTATTTCTTCATTATTCTTCACACAACTAATCACATCTTCACCCGGAGTGTTAACGCAGTACCCACAGACCCACTGTGTAAATAGACCATCCTCATGAACTTTCATTCTCCTTCTTCACAATAATTGTTTTCACCTCCTCAGGTGAGTTTGCTTCTGATCTTAGCGGCCGAGCCAGCTTCAGATGACAGCACCAATTACTATCAATGATGATGGAGGTTACTCAGTTTAACGGAGAGCACCGTCAGTAAGCAGGTCACGTTTTCCTCACCCTATTCTCATATATCTCCACTTTCTTGCCGCTCACAAGGATAGTCTGTGCTCTGGTCACGACCTCCATAATTGTGTCCTCTAAGGCTTTATGATAATTTTCACTTTTCTTCACAAGTGTCTCTTTATTTGCCCACTTCCAGGACGAGGAGAAGAAACCCCAATTCGAAGCGATGCTCCATGTGGCTTAATAAAGTGCCGCTGAATTGCACGTCTGCGAGGGGAAAGCCTTGAATGAGAGAGCACATGACTTCGAGCCCACTTTGTCGCTTTGGAGGTTTTCACACTAGGGCACCCTTCTCTGTCGCTCATGTAGAACCTTCGGCTAGGCATCAGCGAATTTCCACAATTAAACCCCACCATGGCATCTCCACACACGACTACTAATCGTGTTGGTTTACCGTTAACTGTGATAACAAAAGGGCGCATTGCGTGAGTGCACATTCGAAGAAAATGCCTCTCCGATGCTCACCCGGGGAAAAGTGAACTTGAGGCAGTAGTTGGGCCGCGTGACTGAGAGGCCATAAAAAAATAGGCTGTGAAAGGGGGGGGGGCTGCGGGGTGGGAGGAAGGCTTCTACGGATGAGGCTGAGGCAGGGGACGAGTTGCGAATGAAGTCAAATCTCGTCGAGATCAGAGAAGGGGATGCAGAATTTCAGGTGGTGGTGGTGGTGATCAGAACTGATGAAGGGAAGACGAAGATTGGGTAGACTCAGTGAAAGCCTGAGGCTTTGACGCAGTAGCCACAGAGGCCAGAGGTCGAAAATGGGCGTCTGGCCGCATCCCAGACTGAAGGGCTGCAGCAGACACGCGGCCACGGGGGCGCTAATGAGACCCTCACGGAATCGTGATGTGCCGAGTGACGCGTAGGCTTCTATTCGAGTAAACCATGCGACCCAGTTTGTGAGAAATGTGGTGACAGTTAAAAACCGCAAATAAGCCGGTCGCGGATAGCCGCCCACACGGTCTCCTCCCACATTCATGGCTGTGGTCTCCCCCTCCTCCTCCTCCTCCCGTTGCCGTGCGATGAGGGCAGGGACAGAGGAGAAAGGCGAGAGGGCATTCCACGTCGTCATCCAGAGGACACCGTTAAGACGAGGCCTCTCCTCCACGCACTGTTGCATCAAGTTGAGCAGAGGCGACAGTGGGGATAACGCCTAAACACACAAGCAAGCATTTTGGCACCAATTTCGCATGCCACACCAACATGAAAGCAAAAGCCCCTTCATTAATTGCCATTTAAACTCAGGTCTTAATGGCTCCTCGTTCAAAGTGAAAGCGACTACGCTGTAGTGAACAGCCAGTTTGCCATTCGACCAACAACATTGTGCAAGAAGAATATCAGTCTGTCACGACAAAGTGCAGTTGGAACAACTTACCATGGGGTCAAGGAGAACGAGCCATTTTGTCGAGCTGTTTCTTGCACAAAACCGACATATGTCCGAGATGAGGCGGCCGGAGCTGACTCGCCACGGCGGGATGGAGATGTCCTCCATGGAAAGGTGCACAATTTGCTGTGGTGCGAATCGGATGGACCAACAGGTCTGACGGAATATCCATTTCCACTGAGGAGCCAGATGCGCATTTATTCTCTCCTTCACCACATTGTAATCATAGTAACAGTAGGAACAATTTCTCATTAATGGTCGAGAGTTATCGTCATGCGCATAGGTGAGCGAGGTGATTGAAGAGAGCGGTCTAACGAACGGCTTGTATGTCTCGATTGCCGGTTGACATGATGGTGGCTCAAGGTCGGACTCATCCACTTCGTTGGCAGGTAAAGGTTCAGGTGGAGAGACGACTTCTGTCACCTCCTCGGACACTTCACTTTGGCTCTCCGATTCATACACTTCGGATTCAGACTCTTCCTCAGTCCTTGTAATCTCGTCTTCTGGTTCCGGAGTTCCCGAAATAAAGAGACGCCCGATGCCTTCACTGTCCTCACCACTCTCGAAATCAGCATCCAGAAAGCACGTGAAATCCCTCCCCACTCTCTCACCTTGGAAGAACAATCTTGCAAACAGGTCATTTATACCCTGACCGTCCATCAACGACCACGGACAAAAGTCGGACGTCAATGTTCGTTTGCCAGGTACCGCTTGAGGCAACAAATTTTCAATGTAAGGGGCAGATTCGTAAGATGAAGAAGATAAAATAGACTCAGAGGAAACGTAGGAGCCAGGGTGTTTCTCCGGGAAGGGACTCCATGGACACAGGCTTGACGTTTGTCTTGATGTCGAATGCACCTGACTGTCACGAGGGACATAGTCGGTGAAGAGAGTAGTGTATAGGGAGCCCAATTCGCCTCGATGGTGTCTCCCACCCAACACTTCGATGAAGTAGAAAGTGGAATTCTTTTCGGCTTTCCCAGACTCCTGCGACTGCCATATTACAACCCGCTGAAATTCCACTTGAAAATCACTGAATTTCATTTCGTCAGGCATCCATGATTGCGAATCACTCGGTGAGATTGCGCAACGCCGACTGTCAACCTGTGACGCGTCCTCATGAGGTAGTGCAACGCATGCTGTGTCAGATGCCTCTCGGTCAAACTCCTACATGAAGGGAAGCGCATCTCAAACACCTGTGACAAATGGAACTCTTAAAAGGCGTGCGTCATAATTCCCTTCGAGATGAACACAACAAAGGTCACTCAATGGGGGCCTCGACATCCTCATTTACCTACGGCTTTGGGAAATTAACTAACCTCGTTTCCTGAAGTGCGGGCCTCTGTGGCAAAATCAGGTCCTCTCTCATTGTTGTCTTCGTCCGTAGCATCCATCGTCTCCCGAGACGCCTCTGACCCGGCAGCTTCCTCCTCACAGTCAGTGGGAAGACAGCCGTTAGCCAGGGCCCACTCACACCACTACTGCACCATTTCCTTTGCCGACTCATTCTCTTGTTTTCAAACTCCCAGCTAACTACGAATCGACCTCTGACTGCTTACAACCAAGAGCAAATTCACCTGCGATCTTAAATTATCGCCCGTCTATAGATTGCTTTTCACGAATCTTATGCAGATTCACGACTCTCTCTAAGTCTAGAGAACTTCAAATATGCACATGAGGAAGGTGATGTAGCTGCGGGGTGTTGATCTCGTGGACATTTGGAAAGCGCGATGCATGGGCGAGAAACATGCTTGCGGGACGTGGGTAGCGGATAGATTATGCATTGAAACTAGTATGTGCGGCAGAAGTTTTGCTTCCAAAGCACACAACAAGTATCCGCAGTGAGGGGAACAAACATCACGAGAAACAGTTTAAATTACAAAACGACGTGCATTGCATCACGTCATGCAATTCTGGAATATGAGAATTCACCTACTGAGTGTCTCACTGAGAGAAAATTATTTCCAAAGAACGAGATGCTGGTTTAACAACAATCATAAGAGCAACAACAACCACCCTCTGTGTGCACACGATATTTATTAAACCGGGGACAGAAAAATCACCTGTTCGACAACGAAGGAAAACTAACTGATTTCCAGTTGGGCAAATTAAGCATACGTAATGCTACATCGCATGTGGAGCACGCGAAAGTAGTCTTGTGTGATGAAATGCCCTCAGAGTATGGTCAAGTGCATTAGAAAACGACTCGTTGGTGCGATGGAGAAGCTCTTTCTCCACCCTTGCCTACGCTTTAATGCTGGAGAGTGTGAAGTGTTGTGGCATTGACCCGGACGGTTCTTCCAACAACCTAATTTTAACCTATTAGTTGAACAGGCAGATGGTCAACCTCCAAAGAGATTAGTAGGAATGATGGTTTTCCCGAGATTATTTGCACTCTGGACTGTCTCATGGAAGGTTGGTGGTGATCATCGGGTAAGACGCCTCGGTGGCAGTGTGAATGAAAGTCAGGGTGATAAGGCTTTGTTCCGAGAATGCAATATTTCCACTAATCCGAAAATAGTGTTTGTTGAAATGGAGTAGCGCGAGTGCACAAGGGCATGGCACAGACGGGGTTAACACTTAGTCCTGAAACTTGAATCATACTAACCTCCCGTGCCCTCCTTGCTACGCCTACTCTCTGCGAGACGAAACTTGTCCAGTCTATTCAGCGGCGAACCACTTGAAGCGGTACTGTTGGCAAATTATGGAAAAAGGTACCGTGGCGTGAGGACTAAATCGTGTGGAGCACCGCTGCTGCACACTTGGTAAAGGGTGCTTGCTTTCGTCTTACATCAGTTTAGAGGACAGTGTCCAAGAGGACAGAACGTTGGGTGGTCCACCGAGGGTAGGTGAGTCGGAGGAGAGAGAGATGGTTTTGAGGTAGATGGGTGAGCTGGTCGCGATAACAGCTGCAAATAGGAGTTTGGTCTCAGCGGCCTCACACACATTGCGAATGTCACCTCATATGAACTTCGCCTCTGAAACAGACCGAGCTCTGCTGTACACGAAGAAATACTTCAATGTCGGCGTAAATGGGAGAACAAACTATGCCGTAGTATTTAGAGAAGGTATCAAGTTTTTGTATTCTACCGCATGACGGTGACAAATTCTTCGAGTTAATAAATAAACCTGAAAGACGAAGAAACATGGATCGGAACGACTGAAAAGTAATAACATTGACAGTAGCCAGTGATGCTAGATTGAGGCTTGTCCCCTAATATTTTTTTGTTGATCAATTAAACGCGAGTAGTGATTTTGCCTCCGTGACTAGATTCACGCGCGATTTTGCCCCAATTGAATGTAGAGGAGTTGGCTTTCCTGACAACCACTAAATAAGCTTTCAATATACAAGAATCATATCTTTATATTCACAGAATTTCAATTGCCCGCCTCAGTATACCCATTCCAAATTTGTCGACAAGCGGCACTTCACTAAATGAGTACACAATTGCAGGAGGGATTTAAACGCTCTTCCCCTCCTTACAATTAAAATTCCACTATAAAGTTTTGCAGCTCTAACTTCTGAAAAATTGCACGTTTGTCAAGTGTTAAAATCTCCTACCAACTAGCACGACATTAGGAAGGCTTCTGTCAGCGGAAACCAACGTATCTACATTTGTTTCAGGGAAGGACAATGAATAAACTCTCTAATTATATAATTAATGTTGAGGAGAGTATTCATTGGTGGGGGGAAGGAGAGCTCCACCCATCTCCGCCTGTGATGCACGCGCCGGAGTGCAGGCAACTAGAAGGACTGGAGCCGTTACCCAGGGCTGCAGCAACACCCACCACCGCCACGCCCATTGGTCTGTTCCCGCCTTGGCGTCGTGTCCTCGCATGGATGCAGGCAACACAACGAGACAGCAACTCTTCGCGGCGTGTGGCACTTTTGCATTTCTATTGTGGCAAAGAGTATGACTACCCTTTTGTCGCCTCCATCTTCCCATTTTTTCGCATTTTCGAGCTGTCAAACGACCCATTTGTAATGTTCAGTGAGAAACTCCAGCGTAGATAGATAGATTGTTGCGCGTTCACCATTTCTTCGCTCTTTTCCCAGTGTTCACTTGGTGCAATCATGAACGTGTCTAGTTGCCGAATCCATTTATCGTCCTCCCCCATCATAGCGCCGAGCTTACTTTGCTTAACCATCTGAGCGCACCTTGTGACGTCGTCTATGGCATGGTTGATGCACTGCGTGATCGGTCGTGTCAACCGTCCTTTAGATGTCGCACCCCTCGGATGAGCACACCTTCTTCACGGACTTGAATCAACTCTACAGGAACATCGACGCAGCAACGAACGGTCAGGCCAGCGTCCTTGAAGTCAACGAGATGTCAGTGAAGATAGGTCTTCACCCCAAAACCGGCTGCAACGCGCACGCATTCTTCGTGCTCACAGTAAGCGTGGCGACATTCGTCGCCAACCGCATTTGGTGCAAAGTTCTGTGCATGCAAATGTGCAAATGTACACTTTAGCTCTCAACTAAGTACTCACGCGTAGATGAGGTATGCGTGCGGAGGAGAAATGTGAGAGAAATTTCCATTAAAATGATGTGTGAGTGTAACCTCGTAAAGTTCGACTAAGACTGGCTGCAATAGTTGCAGTTTCGCCTGTTAATTACTATCTTATGGCATATTAAGCATTTGCAACAGTTCATCCTGTGAAGTTGTTGATAAAACCTATTCCATCAGCCTTACGCATGTGTATATTTAACTTCTACTTCCATATTCATTTAAGTACTTGTTTGTGTTCATTGTTTGTTATCCGTTCATATTGTGACTGCGTCGCCAGTTGCCAGTAGGAAGGATGGGCATGAAAGATGGGTCGGCTGATGAAGCCAGCCACGAGAGTCGAGCTCCAATGGCGGCGCGATTTTCATAACGTTGAACAGTGTCTCTCTTAGGTGGAGGCCTCTCCCGCCTACCCGCGATGCGCACCAGCCGTAAACTTTAACACACCCATCTTCCATCCCAACATTTCGTTTGGGACCGGTTCAGTTTGCCTCAATCTTCTTTATGAGTGGCGAAGGTAATTGAGTCTCCTCTATGGCGTGAGTGAGCAGAGTCGCATCGTAGAGTGGTGCATTAGCGAGAGTGACATAGGAAGCCTGTTTTTACAGAGTCAGTGTCTTAGATAATGCCTGCAACTCAGTAGGATTGCCCTTAATGCAGATAACTTAGTTCTACTGCCTTTTATTTGAAGTGGCGAAACAAAGTCTTGCTTTGTTTACAGTCAAAAGTGGGCTGAGCTTCTAACCTCTCCCCAAATATCCTTTGCACCCAGTTACTACACTCTGCTGGATGTGGTGAAGGCAATCCTCTACCTCATTGAGCACCCGAATTTCTTATCAACTAATAATGCTTTCGCATATGTTGATGATCTTTCGTTACTGCCCAAAAAATCGACACGCCTCCTGGCTGGTCTACCCGTGAATGGGCGCTGTTTTCCAGCCAACACGAAGTGGTGTGAGTGGGCCCTGGCTAACGGCTGTCTTCCCACTGACTGTGAGGAGGAAGCTGCCGGGTCAGAGGCGTCTCGGGAGACGATGGATGCTACGGACGAAGACAACAATGAGAGAGGACCTGATTTTGCCACAGAGGCCCGCACTTCAGGAAACGAGGTTAGTTAATTTCCCAAAGCCGTAGGTAAATGAGGATGTCGAGGCCCCCATTGAGTGACCTTTGTTGTGTTCATCTCGAAGGGAATTATGACGCACGCCTTTTAAGAGTTCCATTTGTCACAGGTGTTTGAGATGCGCTTCCCTTCATGTAGGAGTTTGACCGAGAGGCATCTGACACAGCATGCGTTGCACTACCTCATGAGGACGCGTCACAGGTTGACAGTCGGCGTTGCGCAATCTCACCGAGTGATTCGCAATCATGGATGCCTGACGAAATGAAATTCAGTGATTTTCAAGTGGAATTTCAGCGGGTTGTAATATGGCAGTCGCAGGAGTCTGGGAAAGCCGAAAAGAATTCCACTTTCTACTTCATCGAAGTGTTGGGTGGGAGACACCATCGAGGCGAATTGGGCTCCCTATACACTACTCTCTTCACCGACTATGTCCCTCGTGACAGTCAGGTGCATTCGACATCAAGACAAACGTCAAGCCTGTGTCCATGGAGTCCCTTCCCGGAGAAACACCCTGGCTCCTACGTTTCCTCTGAGTCTATTTTATCTTCTCATCTTACGCCAATACTGTGCCCCCTACATTGAAAATTTGTTGCCTCAAGCGGTACCTGGCAAACGAACATTGACGTCCGACTTTTGTCCGTGGTCGTTGATGGACGGTCAGGGTATAAATGACCTGTTTGCAAGATTGTTCTTCCAAGGTGAGAGAGTGGGGAGGGATTTCACGTGCTTTCTGGATGCTGATTTCGAAGAGTGGTGAGGGACAGTGAAGGCATCGGGCGTCTCTTTATTTCGGGAACTCCGGAACCAGAAGACGAGATTAACAAGGACTGAGGAAGAGTCTGAATCCGAAGTGTATGAATCGGAGAGCCAAAGTGAAGTGTCTGAGGAGGTGACAGAAGTCGTCTCTCCATCCTGAACCCTTTACCTGCCAACGAAGGTGGATGAGTCCGACCTTGAGCCACCATTCATGTCATTCGGCAATCGAGAACGTACAAGCCGTTCATTAGACCGCTCTCTTCAATCACCTCGCTCACCTATGCGCACGACGATAATCTCGACCAGTAATGAGAAATTGTTCCTACTGTTACTATGATTACATTGTGGTGAAGGAGAGAATAAATGCGCATCTGGCTCCTCAGTGGAAATGGATATTCCGTCAGACCCGTTGGTCCATCCGATTCGCACCACAGCAAATTGTGCACCTTTCCATGGAGGACATCTCCATCCCGCCGTGGCGAGTCAGCTCCGGCCGCCTCCTCTCGGACATATGCGGTTTTGTGCAAGAAACAGCTCGACAAGATGGCTCATTCTCCTTGACCCCATGGTAAGTTGTTCCAACCGCACTTTGTCGCAGATGATGCACAATGCGAAAAACTGGCTGTCCACTACAGAGTAGTCGCTCTTCACTTCTGAACGAGGAGCCATTACCTGAGTTTAAATGGCAATTAATGAAGGGGCTTTTGCTTTCATTTTGGTGTGGCATGCGAAAATTGGAGCCCAAATGTTGCTTGTGTGTTTAGGCGTTATCCCCACTGTCACCTCTGCTCAACTTGATGCAACAGTGCGCGTGGAGGAGAAGCCTCGTCTTAGCGGTGTCCTCTGGATGACGACGTGGAATGCCCTCTCGCCTTTCTCCTCTGTCCCTGCCCTCATCGCACGGCAACGGATGGAGGAGGAGGAGGGGGAGACCACAGCCATGAATGTGGGAGGAGACCGTGTGGGCGGCTATCCCCGACCGCTTATTTGCGGTTTTTAACTGTCACCCACATTTCTCACAAATTGGGTCGCCTGGTTTGCTCGATAGAAGCCTACGCGTCACTCGGCACATCACGATTCCGAGGGTCTCATTAGCGCCCCCGTGGCCGCGTGTCTGCTGCAGCCCTTCAGTCTAGGATGCGGCCAGGTGCCCATTTTCGACCTCTGGCCTCTGTGGCTACTGCGTCAAAGCCTCAGGCTTTCACTGAGTCTACCCAATCTTCGTCTTCCCTTCATCAGTTCTAATCACCACCACCACCACCTGAAATTCTGCATCCCCTTCTCTGATCTCGACGAGATTTGACTTCATTCGCAAACTCGTCCCCTGCCTCAGCCTCATCCGTAGAAGCCTTCCTCCCACCCCAGCCCCCCCCCTTTTACAGCCTATTTTTTTATGACCTCGTCAGCCTCTGGGTGAGCTCGAGTAGGCATTTTGTTCGAATGTGCACTCACGCAATGCGCCCTGTTTGCTAGCACAGTTAGCGGTAAAACCAACACGATTAGCAGTCGTGTGTGGAGATGCAACGGTGGGATTAAAGTGTGGCAAATCGCTGATGCCTAGCCGAAGGTTCTACGCATGACGACAGAGAAGGGTGCTCCGCTGTGTGAATACCTCCAAAAGCGATAAAAGGGGCACGAAGTCATGTGCTCTCTCATTCAAGGCTTTCCCCTCGCAGACGTGCAAATTCAGCGGCACTTTATTCAACCACATGGAGCATCGCTTCGAATTGGGATTTCTTCTCCTCGTGCTGGAAGTGGGCAAATAAAGAGACACTTGTGAGGAAAAGTGAAAATTATCATAAAGCCTTAGAGGACACAATTACGGAGGTCGTGACTGAGCACAGACTATCCTTGTGAGCAGGCAAGAAAGTGGAGATATATGAGAATAGGGTGAGGAAAACGTGACCTGCTTACTGACGGTGCTCTCCGTTAAACTGAGTAACCTCACCAACATGAATGAGATGCAAATTTCATTATTGGTAATTAGGTGCTGTCATCTGAAGCTGACTCGGCCGCTAAGATCAGGAGAAAACTCACCTGAGGAGGTGAAAACAATTATTGTGAAGAAGAAGAATGAAAGTTCATGAGGGGTGGCCTATTTGCACAGGGGGTCTGTGGGTACTGCGCTTAAAACGCGGGTGAAGTGTGATTAGTTGTGTGAAGAATAATGAAGAAATACATTTCTTCTATGAGGTTTGTCGGTTTCCATTTCATAAGTTCTCACAGTACATTAGAATTTGGCATATTGAATTTAATGCCAAATCGGAGAAGTAATTTGACGTCACTACTTAAGCTTTTTTTCCTCCGCCAAGTGTAGAATTCGCTAAGAAAACTGTAGTAGCATGCAGTAATTAATGGAATGTGTGCAATGTAGTACAATTTCAGAGTATATGGAGAGGATTGTCCCAAATATTTGCGAATTGGTGATTTTTGGCACTCCTTCGCCGCTGGAAAAGCCACATGCTGATCTAACCGTGATCTTCGTTCGGTGACGATGTTGTTAAGACCATGTTGCAGCAGGATCCTTTTCCGACAACATCTACGACCGCTGAAAGGCTTACTTCGCCTCAGTGAAAGTCCACTTCGCGGTAGAGTCTGTGCCTCATATGCGGAAGATAGGATCTTGTGGAAATATTCAAGATGGGTGCCTCATGAATGAACTCAGGAGAATTTGAATGATCGAGTGGTCACATGCACATCTCTGCTTGCTCACAAATAAATTGCGCCCTCTTTGGAGTGGATGGATGATAAGTGGGGATGGGAAATTGACTTCCTACGAACAATTCTTAGACGGAGAGGCATATTGTGGAGCGGAGAACCTAGCCCTCCCACCTCTACACCGAATTTGGCTGTGAATAAGACAATTTCGTAGTTTGTGTGGTGGGACATTGGGGGACAATGCATAGTGAGATTATAAGACTGATCGAAAGCGCATTTCGGTGATGTTTTGGCAGCAGTCGGATAATTCAGAGACGGCAATCCAAGAAAGGTGGCAGCGGCGGTAAATGGGAAAAGCATCGTGGTGAATCATGGGACTGCCTGGCCGCACACTGCTTTGGGGACTCGTCAAGTAATTGTGCAACTAGGCTGGAAAATTCTCTCACATCCACCGTATTACGTGGATTTATCACTTGCTTTTGTCCCCACACATCCAAAAATGAAGAAGATATCAAAAGGGAAGTGGTTTAATGTTTCCCATTACACGATGAAGGCTTTCTCATAATGGGATAAACGAATTGTGCTGACGGCGGCACGAAGCCGTTAATGATACTGGCATTGTATTATGTGATACAGCTTGTAAACGGTAAGAAAAGTCTTACTTTGTTATGTATGAAAAAAACTGAAATTGCCGGTGGACTTAATAGTAATGACGGTGTTTGGTACTCAAGTGTTTGTCAGTAGCTCCATAGACGAAGATGACTTTATCGGGAACTAATCGACATTTAGAGGGGCCTTCGGACTCAAATCCTACTATCCGCCCTCGAATCCGATTTGTGGCTCTGTTGGTAAAACAACGATGCCTTTTGTGCACTTCGCGAGTACTTGCTTTGCCTTTTACTAACTCCCAGTAGAAATAAAAGCTAACAGAGCGGAGGTAAACTGGAGAAATAGTGTCTTCTGGCCGTTTGGTCTCATTATTTCCGCACTAGATGGTTTAAGTAATTCTGTTTCCGAGAGTTTCTCAGCCTGGTTCGTCGTCACCTTACCAAAGCTAATTAGACGTGTGTTAATATTTTCGGATATAATATGTTTAGCCGTTTTTCCAGGAGTGGGCAGTCCAAATAGAACCTGTAGGCGTCTCCCTTAATGGTGAATTGTTCTTGGGGGAGGGACTTAAATTACTGGGAAAAATCTTGGCCTTAGTAAGTACCTGTTTATCAAAAAGCGAATTAAAACAAATATGTCATAACACTCTCTACCTCCGCTGTTTGCTCTTTTATTCCTCGTAAGTCACAGTCAGTTTTTTCATTTCAACAATATCCTGTCTCTAAGATGCTAAAATTCCCTTCTTCGGTAACATTTATCGGGAATAACAATGATTGAAGGCGCATTTTCTTGAGGCTTAAGATCCCATCCGCAACGTAATCTGTCATCAGAAATCAAAGTGCAGCAAATGTAGCTACCTCCAAAATATCAGTATTCGGGTTCACTTCTCGTTGCAGGCATGGCATGGGCTCCTTCTCCTCAGTGATTTCCAAACCAACGGTTAACACTTGCCACAGACATGAGGGAGATTCAGAGCGGTCTCACGTGAACTGACATATTAGACCACATGGTGCACTGAGATGCAACGGCGTCTCAATCAAAAGAAGATGTTCACTAGGAAGGGGAAGCCCTTTTCGGAAGTGGTGGGCTAACGCACTTAGTGGTTTCACTACTACGGAGTTTTATTAGGTGAGCACCAATTCGACTTTTGTGATCTTCCACCGGATTCCATACGTACCCGCATCTATTCATTAACGTCCCATGCGAATTCCTTGATGAAGGACCTCACAGTTGGTTAACTCCCGATTAAACACTTCTAAGTTAAATATCTGTATGCAATTCAAAGTACACACACTATTACTTTTTGCGTCAAGAGCTCATCTTTTGGCGTGTAGTCAGATGTTATGAATGAAATATTTTTGCCGATTTAGGAAGACAATTGCCAAGGCTTTACTTGCCCTTCTTCAACCGTACGTGCAAAAATCAGCAAAATTGTGATAGCCGTGGTTAAATGGAAGCTCCTTATGTCCCAAGTTCAGCAATAATTTCCGGCATAAGTGGTAAACTTGCTCATGAAGACAAAAATAAAGCACGACACTTTAGCTTTAGTGAAATGCAGCAATCAGCTACCGTCTAGAACAACTTTTCTACAAAGTTATCGGAGCCTCACTCTTTGTGTTTAAATGTCCGATAGTTATACGGCTTAAATAAAAGCAAAGCTGTAATTACTGCATAAGGAAACCTATGGCCCTTTAACTGTGGTTTTGGGAAGAAGAAGAAGAAGAATGTTGCTTTTGGCGCCTTGCTTTTCAGCCTCCACTTCACTAAATGCAACAGACTCCCATTGTGGCGAATCATTAAGAATTAGGTGATGACTCTGACAACATTCTTCGTGTTTTGTCCACTGGATTCTACAAATCAGTTTTTATTAGAAATTCTTTCCCTTTCTGATCACCATATTATCAAACAAATGAAACAAGACAATTGAGAGAGGAGCTATTTACAATGGCTAACTCCATGCTTTCAACCCTTCGTAATATCTCCGCTTTTCCGTCTGTATCCGCAACATTTGCTGTGTTTTAGCTCGGACATCCACTAGCGACGTATGTGATCGTCCTCCCTACTCCAGCTGTTTTTAATCTTGACGCCTGAACATATTCATATTTATCTCTCCTTTACCATAACGACGTGGTTTGTTTCGGCTTTGGCGATCACATGGTGGTTGGCAGAAGATTCCGCTGTTTTATATGAAATTGTTTCAATATGGCACCAGGGCAATCGAGTGACCGCTCGATTGTTTGTTTTCCCCAACACGTAGTTCAAACTGGATTTCACTTTTAGCTGTAACACGTTCGCATCAATTATGAAATGCACAGACCCACTGATACATGTTGTCTGAGCTCTAATAGAAAGTCGTTCTTTTCGCTATTACATGCCTAACGACTGTTCTACTTCTTTACAAGTTTACCCAGAGGTGCGTTTTAGGGGCACTGACTACGGATTTCCGAAAGCCTCAGGCCTCCCTGTAGTCCTCCAATAATTTGGCACTACTAATTTGTCATGGACCCGTGGTGTTTCACCCTGATGCAACATTGGAATCAGCCCTTCTGACGTAAGGAAGACTTAAGTGAAACTATTTATGAGCCTGACTGAGATGGAGAGGCAAAGGTGTCTGCCAGAATTCATGGTTTCTTGCCTCGCCGTCAGGTTAAGGTTTCAAGGACACGTTTCTCCACATGTCTACCATAATTGCACTGACGGTTTCGTCCCCTTTTTTGTTGACCAAACAAATAGAGGAGGCCCCTCCCCCTTTTTTTCATAAATGAATGCTTTAGCAAGCTGAATTATTTCAAAGGTAATGCCTTTTTGGAGTCAGCTACCTGTCATTTGTAACAATGTTGATTCAAATTGATTCCGTCACATCGTAAAAGGAATTATCGCTCGTCGTAGCATCTTAAATATCCAACTATTCAGGTGTGCATTACCTGAGAACCAGTCGGATATTTGAGCTATTAGGATTTTGTTAAGAAAAGTTTACCTAACAAATAAGCGACTTAAGGCTTAAAATTGCTTAATCTTAAACATTTGTATTAACGCATATTTCTGCGGTGTTATTAACTTCTCTGCAAAGGAAGGCTATGGCGGCGTCGAATGTTGTCATGATATTAACTCCTGCTACCCACCAGTCATGGGTCCGAACACCATTCTGCATGCATTCCATCTTCGTTTTCAAAATTCACGGTTGCATTTGAGAGTGCGAAGAGGATATCATCGTCTCAGTTAAATTACTTCCTTGAGCCCAAATCACGTACTCGTAACGCACAGATGTGTTGAACTTGTTTCCACAACCGGTTCCCTAGCGACGAATTGCCTCCCGCCGGGACTTCTGTACCGGCGTTTATGTTATGACACTTGCTTACTAAATTATCCTTCGCCCCGTAATAAGGGGTTGAGAAAGAGGACCTCCGATCCGATCTAAGCAATAATTCATTGTCTCTTCGCTTCGCACTCGGATTTATCACATGGTCATGTTTGGCACAGCCGATCTCCAGACCCGCATCAACAAACACTTCGCAATCTTCCCATAATATCCGCTGACTTTGATGACATAACTTCTCTCAACCATGTTACACAAAGCCATCGGGTAGCCTTTACTTTACCCTTCCCCTTGAATTCTTGAAATAAAAGACCAAATGTAAAGTGATGATGTGTACACAAGCACGATGGTTCCTATAAATGCGTTCCGGGTTTTAGAGTAGTCCAATCCGAAAAATAGGACACGTACATTCCTTCCATTATTTGTCCAAGCCTCGTCTTCAGACTTTTAAAGTCTGGTCTGTCCTCAGGTTTTATTTTCCAACAAGATTTCATTAGTTCATACATTTCCATATTGCATTTTGGTGGTTTTGGAAGTATTTCTGCTGAGCGAATCGCCTTAAGAATCTCTTCTTTCGAGTAATCTATTAATTATAAAGAGGGCGCATTATGGTGGCTGTCCTAATCAAGGTAATTATGTGTGTTTTAACGTGCCTGCATAGGGTAAACCGCCGTATGTAAAGATTTCGTAACCCAGAATGCCGTATTGCCAAACGTCACTCTTTGAGGTCACATCCTTCTGCGCATCCTTCCCATTTGTTAGTGCTTCCGGCGACGACCAACGAAGCGGTGTTTTGAGATCTGTCCAAATGACAAAATACGTCCTTGATTCACTAGTATTTTTTGGTTGCTCCACTCATTTACCTTCAGTCTCAAAATGAATTTTTAACTGATGGCTATGCCATTCTCCAATTTTGAGGAGTACACATTTCCTAAACAGGGTACTTAATTGGGGCAATTGTTGATATAGTGAGGAATTCAAAACCCATTCAGTACTTATCAAATACAATTTTGAAAAAAATTACCTTGCGGTGTGGAGGATGGGATGGAGAGAAACTTAGACTGTCCAAAGTCTCCCACCTTAACTTTTCTGTCTTTGGCTACCAACACATTGGCAGCGCGGAGGTCACGGTGAACGAACTGGATGCCCTCCAAATAGACCATACCGCTGGCAACCTTTAAATAAACACGTATTTCCCGAATGCTTTCGAAGTTTCGCTTTCCACATAGTTTAAAATGCAGCCACTTTTTTCAGAGGCCTTTAAGTTTGAGGCTTTTTGTGTAGGATTAACTTCATAAAAAAGTGTTGTTTATTAGCCAGGCTTTTAGCAGGTCAACTTTTACAATCTGACCATCTTTGAAAAGGAAATGTGCCCAGTACTTACTTGATCCATCATTGTCAGTAAATCCATTTCTTCCAATTGTCTTCCTTCGTCCGATTGAAGATATGTTTTTAGTGAACCCTTTGCCATGAACTCCGTAATGATATAGAATGGTTCTGTACTTGGCTTTATGCAGACACCATAGAACTGTACCAAATTAGGATGCCAGATAGCGTGCATCTTACGAGCTTCACGAAGGAAGTCCTCCGGACACGAGGTCGAGAGAGCCATCTTCACGGCAACTTCAACACTTTGGATTTTGCCATACCAAACCTCTCCAAAGTTACCCCTATCAATGGGGCGGATTAGTTGCACTGACTTTCGGGGTAATTCGGTCTCGTGGAAGGGCGCCTGAGGTCTATCCCGGGCACAGGGTACGGTTATTTTACAATTGTCACTAATTGGATTTTCTGAAGAGGTGATCATCAGAGAAACGTAGTCAGGCAAAATGGTCAGAGAGGAGAGTAGGTTAATGCCCAACACTTATGAGTGGATGGCTGAAGAGGTAGGGTAGGATGTGGACAGGCGAGAAGAGGGACAAACAAAATCACACTAATCACGCATGCTTCATTCTCCACAGTTGGCTTACCTGAATAGTAAGCAAGCATATCGTTTATGCTCGAGAAAGGAGTCGCCCAGTCCATGTGGAACCCTGTACCATCAGCTGTACGAGTTATCTTAAAATGACGGATCCTCACCACATCCTGCGACAGAGTTCTCATCGACAATGCGTAGGTATTCGGCTCTGCTTACAAAGAATATCCAACTCATAAAATTTTGAAGGCTCATCTAAAAACGTTTTTGTATTATAAGGAATGCCAACTCATTTGTAGCGATCTCTTAGTGAAGGGTAAGAATTTAGACAATCTCCCTTGTACGCTGGTCCAATGAGTGTTATAGAAGGCCAAAGGTAATTTATACAAATCAGCATTAATTTCTCATATAATATTCTAGCAAACTCACCGATGAACACTTCCTCCATCCACTAGCATATTAATTAATCGCCCCGGATATCAGGAAAATATATGTGAATTCTTTTGAGGAGCCAAAAATCTGCCACACGAGGTTTGTTGACAGCTTATCTGGGGAATGTGGTGGCTACTATAATATTTGTTGCCTTACTTTTTTACCGTGGTTATAGCGCTCACTTCATTGTGATTTCTCAATCTTGTCGTCAGCGGGTCGAATAACCGTGCCACAATAATAATTAACAAGTTTTGTTTTCCCCGTGAACACCTTAAAGATTTGCGCAGGACTACGTTGTACTAATTGCGTATTCCTGAAACAGTAGCGTTTCTCCATTGTCTGTCAGCGGCACGATGGGATACTTTGCTGTGCCACCTCGCCCCACTCAATGTACCCCATTTCTAATGTGTTCACTGTCCGAAAACCTCTAATTGCAACAAATGAATGAACAGTAACGGCATGTCGATGCTCACGCAAAATTCCACTAAGATTGGCTTATAAAACCCACCTCTTGAAGGTCGAATAAGGTAGGTTCCAGTCTCTATTCCTGGCATCAAAAGGCGCTTCTCTGCTTCAATTCGACTCACTGGATGCCAGGCCGAAAGGGCGCCTGCAATGGTTGTGTCGTCGGTAACATAATTATGGGGTATCAAGCCCTGTTTTCCAGTCCTTGTATTCACCGCCATTCGCCATGGCTCGTCGAATCGACCTATTATCTTGAGCATATCGTCCTGCTTAAACTCGAGTTCGTTGGGCAGCATCGGAGTGTAGTTGTAAAGAGCACACACCACTTCTCCCTGGAGTTTGGCCAAATCGACGGGGGCTATCACGGACGTTTCACATGGTTGTTGTGTCACAACTGGAAGCGATTGTCCTTGCGGATATGTAAGGTTTTCCACTCCCTCCGTCAAGAGGGCTTTCTTCAAACACGAACAACAATCCCGGCGCCACATTTATTCGAGGAAAGCCCACGCTCAATCTACAAGCAAATAACAAACTGAGCGTTTTTTGCTCACTTGAACTGATGAATTAAGTTCCTTAGGGAAAATAAATCCCATACCGGTATGTTTATGACCTATTTTCTTTGATATAACACGGTTAAAATGAGGGGGTATTACAAAGAGACAAAGAGGCCTTACCGACGGACAACTAATTCTCTTCTAAAGCTGAAACAACAGACCCTTCTTTTCAACGCTTATATTTCGGCGAAAAAGGACCAGCATTTAAAACTACATTTTACTTGATTCTCTATGAATGACCCAATTCAACTCCTACTTTCGCATACTTAATCAAGAGACTGCACTCTAAACCATGATAATTGCGTATGCTATCAGTCATTTGTTGTTCCAAAGGCGTTTTTTCACTTTCGCTCTGTTATACGCACGAATATGAGGAGTTGGGAGATCTTGGGGTTGATGGAGTTTTCTGTCGCATGGCGAATGCTGATAAAAGTCCCTCTCTTTTCCATTTTGTTAAGAATTTCTGGCTTATTAGAGGAACATTAATTTATTTTATGGAGTTAAAGGACATTTTCTAGGATGAAACTATAGAAGATCTATCACCACAATTCCTTACATCTTTTCTGGAAGGAAAAACAGTAAGGTAGCCTTAAGCAAGTGGCTCTTAAAGGCCCACCCCACTCCCTTTCAACTTCAAGTCTGCATATTTTTTCCCCTAAATTTCATCGCCTTCCTTTAAAGTGAATGATGGAGTATGCAAATTGAAAATCCCTCACACACGTCATTGTAGCCTAGAAACGAAAGACAGCAAAAAGGCCTCGGAAAGTCACAAAAACAGTTTTAAGAGCTAACCATCTCCCTTCATTTCAACTCACCATAAAGTTCGAGTGGGTTAATCTCTCTGATGCGCCAGAGAATTGCGCAAACACAGTTATATAGCCATGATGTATTTCACCACTTAGGTGTTTCAACCACTCCTCACTCGACAACTAACAAAATAGTATTTCTAACGCATTCAATGCTTTTGTGCCTCGGTATTTCCGAATGGCGCGTACTGGGGCAGAAGCGGCGCACTTAATGTGGCCCAACACTAAAAATTATAAATTATTTATCCTCATTAGTACTATCACTTTTAATAGGTATTCGGTTAAAAATAGACTGTGAAAAACAGCCGCCATAAATATTCAAGGTGACCGGATAAATTTGCTTCAGCTGCAAAAGCGAAGTCGACTCTATTGAGCCAAAGCAGTAAGCCACCTCTTCCTTATTGTCTCCCTTCCGTAGTGGAATCGCATGACAATCTGTCAACGAGTTTATCTACTTCGTTACTTCTAGCACGAAACGTGTCACGCTGTTTGAAATCCACTCCACCTCGACCAATTAACTGCTTAAAGGGCGATGGTATTTTTGGCGCTGACAAACTTTGGCACCTTTTACTCTTCTCTCTTCAGGCGCAGGCTGCCACGGCTTTAGGCGGGTTCACAGAGCGCTGCTGCAATCGATCCATCCCTCGACAGTTGTGTGACAGCACCACCGTTGTGTGACGGTGATCCACTGTCAGAACAACCTGCCGTACCGACTTAAGTCTTCCCGCCTGTACCTTCTCAGCAAGTTTCTTCACCAACTAACAATCCGTGAAATCATATTTCGTTTTTTTTGCTTCGGCTTGACTTTATTGTGTATAATGACGAAATTGATGATGTAATGAAAACTTTAGGGATATCTTGCAGACCTTGCCATTATATGAACATTTACCATCGCCCAGTTCCCTCCCACCACGGTCGCATTTTCGTCGAACTTCAGCGTGAACACATTAATATTGCATTGTCGCAGGGGTGAACAAAACACCGTAAACGTATGAGACAAGGGCAAATTAACGAAGCGTTTGGAAATGATGACAATAAAATGTCGCATGCAAATAAAGCAGAAATCGCGTTTGTGTCAAGATTCGCCTGTTTATTCTCAAGTTCTCCCGTTAATAATGTATGTAACATTATATTTCATAAATAGACAGTCTCGTTTTTGTCCCATTTCTAAGTGAGCTTATGTGAGGAACCTAAATTTTTAAAAAGGCAACGGTATTTCATAAGGCATCTCTTAAAATAGAAAATTAAAACGGGGGTATAGAGGCCCTGGGTTAAGACCTTATCCACAATGCCCCACAGCTTGTTACCCTCCACCTCGTCCGCAGAAACAGTGATACGAATTTCCTCTCGTTCCTTATACTTGCTTCCATCTTCCACATGAGGTAATTCTCTTCTCCTGACAACAAAATAAATGGTCGGTTGTGTATTTCCAAGCGTAAGCCTTGCATCCCCTTGTTTTGTATTAGGGCAGTGAAAAGAACTCCGCCATTGATATGTAACTTCCAACTGCGACAAAATAATAAAGTTTGCGCGTTCAAACGCTGGCTTTGATCTCTTGACTCCGGCCAGTGCTTCAGGACGCTTCTTCTCCCCCTTCGGTTGGCACTGAAGAAGTGTGCGAGTGCTCTCCCTCGAGCAGCCCCGATGGCCTAAATTCGTCAGTGAGACTGTCACCACCGTAATTGATAATCATGCTAACCAAAAATTACTACTGATAGTTAAATTTTTTTGTGTTGTTTTTAATTTACAATTAAGTAATTAGTCGGGGAGCATTCAATAACAAAGAACTTTATTCATTTACTTATTTATTTATTTATTTACTATTCCTTTGTTGAAGGAAGAGGGATGCCATTTAGTGCGCTGGCGCAGCGACGCGGAGGCCCAGTCCACCGGCCGGAAAGGTTAGTGACCACCAGGGGTCACCGGGAGCACTCGTGCGCCAGTGCGCACACGTGCTGACTAATCGCTACGAGGTCGTGATTTGGGTCACACCGCCCGGCCGCACTATCGCCGCACCGCACCGCCCCGCCCCTGCGTGTCCACTAGCTGGGCTGCTGTAGGTCACACACACACACACACGCACACACAGCGGGTGTGCGCGCGTCCACGCACGTGCCCTCTCTGGGCGCCCAATTGGGCCAATTACTGTTTATGCATTCAGGGGTGTTTTGCGCTCTCCGCACAAGGTGAATTCGCCCTTTCTTTCACACCGAGTCCTCTTAATCCCTACCTAAAGACACTTTCCTCGTGAGCACCGAAACACCTTTAGCCATTATCTTAAACAGAACCGATTGGAACTGGTTGTAAATGTCTCAACCTTGGAAATGAAATGTTTTATTTAACCTCAAACTGTCTTGATTTTCTCAGGCTTTCATAGACCACGAGAAGTCAAGATACTCAGAAAATCCTGATTTACTATTACTTGACTTGATGCACTCCATCGTTAAAGAAACATTTCTGGCATACTTGGCTTTTTGCATTGGCTTTACTTGAGCATCAAACCGGTAAACGAAAGTAGCGGTTGCTGAGTGAAAAACATCAGCTTTAATTTAACAACATTCAATCAATGATTTAAATTGCTGCGTTCGTCAACAGGATTGTGTGCACAAAGGAAATTTATAACAACTAGATGTCACTTATCCTGCCCCATTTACGTATACCTACATTTGATAGTATTTTCGCCTCCCAATTAACACGGGCATAAACTTACATTAAGGAGCCTAAATGATAATATTCAAATACTTTAAGCACAAGACACATTATCTCCGCTGATAATAAAAGTTGATGCAGACAGCTAAAAGTCCCACTAAAAGGGGCCGCGATTGGAGGAAATTTTTAAATCCAACTTTTTGCAATTCTTTGTTTACATGTTCATTTGCAATTGGAGACATTACCTTGCCAGTAGTTGCAAACTAAATTAGAGGGTGAAAAATGCATTCGTCAAAGATAGGTGTAACGCCTTCACAATTATAAATGAGCTGATGAAGTAAGGATGTCAAAGATCTGTCGTAATGCTACAGTAATCTGATCTTTTAAACCCTTAAATATAGGACAATCTAAATTAGGGGCTTTATTCCAGCCTAAATTTAAAGTTGAGGAACCCGGGAATAATTCAGATCCTTCGCAATAAATTACAAGTGTTTACATTCTCTATGTGATTTATCTTAATTTACTGCGTGCGAAAACGGGTCTCACCATTTTCTTTATTTGTCCACCAATCACTGTTTTCACAAGTACATCGATCAATCACCCGTTCACCCACTCATCTCGTGCAACGGTTCATCTACGCCTTGACCTACTTATTATATATAAGTAGTTTAATCGCTTATTATATTTGTGTATTCATATCAATTCTCTATTTGCATCTAATTACCCAAAAGAAATTATTTCTGCTTGTGAACGAAATAGCAGTAACATCACAGAATCCGAGCTTTCGAGAAGTCTTACATTTCTTGAAAGGGACATAAACTCTGCCTTAGTTTGATAACTCAATCCACTTGGTTGGAAGAAAAAAATGGCTCCAAAAAATCAGGACTTTGAAAGTAAGTGAGGATGTAATTGACTTAAAGTAATTTGAATTCAACAACTCTAACTCTGGTCTTTCCCGCAGAACAATTTGTACGTCTCGCCAATGTTTTACCAAATGTTTAAACTTCTATCAAAACTATTCCCCTTTCGGGAATTGGGTAGCGTACTATAAATATGGATTAAGGAGATGCTGGTGACTTAATTTCCTCAAGTCCGACTCACTTAAATTGCCCCAGACGATTTTACTTATCACACTCGTCGTCCAAAGCCTTCGTTTACCTTTCTCCGTTCCCTGTGTATTTTGCGGAACATGTCCTTTTTCTTCTAATTTCAACGGTTTAGTTTGGTTACCCGACCATTATAATTACTTTCGTATAAATTACAGTCATTACGGCATAACCCTTTCCTATCGGTATGACGGTACTAATCTGTTTAAAATTTATCTCATATCTTTACAAACCTTATAATCAAAAAAAATCAAAATGCAAAAAGAAAAAACAATCCTGTTGTAGTATGATTTTTACACGACCAGAATCTCAATATGAGTTTCAATTTGGTCATCTCCTGTGAGTTTATTGTGCTTATGCTCCCCTATGATATCACGATTCGCGCAACGGAAGAATAAGGGAAGAAGTGAATCTCTGTCGGTTAATTTGTAAACCGAACTTTTCGTCATACCGCTATTAGTAATTGTCAAAATAGGCCTTTGACAATTGAGTAACCAAGTCCCTTATGACACTGGTGCTCTCAACGGCCCAACTAACTAGAACACTGCGTTAGTAACCTTAACCCGAGAGTAACACAATATCTGACACTATCGGAAGGGGATCTCCCTCCATTGGGCTGGGGACCAGTGAAAGGGTGGAGCAATGATGAAACAATTGCCACAAATATGCATCATGCCCGCCGTGGATGTAAGTATGTGCATGTAATAAGAGAACCAACATTCAACACGTGGGCATTCACGCCATTACTTAGCCGTCCGTGATGCCTGGGACAGGAAATTTGTCGCCTATTAAGCCTGGCTGTTCAGTAATCGGATCATTGGCTCCGAGACGCAAATCAAAAAGTTTGAAAGCAGAAATATGTTAGTGAAACTTAACGTTTTGGCAATCTGGACAGCGAACGCATACATGGTTGGAGGGAGAATTTCCCCTATTAATTGGCAAGGGGAGGAATTGATTATTTGACTGTTCGGTCGATTAATTAATGGATTTTTAGTAAACCCGGGAACTAACATCTGTTGCCTCACCATTCACTCTTTTATTTAAAGCTTACGTAAATTTAATATTGTTATCTCATTTAGACACCTTGTAAAGTATGTTTCGAAAACTGCTCAAAGTCTTCTCTATTCTGCTCAGATTTTTTCCAGACAAAAATTAAGTCTACCTCCACCGCGTCAAGAAATAATCGGAATTAATTAAAACGCTTTCGCTCTCATGAAGAGTCAGTGAAATCATTTTTTTGTACTGAGGCTAATCGAAGACACCGTCAAATGATATAACAGCGCATTGTCATGTTTATCTCTGTAATAAATATGCTAACGGTACAAAAATGTTAGTTTAAGACTGATGCACCCGTGAAATAGGTGGGAAAGTAGGTCTGTGGGCATTTAGTACCATGAATAAACACATTTCCATTCTCATTGCAGCCCAAAGTAACCTGGGAACGTCAACCAGGAGGTTTGTTTATTCACAGTCTAAATAAGAGGTTCGAATTGCCGATTTCCCCTTCTGTTGATAATTTTTATTCGTCTCCATGACTCACAGTGTGAATTCTCCCGTTATTTTAGCATGAAGGGCCTATAAATCGGTGATTTTAACGAGTTTTCAGGCATTAACAATAACATTATTTGCCTCTAATGCTAGGATTTTGTTAGAGTAACGCACCATGGCAGCTAAGGTTTTGCATTCTTTCAGTTAATCATTCTACGAGCTTGCTTCCGTCATAGACTTACTACATAAATCCTTTTCAGTCATGATTGCGCCTCAACGTTATACCTCATAAAAAGCCTTCATTGGCTGAACAACGCCGCCACTTGATCATGTTTTAACGTACGTTGGTGGTGGTTTTAACACCCCGATAGTCGTTGCTATGGCTTTTTGACCATGGCGACACCTAAAAAAAGGTGCGCAGTTGTCTTAGTGCGTCGTTAGCCTGTATCAACGAGCTTCGGCGACTAGCCCGCCTCTCATGACTCAGATGAGTGAGGAAAGTTTACACCTCGGATCGTATTATGGCAGAGGAATTACCCAGTTAGAGCAGGAGTTAAGGGGAGAAATTTCGTTATCTCCTTAATTGCCTTTACGATTACGATAGGGAAGGAAGTGTGATTGACACTTTCCTGACAGGGTACTTTCGCCTACTCACCTCATCAACCCTTCGATACAAATTTCCATCCGCTTCTTTAATATTGCCTGATTTTGTAGAATTTGTGTAGAGCCTTTCAATCAAGGGGCAGTTAGGGGCAATCAGCAGTCAGGACTTTATTCAAGAGTTGGTCGTTCCAAAATCCGTTACAACTGCACGGTGTGATGGATATCATTGCCTCTTGTTCACAATACAACACCACAAAGGACTGTAGGTCGAAAGTGGCTTTATCCACCACCAACCCCTATTTCTTAACCATTTTCTTAGGACACGAAGGCAAAAGATTTTATGTGAATTCCACGTGGAATTCTGCCCGCATGCCATTAATTTTCATGGCGCTCCACATCCATTGTATTCACAGCAGCCAGTGTGCTCACTCCGTGTGCCATAATCCAACGACATTAAGCTCCTTCGAAGTAACCTCTTTCTTCCCCACTACGCCAACAGAACTCGTCAAATTCATTTATTGAGCATATTTGCACAGACCAGTGAAGCAAATAAAACTTAACAGCCTCGTGAATTCTTGATACGTTTCATCATATGAGGACTGATTTAAGGTCAGTTGATAGTGAAAAGAAGAACGTGGCGTATTCCCATGGCCTGTGGGTTGTCCTCAAAGTTACCTCTTGCCATTTCCTTATAATTCCCCTCGGGGATAAGGACACACGCGCCCTCCTACTGAAGGCTAATTAGCATGGGAATGACGCATGGGTGACAATCGTACGAAAACTCGAAGCTTTTATCCGCCCCGCATAAAAGCGGACCGGCATTCTTTGCGTAACGTTTGCTTTACCCTATTTCCCTTGAGTTCCAAATAGTGCCAAAGACCTTCACTATGTGCTACGTAAGTTGTTTGAGTCGATCGGGAGGGGGGAGGATCTCCTTCATCACACTGACTATTTTGTGTTCTCCTAAGGGCGGGACAGAATCGACTTAACACCACAATGAGAGTTGATCTTGTGAAGGTTTATTCCCTCCCACTTCCATTTTAAATGGTTTGCGTTACGCCATTTATTAAGGTCATTTATTGCGAAGAGCAGTAGGTCAAACAAGGACCGTCATCGACGTCTTCCCACCCATCACATCCTCTTTTATTCATTCAACCACAGAAAATTCCCTCACATCTTAGTTTTTCGACGCTAATTAATCCAGCTAATGACGTACTGTCATTCTTAAGGTGTTGCGCAAAGAACTGAGGAAGGTTAATTATTAGCCTGGCAATAAAGGGCTTGATTCTTGATGTAAACTGACTGGATCTAGTGAAATTGAAAGTGGTAATAGTGACTGGGAAAGGAAAGCCGAGTAAACCAATTTATCAAATAGTCTACCGGATTTTTATAGCGTAATCATTCACATTCACCGTACACTGTTTCGCTGCCATCCTAACTGCTATTCACCAGACGCCATAATTGTATATTTTAAGTGAATCCTGCTGCCGCGGGTTTGTTCCACACTTTCTCTCTGTGTCTCAAATTCGTGCTCAGACATACTGCTTTCGTGAGTGATGCGTGAGACCTCGCTCTCCGAAGTAATACCGCTTAATTCTAAGAAGCGATTTCTCCGTGGTCGAATACGCCCCAACCACCGCACTCAACACCTTAATGTTTATACGTATTTGCGAAATTGATTCGATGATTTCGTTACAAATAAGGAATAATTCTTTGCGCACCATAAAGTCCTCATGTCATTGGCGGGTGGATGAGTATACTCTGAACTTTTTCAAAGGAATATTACTTGCCATCTCTTGCACTCCCACAACTGCCAAGATCCCAGGTCCGACGACGTCCGGTCATCGCACTCACAAGTTGTCATAGGGGCGCGAGCAACACCTGTTCGGCCGCACGGCACACTGCCGCTAATTAGCTTTCCGCTCACCTCCGCAAAATCGTGTTCGTGTGCAGCGGAGTGGACTGCGGACGGGAGCGGCCGAGGTGGGGCGGGAAGGGCTCGACACCCCTTCTCCCTGGGGCGTTTATTTTACCTTCCACGTGCAACATATGGGTGGGTTCATTATGTGATTTACTGGGAACTCGGAGCACCAAGGGGTATTTTGTTAACTGCGCTGCTAACTTGTCCGCATTAGATTAGGCTGATCTTAATCTAAATATTATGCACTCACTTTTATCAGAACTGGGAAAAGTCTCAGCAGAAAATTGCGAGAACTTAACTTCCATATAGGTGTAATACATGGCATATGAAAAAATTTTAAATTCCCTTCGGGAATTACTGAGGAATAGGCGCGAGATACAAGCTTTCAACTTAATCGTATAAGGCGCTCAAGTGTTTTACTTAACCCTGCCAGGTGATGCCCGGAAGGTCTCTGAAATCTCCTAAAGTATTAAATTCTCCAAGGCCGACTGTTTTAGCTTTGGTTTGCTTATTGGGCCGTCATTAGGATGTGGAAGGGTGAAGTTTATTAAGTTTTTTTGCAACTACCAGAAATTCCTCATGTTTACTGAAGAATTGGCAACTCTGGAGCGATTTATGTATGGATTCGGGGAAATTCCAAACGTGCTATCAAATTCTCTCTGCGTGGGCGTCCTCACCTTTATTTTCACCAATTTGTCGCATTCAACGTCCCGAGGTGTCTTGTCTTAATGGGTTACTTGTAGAAGTGTTGACCACCTGATTCTTTCGCACCAGTTAGGCAGGAATACTTCATTCAAACGTGTAATAGAATAAACTTCGATGCCTTGTGGCATCTCCATAGAGTGCATGTGCTACGGCGCGAAGAAGTAATTTGGACCGACCAGGTCTTAATGAGAGTAATAAATATTTGTTTGTCACATAATTAAGGGTATCATGTCGGAGGGAGGGCCGATTTTAAAACAGGTGAGAGCGGACTTTACGACCTGCGACCTAACAAACCTCATTTGACTCGGCCGAGTGTGTGAGGAGAAACCAACCATGTACCTGGATCTAGTGGCTCCCAGCGAGAGTCCTCGTGGAAGCATGCAATTATTTGAATGAATTGCAGACCTTAAACATTTTCATTGAAAAATTCTACTGGTAACATTGTCATTTGAGCTCTTTAGAAAGCGAATGAACTCCGATACAAACCTGCTTTCAGCTTCTGCGTGTAAAACAGTGCTGCATATGGAAGCAACTTCATCCGCGGCTTGACTGTGTCACCATCGACAAATGATGCTTGAAACAATTTGTTTAGAGAAATTTTGATACGCAGATCCAACGCCAAATTACTGCATTCACATTCGGCCTTAATTTATTGTCTTGGCTCTCGCGGTGGATAAATTCTACTTGTGACTGCTAAAGTAAGCTTGAAATCATTGGCGATTTCGTAACCAAAAGGGAAGATTAATTGCTTGATGGGACATGAAAAGTAGGTATAGTCTCCCATGAAGCTCTCCTGTTTGAATGATTTGTTCTCTAAAAAATCTGAATATCACTTAAACCTGAATTAGTCGGGACCATGATGAAGAATCCGTGTTTGTTTATATTAAATAAGGTTTTGAAGCAGCGCATTATTTAATCCCCCGCGAAAAATAGCGTTCGAATGAGCCACTTGGTGTACTCTGAATCACGGGTTCCAAGTACCGATGGAGGCGAACATTTGCTGAATCCTTTTGAAAAAATTAACTCTGCATTTGAATGGCTCACCGGAAGCTTTAAAAACCGAGGTCGAATATTTACACGACTCACGGTGATAATCTCAACTCTTGAACACCTGGAATTGTGCACCCCCCTTTTCTAGCTTAAGACGCCGCCTCTTCTGTTGAAGGTAAACACTAGAATTTTCTCAGTGTTTACGTGCTGAGTGTATTTGTAGTTAGGTGCGTGCGATCACGTGCTACAATGATGCATTGTCTATCAAAAATATCTTCACTAAATTGGCTATTTCCGTCGGAGGTTCGGGTAGATTATCCTCTCGTGCTGCTGACCATTAAAAAGCTAAAGTACGAAATGCTGAAGGGTATTTCTAACAATGGTTATTTGCAAAGAATGGCCATACGTACTTCAATGGCTTATTCACTCACTGATCACGTGACAGCCGGTCCAAATATACATTGTTCAGCATCCCTTGCCACCCCGGCTAACCAGAGTCACCAAATCTCACTTATAACATCGGTAGAGTTTAATGCTACGGAATTATTATCTCTTTAGGGCAGCCACTCGCATATGACCTAAGGCGACGCAAACAGGTCTTGTCATTGCTCCTCGTAAGTCGACCACTTTCAGTGCTATTTAAGCGAACTCCGCGCCATCATCACACCTTATTTTGTTGTCCCATCCGAGCTGATCTTCAGTTTTTTATAAGTCGTTAATACCTGGGCTAGGGCACTTGAAACGGAGTCTCGAGAATCCTGGGCACAGACAGGTAAATGAGGGCGCCTGGCCAATTGTGGCCAGTTTTAAGAGGAACCAGGTAGGTTAGAATGGTGTTGACACTTTTCCGTGCTGACAAAACAGACACGAAGTTGTAGCTGATTTCTGTCCGGCTGTGTAACTGATTTATCCATGTTCACTCGGTTTCTAACTTCGTGAAATCGGAACACATGGTCAGTGACGACAAAATTAGTTAGTAAATACTAATATGGAAGGCTGTATGTTGATAAGTAAACATTTTTAAACAAGATTCTCCTACAGCTGTTGTCTCCCGGCTATGCGGAAGAAATTAACTACTCTAGAACATAAAGTGCGGTCCTCGCAGCACCACTAACAATTTAAGTGAAATTATGTAACCATTTGTATTTATAGCCCTCTTCCCCTTCAAGTCTGTGACGTATCCGACCAGGAAAATTCCTGGGATCTCGGCTTCATTCAGAATTTAAAACCCCACAAACTCGTACCAGAGACACGAATTGCTGCATAGAAACAAGCAACTTATGGGAAAATAATGAATACTAGCTTTGAGAACCAATTATACAGTTATACAAAGTAATAGAAGTATTAACCTTTAGACTATGGTCTATCATCGTGGTCTGACGGAGATGGATCAAATATTTGCTTTCGGTATTTCCCCCAATCACCGTTGTCATTATGCCCCTTCACACATTAACATATTAATTTTACACACTTGAATTTACTGAATTATTTGAACAGCATTCACTATGGTCATTATAACCTACAAGTTCAACCTACATGCACCAGCCTTGTTTGTGTCAAGTTAACTGGACTACATGCTTCATATGACTTGTTACATTCAGCGACCTACTCGAGAGGAATTCCACTGGATGAATGATATATATTCCCATTGGGCTCTTTTTATCCATTCCCGAGGGATATCATGGAGGAAGGTGGATTCTCCCACCGTCGTGGCGACGATAGAATTGGTCGCGGACAAAGGTCATTGTCTCCTAAAAATTTTGTGTGTTAATTAAGGTGTTAGGTTTTGGAGAATTCGATGCTTTCCATACCCATTTGAAATTAATTGTTCATTAATGTCTGCAAAGCGTTATTCGAGCTCCCAAACACATTAATTTTCTGTGATAAGGCATGGGTGGAAAAATACCTGAGTCATTTTACCCCATCGGAAGTGTAAATTCTTGGAAAGACCGTGTCGATTTGTGGTAATTTGGACAGCATTCACACTAAGGTGCCGATTAAGGGGAGTGTGAAGTAGTCTCGATAAGATCTGAGTGGCAAGTTTTTTAAGTATCGTAGGTCGGCACACTCAGCTCCTCACTCTACGCCTTCATTCACCTCCTTTTAAGGGCCGTTAAATCTTTCGCAACCCCACTTCCATATATGCATCGTAAAAGTGATACAGGTGGTGTTTGTGTAGCCACTGCTTTTTATGGGCGTATGGGTGGAGTACGAGCCCTTGGGTATTCAACCTTTCCTCCTCCTCCTCCCTCTCCCTTCCCCTCCGCCCCTTATTCGCGAAACATGCGAAGAAGCCACCTTTAAGGGGGCGATGAAGGGGGACTTGGGACCCATAGCATCACTTTCGACGCCAGTGCGATTTCCGACTCGAAGTTAATCCTCCTTAGACGAGTTGACCTGAAGTCTTGATTTCACTCTAAGTTCCTTTCAGTTAGGTTCAGATTTTTAGGTAGCATTTTGATTTAAGACACGAATATAGAATGAACAACGGTTAAATTTCCACTAGTAATAGTCACATTTCTCTTTATTAGTCCATGCTATCACTAAAGATTTCCACATAACCTTAATCGGGAAGAAGTCTCATGGGCAAAAATAGGGCATACCAATTTGAGAGATTTCAGCGGCAGGTTTGATGGACTAAAAAATGAAAAGTATCGGTAAAGGAATATATTTCAAATTTAAGATAAAATTAAAGGCCTTATGAGAATGTTACCGTGAATTAGCGTTAAAATAACTGGTGCGTCCATAGTCATTTAAAACCGGAAAGGACCAAAGTTACGTTGAGTCTTGTAAATACTCAAAAGTAGGAATTTAAAATTTTTCACAGTAAGACGTGGTAAAAAACGTTAAATTTTAATGTTATTGGGCGCTTCACTCTTCCAGTTAATTTATTTTTGATGTGTACGATTAAAAGGCCTAAATTACCCGAAAACAATATAGCGTAACTGTTCATTATCACAAACTGTATGCGTTGAAGAAAAGGCAAAAAAAAGAAAATGGAAAAACAAATGACAAATGGTTCCTGGTGTATTAAAAACTATGTTACCTGCGAGTGTCTTCGAGCTCACATCCCTTATGTTAATTTGGACTAACGACTCGAAATTATCCTTGTCGAGAGATATTCAAGTATTGCCTTCCTACTTAAATAAACTCTGCTATTCCTCTCCATTTCACTAAACCTTGCAGCTTTGGCGATCACTTTTTCTCCGCACTTCCGCACACCTCAAGGTTCATTCGTAATGTCTCATTTCGTCGATCGGCGGCATTGTTTATCTTGAGGTAGTATTTGTCCACTTTGTGCACGGATGACTGGGTTAAGGTTTCTGTCTGGATTGAATTCACAGAATAAGGCGATGGTCTTGACGAAGCAGCAGCTGATGTGTTCTCCATGTGGAATCGCGGATACCTCGGTCTGCCAATGGGACACGTACGTTATTACTTGTATCCCCAACGCTGTCATCCTGTCGTAAATATTTAGGAAAATCCATCATTAAGTATAACAATAATGCGTCAAATTAGTCGAATGCAATGTTCAGCAAAGACGATTTCCAAAATTTCTAGAATTTTCTTTGACGGAAGTGGTTTTTATTTTCAGCAAAAAGCATAATGAAAGGAACGAAGGACGAACTCATAGTTAAAACTTAAGGTATCCACAAATTCCACTAATAAAGTCAGTGAGGTAACCTGGTTCAATGAGTTTTTTTAGAAGACTCGAGTTAGACATGATAAATGGAAAACTCAAAATCAATTCAAAAGGTAAACAGATTCATTTAATTTATTTCAATATTTGCAAGGGGGAACTAATTGTTGGCATAATAAATACCAAAGGACTGGCAGGTTCGCATCGGGACCACTGACCCCTTCAACTGTGCACGGTGTGGACAAATACTACGTCAAGTTAAACAATGCGGAGCAACCACTGTCGTCTTTCACATCTCGTTCATCTCCAACCTCCATCAATCAACTAGTTTGGTGAGAGAATTCTCGGGAATTTGATGAAGTCAGTCTACGAGGCGAAAGGCATTGTAGGTGAATCTGAGACGTACAAAAGTGCGGACAGGGAATGATCTTACAACTGACAACGTTTGGCGAAATGCAGAAGAATAGCAGAGTTTTGTAACCACTGTTTATTTAAATAGGAAGGCAATACTTGAAGACATTAATCTGCGTGATCAAAAAAAAGTGGACTTTGTCAGAAGTCAGATAAAAAGTGGAGTACGGGTCGACATTTGAAAAAGGAATGCCCTTAGAATGAACGTGAGTATCAAATATTTACCCCATATATTCTGAGACAAATTGGAATTCTCCCTAGTCAGATTTTCCTAATTTCTTCACTAGGCTAGAAGCGAATCGTAGATGTATACTTCAACTAAACATATTTAGCTTTTGTCTTTGATGGTTAGCAACCCAACTAGCTGTTTCGCGACCCATCTCAACGGGCTTATAGCCTTACCTATTTAATAAAAATAAAAAAAGATGAAAAAGCAAATTTGATGGTCAACAAATTAATCTTCTCTTGCCATTTATCGTAGGTCGCAAGCAAACATATTTTCTAGATTACGTTGCGAGATAAATGGGAAAATATTGGACTGTCTCAACCTTCATTTAACCCTTATGTCGTAACAAAATTAAATGTAGCATGAACTACTTCAGGAAAATTAGTCATCGTGATGGACGAAATCTCAATTTGCTGTGAAATGAGCCTCGAATTCGCTAACTGCGCACTGTCTTCCGATTGACCGAACGCTCCTTTTCCCTATTGGTAGAAAGTCTTCTGCAAATGATTGGCAAATGCTGATCGGCCAATCACCATGGCCCTTGGATCACCGCATCTAAGGCAACCCGCTGTGGTGCGGAATTAATGTCAAAGTCTACCGTCATGTACCCTAGAAAGAGTCGATCACCAGCAAGGAGACTGTTTCAAGATCTCAGCAATGCTCCAGAACATTCAATCGAGGCTATCGACCAAATTGTTGAAGGTATCTCTAGACTAGAATGTTCTGCATTCCGAAAAAAGTATAACTTTGACCTAAACACAATGCTGCCGTACAGGAGTGAAAAAGAACTGCGGTTAACTTCAAGAAGTTTCGAAGAACTACGGCACTGCTGGAGCTGGGAAGCAGTAGATGCTCTATTAGTTCCGCCGTTTTATCGTCCGAGGACCATTCACTGGACGCGTCTGGAAGAAAATTCAACTCGGGGGTTGATTCGTCCTCCTCCAACGCCCTTTAAGACTCTAGAGACGAAGCAAATTTCACCCTCAGTCAACTCCTTCTTTCGGACAGTTCGAAGATCAAATAGTGTCGAAAACGTTGGTCAGAAACTCTCAAACAAAAATTTATCGAAACTTTGCAGCCATTCGGCAATTAGTGTACGTCAGAGGGCATTGAATTCTGTCAATATCCCTGATGTGGATGTGAGTATTATTTGTTCTTAGTGTTGTTTAATACGATATACCAAGAAGTCCGAGTAAGTGATTCAACTTAGCAAGCCTTTAGTACAACTCGTAAAAGCGATGCACTGAGAATGCTGTGTCCTGATAATGCGGGTAAGGTGGAAAGAGAGAACTGTATGGAGTGCCATTGGTGCACGCGGGGGAGTTGCATCAATCCCATGAACATTCAACCAGACAGCAGTTAGGTAGATGGAGTGAAGGCATTCAAACCTCATCTTTTCTATCGCTTCTCCACTTCCAACACGAAGACACACGTTTTTCGGGCTAAATAATGCATTAAATATATTCATTCTGACATCCACAAAATTCACGTTTAATTTTTCGTTTCTTACAAGCTTCCAAACACGGTGTAAGAACCTGGCTCCCGCCAGGGTTGTCTACTAAAACTCAATGGCAAACTCTGTAAGCGTATCTGTGATATGGTAGGTTCTTCGTCTAGATATTTTTTTAGATATTTAAAACATTTTTGGCTGGGATATTGGCCGCACTGATCAAAAAATTACTTGCTGTAATCACTTTACGTTCGTGAATATCAATGCCACTATCCAATTAACCTTATTCTCTATTTTGTCAACATCCTATACTTCCTTGAAAGTTTTATCAGACTCTCCTTTTCTTTTAGATTCTTTTAACATTCATGGACACTTGTAGTCACGTGGATCGCTCCCGTTCTGTTTAGTATCCGTGCCAATTTACATTATTTTAAATAAACTTGTAAATTTCTCAGCATTTTTTTAGATCATGACAAAAGAGACTTTAGTAAGAAAGCTAATAACATTCGAGGAAATAGGTAAATGTACATCTTTTCATATGTTCTATTCACTCAATCGCGCATGAGTCCATTCAGATAGAAAGCAAGAGGATAGTGTAAAATTGTTTAGAATCAGTTGCGAATTGTAGGACAGAAATCTGGGCTAATGTGAGCAAGAATCTATGAATGCCATCAGAATGCGCTCGAACAATGGTGAAATGGTGGCACAGGCTTCATAGGATGAGAGCGAATCCGGCGTCAGCAAAACGGATGACAGAGTCTACAAGTCATGCCTGTTCTGTTGAAATTCCATATATCACTCATATAATCTGCAAGCAAAACAATCCACGGACTGGGAAGTAAAGTACTTCGTGAGGATTAAGGAGTTAACGGTAATAAACTTCTTTTGAATGCGGATAATTGCGAATGCTCTAGATTCCATCATCTATCATTTTTCAACACAGCCTACGTTCAAAATTATTTAGACACCTTTAAGACCAATAGAGAATCACCACTAAGCCTCATTAAAACGCATCCTAACTCAGAAGCGCATGAATAGATGTCTCCGGATAGTTCTCTGTCTTATATGACGATGTGTTAATAAGTTGGTCCTTCACTTCATTATATTCTCGAATGGCTAGAAGTGTAACAGCCAATGGCTCATTTTAAAGAGCCTTAATTGTAGTGTTCTTAAGTTATACGACGATTGCAAAGCGGAAGTGTACAGTGCAGATGTATGGTAATGTCGACTTTGATTGCGTTTCAATGAGGTGAATGCTGAATGATCTGCTTAGAAGGCCTTAAAAGACACTTATAGCGGAAATGTTACTCGAAGATCCACGGAAAACATCCCTATCCTCAATCACTTACCGAATCCATACCGCTCCAAGAATAATGTTTTGAAGTTGGATGGTTATACCTGTCAGAGTATCATTTTCGATTGATACTCCATCAAGTATGAGTCTGTTCGAGATGTCTACACCATCGTCAGTCATTGCATAATGACCGCATTAGTCGGGCTTTCCAGATACCTTGTGAGGCGAGAATTTACATCAAGGAATCCTCAAGAGGGACCAAATGGACACTGAAAAGGTAGCCTCGAGTTTACTATTCGGATTCGTATAAATATATTCGCAGCTATTAAACAACAATGTGATAAAACAGCGACATCTTTCTTCCGAACAATACCCATAAGCTTGAGTGGAAAATGATAAGTAAATGTGGAGGGTTAAATTTTCCAATTAAAAGACGGTGTGTGAACAGTTAGGTATTGTTAAACATCTGTCAACTAGAACCCTTCAATATCTTTCATTGTCAACACAAATGCTCGATGACCCAAATGAGCTCCACGAAACCCCGATTGGCAGATTTCCGGAATTTTAGCGGCAAAGTTTAATCAAACCATTAACGGAATAGGGTGGCAATCTCTTCGGGGGGCAGATGAACACTTGACTATGTGCCTATTGACAAACGCCAAGGCCTTTGTTCATTTCACTTAACATCACAGCAAGCTTGAACCATCCACCCAGATGTCACTTCCGTCTTATGGACAAAGCATCAGACAGCTGGAAGTGCAATTTATTGTACGGTTTGTCAAAAGTCCATCGAAGGATGCATGTACGCTTATACAAAGTTAAATTTAGTGATTTATTATTCTGTACTTTTGGTGTTTTGTGAAGACTTGGAATCCCTTGTGGCCACTTAACATTTACGAATAACCAATGGGAAAAACCGATTGTGACGCTATATGATGCGTAGGGGGAGAGGGGGCCGGCGAAGGGGGAGGCGGGAGGTGGGAGGGACTGGGAGCGTAGTACCTGATCATTGGTCAAAGCCATTTGTTTCATTTTGGAACCCATGCCCTTAAACACAACTGCATTACTCAACAAATGCGGTTCCAGTGTATAAATTGGGGGAAAGAAAGGTTATCTTAATTTGATCCAGGCCTGTGTCGAAATCGAAGCTTTTAAAAAATACTGACCACATTAGACAATGAAAAATAGGGTCGATTTAAATTTAAAGTTTGGGTGGAACATTGGGCCATCTTTGCTAACTATTCCCCTACCATCGCTATTGCATTTGAGATTGTCTTCCGTCAAGATGTCATGATCCACGGCATTTATTTGCAGTTTACTTTTCCAGAATTTGTCGGGGGCTCGAATTTTCAGTTCAGCACATGTTTATTGATGACATTCTCCTGATTACCATGACCCATTACGGAGGTCACGTATACACCGTTGCTAAGGCCGCGTGGGTTATTATAATTAAATGATTTTTCATAAATCACGAGGAAGCGCCACATTTGTCTCTGTCTTGCCCTAGCGACTAACCTCAAAAACACCTTCGCCGCTCGCTTTGTTCGCATTGAAGAAAAAGTGAATCTAAGCTTTTAACTCACACACCAAAGCGCGTGTTCGAACCGGAAGTGTGGCCTTCACCGGTGGCCGCCGAGCGGAAAGCTGCTCGAGGGCCCAAAATTAGCGCCTTCTGTTGAAGTTTAGCGTGGATAAACAAACGCCTGTTAGAAAGACGCATGTATACTACAAACAATCTCACGTTGCTGTTGATAGTTAAATTCAAACTTAAAGTGAACTCCCCCGAGTCCGTAGCAAAGTTCCATAAAAGGATGCCTTTCATCTGTGCAAACGCGAAAGTTCACCTGCCAGTGGAGGGACAGACGGCTTGCTGAAAGTACAAGAGATCGGCGTACACAAATGCGAGTTACTCTATCAGGCGGTGACAGACATTGACGGCGTAATGATTCAGCAATGGCCTTGAAAAAGGAATAGTAACAAGTGTAAAGTCCACGTGTTTCAGCAGGCCTTAGCAACCGAACCCCTGGGGAACCAGATGTTTTTACTTAGAAGAACATGCGAGAGCTGTTGTTTTTACTTTAAGTGACCCTGGCCAATGAACTAGCGGAAACGGATTGACACGGATAGCCTTTCTTTAGGGGAAAAGAATGCTCTGGGTGTCATCCGTCAACATAAACCCACCATTTCGACTCATCGTAGGTTGCTCATGGCCCATGTTTTATTCCGAAACCGCCTGTGGCACATAATAATTGATATTTAAACAACCGACTAACCGAGTTGGAGAGCAAGTCTGACCCCAGTCTTCTTTACTTTCCTACCTTTAATGGATCCGTAAGTCACCATGTGACGTGTGTAGAATATTTGAATACAACCAAAAATAGCAACTCGTTCATTTCAAGGCATCCTCTTCAGAAGAATATGCAAATAGAATTTATGGAGGACATGGTTAACGACCAATCAGAATTCCAAGGTATGTTGCTATCTCGAATTCCCACTTGATCCACTCTCAATTGGTGTTTCGCTCTCATGTTGCCATCACCCATGGGAGTTCTTGTTACTAACTTGTTAAGTGTGTTGAACTGCCTCAATCACTGGAAAATATCATAAGAGGACAACCTCTAGATATCTTCCTAAATCATATTTGTGCGCAATATTGGGGAGAGTTAAGACATTAGGTACTACAATATAGTGCTTTAAACCGAAGTATGTTTTGATTCAGTAATAAATCACAATTCTATGCTTTTATTCCCTTGGGAAAGTGGTTGACTCCAGATATTTGACATTTTGCCATTCATAGTTTTAGACGAATAGCTTCAACATCTAACAGGTTACACTACGCCACTATCTGATAACGCAGTTTGTTAATTTGCAGCCTCACAACCGTTGAATGTATAACTTTGCAGAAGGTGAACCGTTCCGTCAGTAGACACTGTTCGACAAAATAGTCTCCCAAAGATAGTGCAGCTGCTGAGACACTGAAGTGAGTCAACTTCTCACCTTACTTGACTTAGACAGGCTTTGTGTGCCCCTTCAAGTGAAAGGAACCTACCTGACGCCGCCCAGACAAATCAAGTCCTCCCCAGACGTGTGTTCAATCGTCTCACGCTATTGATGGTAGCTCAGTTAAAACGTACATGCGACATACAGATAGTTTCCATTACCACGTATAGGCTCATCCAGACCAAGTTGTGGATTTTATTCCCCATTTCCCGTGCGACTAAGAGTGGTGTGTGCCGATGCGGCACACAGTTTAATTAGAGGTACCACAGATGGGGAGGCATGAGGCAGTGAGGGGGAGTTGAAGAAACTGGGGCGGTGGGAGGACATTTTACATCTCCTCTCGCGTGCCCGATCAAGCGATAATTAGCACGCGCTCGTGCATCGCTTGGACACGAAGGGAACTCAGGAGGCATAGAACATGTAATTTGAAAGATAACACCGTTAACAGCACGTCAGCTTCCACCTTTACATCCGAATATTCGCATATTAGAGCGATGTCAAGTTTAAAAACATTAGTGAGTCAATTAAGTAAAAATTGCATCCGACTTTAATCGTAAATCGGTGAGCTGAGGAATACTTTGGCATTCCCAATTCTCCCCAACGGGTCATTAAACATTGTCTCCATCTGTGCATATATCACGCCTTTGCAAAATCTTTGCTTTTTGTGTATTTCCTCATTTAAGTGTTTATTTTGCATTTGTCATAGTACATTAGAGAAACATGTGACCACACCTTAAATAAAAAAGATACTCTTCTTAAACCATGTGATTTCGCTTTCGCTAATCCATTTTCGAAGCTTCACATGCCTATACACCAGTGTTTTGACACAGATCTTGGAAGCAATTTGTCCTTTTACTCAGCCAGAATCGGTAAGTGTACTTGTGAATCACCGCCTGTTGTAAACTAAAAAATACGCTACCGACATTTTCAGATCCATAATTTAAATTTTGGTCCTGAAGAGTTTTCTCCTACTAATGGATAGACAATTTCAAGTATGCATAAGAGTGACTCCCATTGTTCTTCAAGCGAGTTTGTGCCTTTATCCTATGGTTTCAGTTCGAACTCCAATCTCTAGCCCGCCTATTTTCACCGACTTTTGCAGTACCCCATAACTATGTCAAGAACAGAGCACAACTGTGGTTAGTTTAATTAATATTTATCCGATGTGAAAGAAGGAACGATGGAGGTCCGGCTTGGCCCTAGCCGCACCCACTATAAAACCGTAATCAAAGGTAGGGGATGAATAAGACAACAGCGGGTGATGAACGGAAAACCTTAAAAAGTTGTGAAGAAACCATGAGGATTAATGCATTAAGGAATTAAGGACGTATGTCATGGCCCAACTTTAAATACGGCGGTCATTAGAAATATGCACAAATTAACGGCTTCTTATATGTTGATGTTTTGGGGATGACAAAACGAACTGAACATCATTTAGTTCATAAATTTAAGCCAGAGACAGGTAAGGCCACTGGTGGGACTATGAAAATGTGCCCCACCAATTTCACATGTACCTCCAAAATCTTCCCTACATTAACACCTTGGTTATGATAAGTGTACTTAATGTTGGCGTGATAGCTGACACTACATTCAGCCGAGGAAAAAGTGCTGGTCTGTCCAGAATGGTTAGGAGCATATCGACGAATGTAATTTGGTGAAAGAGGTTGTCAACGTCACATTGGTTCTTAGAAACGAAATTATAACTTGATCAAGCTAAATCTTTATACCGCATTAGACGTTTGGAAATGAAATGAATTTTTAGCGTATTTACTGAGAATTTTGCAGGCTATTAAAATATAGTGAAGCTGGTATACGTCTTTAAATAATGTAAAAATAAAAATTAATGCTGCGACAAAGCAATTAAAAATAAACTCTAAATAATAACGTCAAACACTAATAATTATTCTGCGCTAAAAAATGGAGCCAGCTACCGGTTCTTTCAAAAATTGGCCAACCACAACCTGCTGTGGGTTGGTTCACTGCCCAATCGGCGTTCGCGGCGCGTAGTTGGAATTGTACCGTTCGCGTTGCTACTCCTGGGGATCCGTTGAAGTAGTATGTACTACTTTTTTTCTGCAAAGATTTTATGCATTTAAGGAAGCCCTTTTTGTAGCGCTCTTCCGGTACTTTATGTGTTGGTGCCTGCCTTTTGCTTTATTTATTTGCCTGCTTTACCATTTCCTTGAGATTGTTTTGCAACATGAGCACGGATTTTAATTTGTTTACTTCACCCAGCTAATGCTTTCACATATCGTATAGTTATTTCAAGCCAAACTTGTCTGTTAAGTCCCCTGACCTTGCGTTAATGTCTTGCGTTGAGTTCTTTCCCCGCATTCGATTGTGGCACTGCCATTTTTTCGCTTTTAGCTTGAACGCCCATCGATAAAATGCCCACCCACGTTACACCATTCAGCCGATAAACATCAGCCAGGTCCGCATGCCGGAGAAGATAGACAATGAACTCGAATTTGTCTCTAACGAGACCCTTTGTAACCTCATGCATCAAATGTCTTCAGTGGCCTCGGTCGCTTCCGAAATCTTTGAGGAACTCACCACAGATTTACTTGCTATCTCCGCGCGTTTGGGACGTATTGAGGAGCGTGTCACTAGTGTCACTACTACCCTTAAGTCTCTGCCCACCAATGAAGAATTTCTCTCTGTCGGACTGCAGCATCTTACGGCCCCAGTAACCGGCACTAGGGAGCAAGTGTTGGACAGTCAGGTGCTTCACCGCAGCACTAAGCCACGCTGCATGGAGGCGCAGTACGAAGCAGCGGAGGCACCGCCACCTTTGCATGTGATGGACGCATTAAGGGATGATGGAAAGAACACAGCGAGACTTTATTCTGATCCCCGATTCTTTTTCGACCTATGGCGCAAGGAAATGTTGGAAGATGCTTTCGATGGGCTTGGTTGTGGGATCGCAGGCGTTAATTCAGGTGGTGTGAAAGGGAATAAAAAAGCAGTCAAGAAGAAAGTAGGTTTTTATGATCTTTTATTTTCTCTACAATCTAGCTAGTTTACATCGATTTAGTTTCTTTCTAGTAGTGCATAAATTATTTGAAATGAGTTTTTAAGTTTGTTGCGATGTTGATTTCCGAAATACTTTTCTGATTAGGTTGGAATCACTAAAGTATTAATATAAGAACTTGGGGGGCTTTTTGTGAATGCACTTCCTACATACCTTTACTTGTAGTTCTGTTATATTTTTGGGTTATAGCGTCCGAAACCCAAATCAAATCCCTCATCAACTCTAGGTGTGAGTGACTACCCACCGTTACAACAGAAATTTATACCACAACAGCAACAATCCCAACCTCAACAACAGCAGTCCCAACCACTTCCAATGACCTTACCGACGCCGATTAGGAGCGAAGGGAATGATATGGTGGCTTGCTCGGAGTACGGCGAACCCGAGGAAACTCTGACTCACCCCAGTGAGTGGGTCTCCGGCGCCTCTCGCTCTGCTTCAAACTTCCCCTACCATCGTGGCGGCAGTGGTCAGTTCGCTAATTTTATGCTCTTATTAAGTCGTGCATACACTTGTTCAACGCACATTTTTTTATCAGAACCCGTTTACACTTGCTCGGTGTGGATCTATTCGCCACAGATTTCAAAGTTCGCTTAGTGTTGGAGCAGGTATAACCAACAGTTCTAAATCTAATTTCGGCTGCTTTTAGGTGTCTTTGATATAGTAAAAGGATATTAATTGGTATGTCGAATCATTTAAACGAAGAATTAATTTCCTTGATGGCATCCTAGGCAGATCTCGAGACGTATCCACTTGTGAGAGTGAAACCTTGACTTTTTTCTTGGTTATTTCCCACAGCTTAAGAATTGTCATTTGTTTACTTTTAACTGAAACCGTTCTGTGAATCTAATAGACAATGCTTAGACGTTCATTCTCCCACCTTGCTTTTTTTCCGTTATGCCTTGCCATTCAAAAATAGGAGAATTCGTCTTTATTAATATTCCTCCAAAATCTTTTTTTGACGGTTATTAGTCTTATTGCTTTTTCATAACCGTAAACTAGAAGTGTTTTTCACAATGTCTCAGGCAGACTTATTAATATTTTGTAATTTCACATCTCTTTGTGGCTGATTGATCTATTAACCTTCCACTGGCAGGCCTGTTGCCACAAGAGAGATTGGCGAAGGCTTCATTACTCTAAGGCAGTTTAATGTCACTTTAGTAGTTAGTATTTTTACGTTTCACGCAGTTTTCCACTGTGAGAAGCCCTCTACTTACTAATTTTGGCTACCTTTTTTAAAGTTACTACTTCTCTAAAATAACGTGCTGCCAGATGATAGGCGATAGTTTTAGCCGATATTTTCTTCTACGTGCTCTTGTGGTCTTTTTCCTTGACTAAAGTGGTTATCTCATCCATTTGCCACTTGTATACATTCCGAATACCATTAGAGATGGGTGTATTTACACATGGATATGATGTTTACCGTTGTCACGAAGTTTAGGTCGAAATTTTGTGTGGCTTTGTTCACATACAGACCCAGCCCTTTACCAATTGCTTTTTTTCAATATATAAAGCGGGGTATAAGTAATATAACCCCCACCTGTCCTGAGTCTCCCCCCAAGCTGGGATAGTTTTTCTTACAAATTAGCCACTATAATGACATGAATTGTTTTATTACGTTTATATTTGAGGGTAGTATTTCATCTCTTCCAACTTTATTCTACTTAATTACTATTCTTTTCGTTAGGAACGTTTTTCAACAAATTTATTTCAAAATAGGGCCAAAAATACCACGTTTTTACGTTATTTGTGCAAATTACGATCAATAAGATCACCGAAATTGTTTGTCTATAGGAGTCTATTACTCCACAATTATTTGTTACCTCATTCTATTTCCTCCGAGGAGTTAATTTTGGTCCAAGATTCCTCTCATCTTTTCTGAAGGAGTCCTTGTGGGTCTTTATGTTAAAATCCTGCCTATTTCTCTCCGCTCCTACGTTAACATATGCCCTTCGATGTTCAATCGTGTAAAGTTTTGATTATGATTTGTCCATATTCCTTTTTTTTTGAAGATGCTGGCCTCGTGACAAGTCCTTGTGATTCACCACCACCACCACCTCCTCCTCCGCCCTTAATGGACCTCTCCGTCTCCTCGATTGGCGGAAACAGTGGTAGCGTTTGCGGAAGTGGAGCTCTTTCAGTCGAACCGATCCATAGTCTTCCACCTTATGCGCCCTCTCTGTCTGTGGGTTTCCAAAGTGGTCTTAGATATGACTTTTATTTATATCTCCTAAGTAGTTCGTATTTATGCAAATTAGCCACAACTTGACGGTAGCGGTGACGCTTTGAATGTAAGCGCTGATTTACTTCCACCACCGCCACCGCCTGCAGTAATGACCAACAGTTCCGACAATCTCCTCTCGGCATCCTTTCATGCTGAACATCCAACAGCACTTCCACCCCCGCCTCCGCCACCACCGCCCCCTTTCCCTCCTGCTTCTGCAGCAACTAGTGAATCCTCTTCGAAGCCGGTCCTACCTGGTCCTCCACGAGACCTACTATCTGACATCCGGTCCGGCAGTTTCCAATTACGCAAGGTCAGCGAAAGGCAGCTACCACCGAAAGTGGAGCCGAAAGATTCTACCGCAAGTCGTATCTGCGACGTTTCTGTACGTTTAAACTTATGGATTCTACCATTTCTGGTTCACATACAGGGTGTCCGTGTTACTCCCAAAATCACCTTATAATGTCAGAAATAAATTGCGGTAATTAACTTGTCCACTTTAATCTTAAGGCTATTTTCGAAATGGTGAGCAGGAGGAGGCAGTGCTTGGAGAACACCTCAGAGGATGATGATGATAAGACAAGCGACTCGTGCGGATGGGAGGACTAGAATGCGGAAAGCGCAGCCCTCTGATGCATGCGTTTATATTTGGTTTACTCAATTATCTCTTGTTAATTTATTATCTATTGCAGCTATCTGATTGTGGTCTTATGAATTAAATACATTCATTGCATTTGAATAAATTCTTACCTTGATTATTCCTACACTCGTATAAAACTAACTATCCGCCTAGGTCTACTAGTACAGGTTAAAGAAATAGTTGAAGTTGCCTTCGTTTGAAATTGGTAGCACGAAAACACCTTAATACATCTTTCTATTCTATACATGGAGCATTAAAAATGGGATTTTCAGCTTGGTTTCCTGGGTGGCTGGGTGAGTTTAAACCTAGACTACTTCTGTGCCAATTTAGCGGAATCCGTGACTGTTTTCATTCCTACCTTCCTGTTTCAAAGTGTGTGGAAGTCCCGCCACCTCGTGTGATGATTAGACTGTTCACTTGTCTTCAAACTCCAAGTAATGTTAGCTTGAGTTTGAATTTGACATCTTCTGTGTTATGGACAACCTCAGTAACTGAAAAAAAAACGGGTTGGGAGTCATCAGTGTGTTGCCCCGTCCCTACCGCTTCTGTCAGGAGAAGTCTGTAACTCGCCTCAGGTTGTCTCACTTTTCCCTTGAAGTGATTTTTTTGTAATCTGCTAAGGCCACTCCGTGGGGAATCAAGATTTTTATGTAAGCACCCACGTATCTACATTGTTTATCTTTGGTATTAGTGTTAAATAAAGATGGCGAAATTTTGGCGCCGGATTTGGTTGTTCGCGGTCGGTTGGCGGATGCTCGCTACTGGATATTAGAAAGAAACTCGTCCTCCAAATTTCAGAAAGCTTCCTTCGATTACTGTAATTTTATTTTTTGGGACTCATCAGTAGATATCTGCTGATGGTAAATTTGAGAAATTGAAGACTTTTCAGCAAACGTGTGCACGATGTTCAAGACTACTTAATTGGTGCATTCCGTCCTTGGATCAAAATTTCGTTAATTTATGCCTACACAACTTCAAATTAACAAATTGTAGTGAGTTCCTTATAACTAGCTTGCTCCCATGCCTCCCAGGTATGCATTTAACAAGATTACAAAAGTGGGGCGTGTGGAGTAGTTTATTGTTTCGAAAGACCATAAATGTGGAAAAAGAGGTAGCCCTATTGGTGCACAACATGCAATGTTTGAAATTTTTTTTTTAACTGCAAGTTTGCAGTTTTGCAATATTCAAAGTATTTTATGATTCACTTGGCTCGTCTGAACTTCCTTTAAAAATGTTTCTCATTAAACCGGCAACACCATTTGGATAGCCTATTTCCATTTGAACCACATGTTCTTCCTTCTCAGTCCTAGCTATAAGACTTGGCACAACGAAACAATTGGTCCGCAGTGTTAATCCCCCCCCCCTCTCCCTATTGGTTCAGTCCAATGAGTTCGGTGCGGCCGATTTTTATAGCCAATTACAAAAGCCACGGATATCTGTTGTTAGTATGAGCTTTTGAGCGAGCTCAGGTGAATAGTAGGAAGGCGAATCTATAACTTTCGACCAAGCTTGGCATGAGAGAAACTGGTTTGGGGCAATTTTGTTGAATACGTGGCCTCCAAAAATTGGTGGTGTGTCGGTAAGTGCTCCGTAGGCGGCGGAAGTTGGTATTAATAAAGAGCAAACGTTACAGACGAGCTTACAGATATTTCTTAAAAAATTATGCATTGATAACATTTTTCCACCTAGTTTACCCTCATTGCGGTACGGTTTAATTTTAATCATCAACGGAAACAACAAATTTTTTAGTTGAAGCTGAATTTTATCTAATACGAATCAAAGCTATTTGATTACAATAACGGTTTTGGAGTCTAACCAATTGTTTATTCTACTGGGGAGAAGGCCATAGTGTTTAGAATAGAAAATCACTCAAATACTCTTGGCACAGCCTTTTTTCGCTGAAAAACGACAAATGCAAAATATTGGGGTGGTTCTGATAAGATTTACCCTAGCAAGGGAGCTTTTCAGCAATATGAGGCAAGGCTGCCAGATACTCGGCGGAATCGAAACGTTCACAATGCCGTGATTGAAATCCAAGCGAAGATCGTCAAACCCATTGTTGCTAGCCGACATCATAACACTGGTAAACCTGCACTATAAAGGCTTATTGGGTTATAAACTGCCCATTAATTGGCTTGCAGGAAGACGGACTAATTTTTTCCATATTGGCACGAGAAAGCAAAGTCGATTGAATAGATTTGCGGGATATACTGTTGTTCGAATCTCTTACTACTAACCAAAATTAATAGAGAGTCCAAAGCCTTGAGAATGCGGTTGGCCGGGTTTTGCGTTTTCGTGGGATTTGTGAAGGTGCGAAACATTCTGACCGGTTGAGGTCTACGGTAGCTGTTCGTTCATATGTCTGGATATGTAAATTTTCTTTGTCGATGCGCCGGGAAGGCAGAATGACATTTCTTAGAAAAGCACGCATTTTGTTCATCGGACACCTCATGTACCAGATTAAGACATTTATAATGATTACTTCCTCCCTTCGTAGTTGAGTATGAAACATTGACGTTAAAGACTAATGGTGGAACTCGGAAAGACATACAGATCCCAATTTGTCGAAACGAATTAAATAAAAGCAACCTTAATGCAAACGAATCCAACATGGTGATTGAAAACATCACAAAGTACTGCCTCATATACTTAGACTGTTGCCTGAGCATCTCTCATTTTCCGTTGTTAACATACGATTCCCTACCTAGCCGTTGTTCCTCATTCAACGGGTCGCCGAAATACGTCTCTAAATAAGGTGGACGCATGACTCGAGCACAAGAAATGTTCAAATTGTAGAGATATTTATGTTGTGTATTAAATTGCACACGTAAATTGGTCGCCACTTCACGCGTCTTCCTCTGCTACGATGTCCGGGACATTTATAAATTTTTGCCTCTTTTTGTTATCAGCAGACTAGTTTAAATCCTAGTCTAAGATGATACGAAAAGGCGATGTGACAACTCGAACAGACCCTATTTAGACGCATTTGTGGCATTAGGCATGAAGAAGAGTCCTCGCTTTTTTACGATGATAACTTTAAGGTAAAAAAATACGATTTTTATTGCAGCATGTCTAAGAAAATAATGAATGAAAATGCGGATAATACCAGCCCTTTTCGTTCATTGAAATTAACCAGAGAGAGGTAGGAAATCCGTGATCCGGGAGGTGTCAATTTGTCCCTAATCGATTAAGATAATGTAAACCTTTTGGGGTGTCAACATTACGCAAAGGCTGTTATAAGCTTGACCGAGGGATAAATTTATGATAAAAGAAAAAAGAGTCAGTGTAAAAGTCTGTACACCGACTAATGCGTGCAGGTGAAATTGAGTTCCGAAGGTTAAAATCATGTTAAACTGAGCATGAGGTCAATCTGATGTTTCCAGCATATGCTCAACTGATGATTTAGCACATTGGCTGATCTGTTTTTCGCATTTGTTCGACACAGACTCGGCTCCCCCGAATATAACCTGCGTGACCGAAATCGCAGTCACACGTCTACCGCTTATCTCTTCGTGCCTTGAAAAAACCGCATTCAGGCGTGAAACAGACTTATCCATACAATATTCTGTCTTACTGGGATGACATCTCAAAGCATTCTACGATGTCGCTTGTTATCCAGATGGGAGTAAACTGAGAGGCCTACACCTAATTCGTTGCATTCTTTCGCGAGTTCTACGTCGCCTCAGGTGGTTAATGTGATTTGAAAATGTTAGCATTTTTGTAACAAACGGTGCCGAATTAAAGAGAAAGTTCCACATTAAACCTAAGTAACCTACCAGTTCGAAAAGACCACCAACGCCCTGTAAGCTCCATTGTCATTGACAAGGGGTCTGGTGGAGAGAATAGTGTGGGGTGTTGTAATTTTCGAGAAATTGCGACACTTGGAAAAACCTTTTGCTATCTTTGACAGTTGCATTTTCCTCAGCGCCTGCTCCTCCCAAAACATATCTGACAAAATCCTTAAAGTTGACTGACTACATTCTCTGAACTCCACGAACGTCGATTAGTTGTTAAATAACTTTTTCACTTGACTTACATCATTCGTTGTAGATGCAGCAAGAATTGTTTACTATGAGAACTGAACAGGATGGAGGTGGCTATGTTTGTATGAAATTCAGTTGGAAACATTCAAATTGTGAAAAATCTGGCCCATATCGAAGGAAAAAAGGGTAATTTCACTGTTTTTTTTTCCGCTCTATCTTCGGGACTATCAAGTAGACAATGCGGAGACAAAACGGGGCATGGAAGAACGTGAAGTCATCTGTCAAAAAGCACTCGGATGGGTGATTTCATCCCCACTTGCGAAAGGGGTATTAAAGTGTGCAACAAGATGAGGGGACGGTCCGGGATGATTTCTACGTTAAATCGAGCTATCCTTAGGAAAACCTACACTGTTTTTAAGTTGAGGGCCATGCGTGCAGAAGTAAAAAAGCAAATCCGTTATTTTAATATGGTACTTTAACAGAATTTAAAAAAAAAACAGACGAATGGGATCTGCCAAACAACGAAATGTCTCTTCAAATGGGCTTAGAGGAGATTTTTTTAATATCATGGGGCTATCAATATGATATTTCTCATTCATTAGAGGAAATTTGAGCAATTTTACAAGATAACTAGAAGGTGATTTGTTACCAGTGTAGTAGGAATGCTGAAAGTGAGGGATACGCTCACGTTTCATTGTGAACTGTTCATTTTAAACGGTTTCCTGGGTAAATGTGACGACTCGAACATGCATTGATGTGTACTTTCACGCATACACGTGAGGAAGAGCGGATGGTGATCCACGGGCCTTATAAAGTTTGAAGTGAGCCTATTTAGGGCTGCGATTATGTGTCGAGGCTCAAAACCACTAAATCATCTTCATTACATCTTGTTAAACCGGTAATTATACAGTTTCTAGAGCATCCGGCCTTAGGGGTTGTGGGCTATTCACTGATGATGCAGACCGAATTCTCACCCAAAAGCAGCCGGAGGTATTCGACGCCTCAAATGATGGAAGTAACACGTCCTCCACATAGATTCTGATTGTAACTGCCATAAATCCTTTTTTTCTCTCTCGAAGTATTGTAAAGGAATTCGAAGTATTTCATATTTGAACAGAGGGCGGAATTTAACTAGCCTAGTAGCGGCAAATTCTACTCTACTCGAAAGTAAATAATTAAGATTTGATAAAGTAAATGCAAGAACTTGCGAATCCAAAACGCTCGCCTTCTAAATGGTGCTGAGGGCATTCAACATCCTTCCAGTGTTCTCATTCTCAAATTCCAACGGTTCATCTTTATCTTCCTCAAAGTAATTAGTGTCCCGACTGAGGCAGTCTCCGCTTACCCCTAGCGACAGCGAAATCGTCCATCCCCTTGTGGGTTCCGTAGCAGTCACATAGCCGCGTGAGCGCGTGAGCTGAACAGCGCACCATGATTAGTATTGTAGGTCACAGCCCTGTCCGAGATATCATGGGTACTAAGAGAAATTGGAGGATTGTTGTGTTAACACACCTTTATAGCGCCTTTCATCTCAATGCGTTGGCAATCAAGTTCAAATGTCAGGCGGAAGTTATTGACCTTCCCCCAGCTTGACCAGATTTATATCATGCTTCGATGGTCTTCACACCTCTTATTACAACTGCAAATAACTGTGAAATGATTATTCACATCATGGCACTAAGTATGTTGGTCACAATGTGGAAAGTCGAAGGAGTAATTTCTCATAATAAAAAACCATCTATACGGAAATAGATGGTGATATATCCAGACTAGCTACTGTCAGGTAGAGGGAGAAACCGGGAATGAGACGGAGGAAAAGTGGAAGAGGAGGTGAGCAGAGCCGGAGGTGAGGCGGAGTCGTACCGCAACCCAGTGTTGCGTCAGTCGTGTAGACGAGGGGGTTGGCAAGTCGTAAATGAGAAACGCTATGTCACCCAAGGAAGTTCTAACTTCGGAACTGGAGCTAAGGTGTTCGAAATTTATTTCAGACCCTCCCTTCTTTGACGGAAAAGATTAAAAATGCGTTAAATTTATATACGTCAGGGGATTGAGGCCTTACGAAGAGGCCGAACAGAAAGAAGCTGTCCTCTGCAAAGTGAAAACAGACGTTAGATTGCTGTGTATCGAGGCTCTCGTCATCGCATTTATGAGTCTCTCACACTTAACAGTCAGAGACAATTTGAGAAATTGTAATTAGTAGCATTTGCTCCATGTCAAAGAGACTATAGCAAATCTGTTGTAATGAAGTGGATTATGGTCCAGTTATTTGCAGGTATATACTATTTCTACATAGATTCTCCTCGTAGTGCTCAACATGATACTAGGATCGTATCAGAGTATTTCATTCTTAGAGGAGGGAGAAGAATTAACCGCAAGTTGACGCTGTAAACGAAGTGATTAGACGTTGTGTCTAAGTATTATTTGACAAATTGTTTACAGAGCCGTTCTCAAAGCTCCATCGATGCCACAGGATATTTAAGGTAATATGACGAAACGACGGTGGTGCTGCATCACCGTGGTAATAACATAACTCTGGTTAGTTTTATACTTTTCCCAAGAAAAATTAATCGGCAAGAAGACCTATTTTATTTCTACGCTACATTAGGCGGTCGGTAGTGCAAACCATCGAAAATGCTCCTTACTTACTTCGATCAAGAGACATTACATGAAGAGAAGAATAAGCCTAGTGTAACGTTAAGTTGTGAAGAAGTATCGCAAATCCTTCTCAAAACTGTGTGACGCCTTCTCTTATATTTCCGAGAGTCGAAATTTTTCCATTGTCTAATATTTCGTTTGGACTCCCCTCACCTCCCCCCCCCCGCTAATCCGTCCTCATCGCCACTTCGTCTGAGCGCACGTGGGTAGCGCAACGCGTTGCTATTCGATAATTTTGTGGAATGGTCATTGGTCAATTAAAAATTGCTTTCTCCTATTGGGTGCTTCAAACTACGGAAAAGTTAAAAAAGTCGGCTTCTCTTACTGACGTGTTGAAATGGCGTCGGAGCCCAGAAGGAAACTTTTCGGAGATCGAGAAAATATCGAAAACATCTTAAGCCTGCAGGTTTATGCAGCTCTACGAAAATTCCAGTCTCACAAAGGCTTTAAGTGGCCTCCGTCAAACTTCTCGGAGCATTCCGACACACAGGATTCGACGAAGTGGGAGCAAGAAAACCAAGTTATTGTACCAGATTCATACTCCCAGCAGCCCGAACGGACAGCCGTGGCATCGACATCTCCTCTCCGAAAGCGGTTACAAGAAATTAGTATTAGTCAGTTGAGCGTACGGAAGACCAATCCCAGGAAGAAGAAGTCTCCTAAAGCTCTGCAAAGTGGTCGAGGTTGCAGGAAATTCCCCCAACTCCATTTGTAACTACCTTTTTTGGCAATATGAGGACTTATGAGTAAGCCAATTTTTAATTGTCTCTTGTCTTAAAGGCAACAGTAAAGCTTCGTGTCATTGTATTAGAAATTTGCCTAAAAAATGTGTTCAGATTTTTGTAACAACTTACAATTGAAAGAGTATCTCCATTCTGTATTTAATACATTTGTGCATGACATTTTGTGATTCACATTATTTCGATAGCACTGTAATGGGACTAAAGGGATAGTATGCTTCAAATGACCATTTTTGCGTTTTACTTTCACATTGGTAGTTGAACGCAAGATCATACCGTGCACGGACCATGCATTCATAGGCTATTCACAAGGCGTTGAATGTTTGCAGGCAGGACAGGGACGTTATGGAGTACATTTTCCCAAAGGCAAGTAGTCCGTCAAAGACAAGAGAAACGTGAGCGGTACACCTTCGTCCAAAAGTGTAGAGGCGACTTCTAGGGACTACTTTGAGCACAGTGCCGTCATAATTTATGGTTTTGACATCGTACTCAGAGAAGTCGATTTTTTGGGTGCAAAAAAAGCGAAATTAGGTCATCAGAAAGGAAGTCAAATGCCTCATCAACACTAAGAAACACACGCGAGATGTTCCCAAATTCAAAAGTGCCAACAGAGTCCAGCTTGGGGCGACGGGCAAAATGCTTAAAGAAGGATACAACGGTAAATGCTGCTGAGAGAAATATCATCACCAATGCAACAGTCAAACTAATTGCAAATTTACGTTCCACCGGGGACTCCTTCAGGTGATGGTTAACTTTCCACAATACGGCTAAATTTAGGACGATGATCCTGAGTTTGCTTCAATTAGCCTTCCTGTCAATGCCTACGTGGGCCTCCGTGCCATACACTCGGTTGGTTAAACGCACTTCAGTAAAACAATTTAACATTAACCCTGCCGAAGGGCAAAGGGATCAGCGACAGTTTGAGACGTCAGTGCGACGCAGCAAAGTACGACGACACGGGAGTAGTTGTGACAGGGTGCACGCGTCAGCGTCGTCATGTTTGTCACGACGAGGGCGACGAGGGCGACGAGGGCGACGAGGGCGACGAGGGCGCAGTCCGTTCCGGGTCGCGCGTTGTCGCACGAAGCGGCGGGTACAGTGAGAGGTGGCCGCGGCGTGTGGCTGGGTGCGGTGTCGGGGGAGTGCGGGAACAGATTAGTGGCTCCTCTCGGTGTCGACGGGAGATCTGAGACTCGACACTGGAATGCAATGCTCAATCCAACTGACACATTCGTCAACACGCCGCACCATCGTGTTGCGTTGTGCTCGCTCGGAGAAGGTGGTACGAGTCTCGCCTCGAGTTCACGTCCATCGCAGCGCCAATGGCCTCTGACCAACTTGGCCGTATTTCCCTTAAAATGTCCTTAACAGTGCACATGTTGACGCTTTGTCTGTGTGGCACTTTGCCATTTGCACTTTCACTCCACCTTCCCTGAGGTGGATTTCTTGGCTGGGCGACAGTCTCTCGCCATAGCACATTCTACTTCTCTACCACCATGCGCAAGTAGCATGTGCCACGCATTCTACTGAGGGCAAGCGAAAGTGCAATTTGGTGTGTCAGGCAAATGATAATGCAAAAGGAAAATGGAGGCGAGTGATAGTGACAAGACAGAGCCGAGAGGGCAAGAGCAATAAATGAGGAAGGAAAGAAGACACACGCATCCCGATGCTGAAGAGATAATAAGCTTGAAAGAAAGGTGAACACAGGGCAGATGTTAGGGACTTGGCGTCAGGTAGCAGACGAGGAGGAGTAGGAGGAGGAGGAGGAGGAGGAGGAGGAGGAGCACAAATGGCCTCGGTGGTTTTTGTCTCGATCTGTAGATGGCACTGTCGAGGCGACTGCATGATTGGTGTGGCCACCATTTCGTCTGTCACCTGGGGCTCCTGCTTTTCTACAGGACTGGCCACTTTCACTCATTCCATCCACATGAATGGAAGATGTTGGGGGAGAGGGAGCGGGAGATGGAGCGGGAGCGGGAGGGGGAGGGGAGCGCGAAAGCGAGTAGCCTGATAAAAACATGGCTTTTCTGGAGTGGCGACGTTTCAGACACTCCACACGGTTGAAACTCGCACACAGTTGCTGATGGCCACACGAGGCGGCAAGCAGGCGGCGATGATTTGGCGGTGGCGTCGACGAGCGCCACACCCTCCACAATGGGGGCCGACGGCGGGGATGTCGGGTGAGCAGGCCATCACCAGCAGTCCTAACGTCGTCCGTGGCGACACATGCTGCTGCTGCTGCTGCTGCTTCTGCTCCTCCTCCTCCCTCCTCTTCCTCCTCCTCCTCCGCCTCCTCCTCCTCAACTATTGTGCCAAATCTCCTCTGTGCCATTCGCCGCGCCCCATGGAAGTCGATCAGCGCACCACGACAACTGTGTGGTTGGCTGGTCGTCCTGAGGCAAATGCTGTCATCGCAGCCAGTCAATGGGGGCAGTCGCGATTCCAACCAACTGCAACACCTGCCGCGTCGTCGTGTCAGCAATGGAGAAGACACAGTGACATGACACGATAACAGTCGACAAACTGCAGTTCTCGTTGGACTAGATTGTCGCACACAGAGTCGAGGAGGAGAATGCCAGTGGCAAACTCATCATCATCATCATCAATAACAGCGAGTGCTGCTGCATGCCTCAGTGTAGGCAGTGTTAATCTTGTCAGTCCCAATCACCGGGTAAAGTAGGAGAGGGTGATGTGAGGCAGCGAGTCTGTGGGACAGCGTGCAGCATTTATCTGCTGACGTTACCCAAGCTAACGGAGAGGGCGCCTTTGGTGAGCAACTTGATTTCCAGACCATCACAGTTGACTTCGGCGATGCTATTTCTTCAGGTGTACACACAAACAATTGCTATTGCGGAACAAGACCTTTTCTCTCGCCAAGAAAAAACTAAGGAGAAATTGATCGAGTTCCTTGGCCACCATCGACACTACTACATGCACAGTAGCACCAAAATTGTTTCTAGAGGAAGTGACATTCCCCTCGCGCCGAGGCTAACTGATTTCTGTGTGAGATGCGTTGTAGACACTGAAATCCTCACTCGCTCGTCTGTTCCGCTGCGCCTTTAATATGAGCTGCGCAAAAGCATCTTTGGTCATCTGACCAGAATGTGGACGCATTCAGCGTGGAGAATATGGAAGGTTTGGAGGGAGAGAGTTAAGGAATCACTGGCATAGGCAGAAATAATCGCTTTTCAAAGAACGAAGAATTAAGCGGCCTGGGACTTTTCGTGGGAATCTCGTCGAGTCGATGTCGCAGAACCGAAGACATAACTCGAACCAACTTTTACGGGGCAAAGCGTCTCCGGATGCTGAATCATGCGCCGAATCCACAAAGTCTTCTCTCTCCACGCAGCGTGGCATTTGTCGCAGGGATCTTTTCTCAGGTAGCCATGCTGCTGGCCACGTGTCAATGGGGCAAATACCAATTCGTTTCAGTATGACATCTGCATTACTGCCCTTCACTATACCGGAGGAGAAGTCTGCAACTTTTAATGCAATCCAACAACTCTGACCTTGTGCGCTACGGGATCGGTAAATGGAGGTTCTCCAACACCAAAGTCGCACTCTGCGCACTCTGTTGTGTCGACGGGAGTCACAAGTTCAGTGGAACCTGGAGTTCGCCTATGTGGCGGGCGATTAAATGATTCCACAGATTAAGTAAGAAAGAAAATGCAAAATTTCTGCTTTTGCTTTTGCCACCGTTCAGTAAGTATCATAATTCCACATCACGAAAAGTTTTTTGGTTTTTTTCAATTTTAAAACTGTATTAACTGTAATTTCATCCCATTAGCTTCATTAAAAGCTCTACCATTTGAGAAGTTCTGCAGGGAACCACGAAGTAAACCGCAGAGCGAAGGCAAAAGACCTGATTTAATGGCGGGTGTCTCCACGCATACCAACGCGGATTCACTAATTTTTGGCGAGTGACCAACGATGTGAGGCTTTGCCTCATCATGGTGGGAAACATGGCCCGACGATTCGCCACTTCTGGCCGCTTCGGTCGAATTGCATCGCTCAGTTTGGCGAGATGTCGAACGTGCGCGTTTGAATAGATCTTTTGGCAGTCGGACTGACAGATTATTCTTTTTTTGTGCGAATCTCTGCTTTTGATGCCATCGGGGCTGGTGGATTTGCATCGCCTACGACCTCTCCTGATTAACGTCGTGTTAAAGTGGGCACTTTGGCGCGGCAAAGGAGACTTTCGGAAAGTGATCATTTTCGTTGCGCTCAAAATGCGAATCGCAGATGCTAAGGCGTTGAACCAAGTGGATTTCCTACGCAGGGCGGAACCCGTAGATCGAGTTTCTTGAAATTGCCAGGCTTTTTTATGTTGCTTCAAATGCATTTCTTTGCGACGCTTTGATCTCCTCTCCAACATCACGTGCTGTGGCCCGACGATCTGCTTCAACAATCGCCTTAGTTGGTTTGGGTCTCACTGAACAATTTTCAGTGAGAAATCTCCACAACGAGATCCGGCAAACCATTTTTGGCGTTGACCTTCTTTCTTCCAGGCTTCACCCGCATCTACGGCACACAACTTCTTTTTGGCAAGCGATGCATTCCTGCCTCTTCGGAAATAGTACAATGAGATAAATTTAAAGTGCACGACTTATTCTTCCACTTTTCACCTCAATAAAAACAAAACTAAAGAAGTAAACGACATATTTTCTGCCAAATGAAAGGCAGGAATCCAAGCAGTGAGGAAAAGCATGGGTTAAGTAATTTGACACGTTGATGAAACAAAAGAAGTGTAAAATTAGTCGGCATCAAACTCCGGTTGGACGAGAGTTTTTAGTCTAATTGTTTCACTTCTGCCACAATTGGTGACGATCCCGCGATGAAGCACGAGAAAAGTCTTTGACTAGACAATGGCACCCCGTAATTTCCACCAAAGCGCTATTTCCTCCAATTCACCGACGCAAGTTGCCCAGTGCTCGAAACTACAGCAAGAGACTGCCATTCGCTTCATTTCGGTGCGAGGAAAGGTGTATGTGGCAAGAATAAACTAACCCCGTCACGGCCAGCTTTTCTCGGCTTTCCGTGGCTTCGAGTCGCGTCTCCTCGACGCGTTCGACCTTAACTTTATCTTTGTCAGTGCATCTCAGCCCATCCTAACCATACAAGTGAGGCTTGGGTAGTGTGGATTCGACGAGCTCTACCATGTGGATTCGCTGAAACGGGTTGACGAGGTGGGGAGGCGCTTGCCGGTATGTACTGGCAACAGCCTCTCGAGCGCTGTTAAGCAGATAGGCGGCCTGAGAAGCGCAACAAATGCACGAAACGAATCCGTCTAAACAATTGTCAAGTTCTACAGGCATCACCAAAGGAGATCGAGACGTCACCCAGTTCTTGTTAGTTCGCTCATCCTGTCCTCGTAAGGCGCTAAGAATGCTGCAAACGTCTAAGTACCCGGACCGCCTTCAGCCTAAATTCGATGCCGCTTGCACTCCGAAAGTATTAAGTGGGAAACTACGAAAAGCACGTTAAAGATAAGTAGAAATCAAAAGGGCACTTCTTCACCTTATTTCTTGTCTTCCACCGAAGAAATTTTCATCGGCCTCAATAACTTTCTGCCAACTATTGAGAAAGTCACAATAGTTAGCTTTAATAAACATTGCCAAGGCTTTTAAGATAAAATTCCAGTTCTCTTATTTTATACCTCAAAAATACGTCATAATTACGGAAAGGTAATAATAGATCTGAGGAATATGCGGTGTAATGTTGAGGATGCAGTACAATTTTACATTGTCGAGAAGTTGTTTAACTTGCCAACAGTAACCGAAGCTTCATGTGGTTGTTCAGCATTACCATACAGAAAGGTTTTCCGTGCCGAATGAACAATGCTGGCTGTTTTTCCTCATGAGTCTCTCCTCTTGCATGACATGAATTAAATGTACGGCGATGGGACTCCGCCGCTGTTTATGCTTTCGTTTGGTGACGGGAGGCGGCAACGGCGGATCAGACCTTGGCCATTCCGCCATATGCTAAAAACAACTTTTTTGATGACTTTTCGACCTAGAAGTGTTTCTCTGAAGCGCATTCCTGTCTGCTCATGTGTTTTATAGTTTGTGATTATCATAAAAAATCCGCTTTCCATCGTAGTTGATGGTTTAGTATGAAAACGGAGGCAGTTGCGTCAGTTATTCTTACAACACAACTTTTACTTTATCATCTATTGCACACAGTTGGTGACAGAGGACAGTCACGTTGAGTGATGTAACCGCGATGACTGTAAGGTAGTAGCGCTAGAATCTGTTAACAGAGGAGTGGATGGGAGGTCTTTTGCTCACCGACGGGTATTTTATGCTGCGGGAAGACGTTTTGTGGGATAGATCCATCCACGATCTCCTACATCTCTGCGTTGTTGGGAAACACTTCGGAGAGAGTATGAGCCGATAGAGTTAGTGGAGCTAGATGCGGATGTACGGCACTGCAGTAGCAGGCATGTTTAAGTCCTCTGGAGGACTAGTAACCTCTCTTACCGTAGCACACCAGTCGGGACGATTGTCCCGAGGTTGAGCATTACCTGAGTCCAAAAGGGCAAGAAAGGCGAGTTTTGTGTTTCCCATCCCTCGACTGCATGTTACACTCGATGTGAGGAGGAGGAGTGAAGGAAGGAAGTTAAAATAAAAGACTGCGTAAAGCAAATGTTACTGGCAAGTAAACCATCTCCTCCATCTACCATTACGCTGCTGACCTGCTTTGAGGCAACCATCGTTGAAATCACTTCTTCCAACTGACAGCATTTCTGATGCCTTCCTTTGCCTTTCCCGCCCACTCCTCCTTCTCTAAACAATCTCCTTTTAGCCACATTGGCGGGTGACAAGGCAAGTGCAGAAATGCACGTGAGAGTAGTTAAAGTGGGGCTGAATTGCGACAGGTGTGTTATAACGGACTTAAAGGCGTTAAATTTATGAAGCTTTTACTTGACAAAGAAACGTAATCCAAAGTTACCAAAGCCAGCAGTATCTTTTGGGGTTCGAGCAGTCCCGAATGAGAATTTTCCTAAAGGCGAAGTTACATAGGCCTCAGGGGACCTCATCTAGTATCAACAATCCTCACGAATATAATTCGAAAGCTTCGTTTTATGAAAACCACTGCGTAATTCACTGCAACAGCGTGTTGCCGTTTATCAAACACCACATCGCCTGTGAACTCGAAACGCTCAGTGTGTGACCCCTTTGTTCTCACCGTTGACATCTCGCACACTGATTCCGCACTCCTTGAAAAAACCCTAGCGGATAAGAATAATGGGGATGCAGCAAATAGACATTTTTAAATGCAAAAAAGTGTTGATTGGTCACGAGGACGGATATTTTGAGAACTTTCACCACCTTGGTATCAACACTTGAAGGTGATGTTGAATGTCTTTGCTTTACGCCTCTCACTGAAACTGTGAAAGTGAAACGGGGGAATAACGTCTTGGCTGAAAGGATGCGAAGGAAAGGAGATACGATGGACCCGCAGAGTACGAAGGGGAGTCGCCATATCGGGGCAATACTCATGCGCCTTTGATGGACACCTGAATTTGCCATCAGCCCCACTCTCCACCTAGTTATACCGATGTCCATCGGGTGGAGCTGAGTGAATGCGTGCGCATGACAATATTTGACAATGGCGTCATCGATTCGGTGAGCACTGAGCCGTCGTCGTATTCCTTTTGAAGTCACGGCACTCCAAAAGAATGTTGTGGTTACCTTGACACAACCAAGTGTCTGACTCCCATCCCTCTGACGCCTCAATGGCACTCCTCTCATTTCTGCCCTCTCAGTAGAGACAGACAAGGAAGGCCCAGGCCAGCGAATGAGAGTTGTTTGAGGGTACACGAAGTTGCTCACCACAAACTCCCTCCCCGTTAGCTTGGGTAACGTCAGCAGATAAATGCTGCACGCTGTCCCACAGACTCGCTGCCTCACATCACCCTCTCCTACTTTACCCGGTGATTGGGACTGACAAGATTAACACTGCCTACACTGAGGCATGCAGCAGCACTCGCTGTTATTGATGATGATGATGATGAGTTTGCCACTGGCATTCTCCTCCTCGACTCTGTGTGCGACAATCTAGTCCAACGAGAACTGCAGTTTGTCGACTGTTATCGTGTCATGTCACTGTGTCTTCTCCATTGCTGACACGACGACGCGGCAGGTGTTGCAGTTGGTTGGAATCGCGACTGCCCCCATTGACTGGCTGCGATGACAGCATTTGCCTCAGGACGACCAGCCAACCACACAGTTGTCGTGGTGCGCTGATCGACTTCCATGGGGCGCGGCGAATGGCACAGAGGAGATTTGGCACAATAGTTGAGGCTCAGGAGCACCAGCAGCAGCAATAGCAACAGCATGTGTCGCCACGGACGACGTTAGGACTGCTGGTGATGGCCTGCTCACCCGACATCCCCGCCGTCGGCCCCCATTGTGGAGGGTGTGGCGCTCGTCGACGCCACCGCCAAATCATCGCCGCCTGCTTGCCGCCTCGTGTGGCCATCAGCAACTGTGTGCGAGTTTCAACCGTGTGGAGTGTCTGAAACGTCGCCACTCCAGAAAAGCCATGTTTTTATCAGGCTACTCGCTTTCGCGCTCCCCTTCTCGCTCCTGCTCCTGCTATTGCTCCCCTAAACATCTTCCATTCATGTGGATGGAATGAGTGAAAGTGGCCAGTCCTGTAGAAAAGCAGGAGCCCCAGGTGACAGACGAAATGGTGGCCACACCAATCATGCAATCGCCTCGACAGTGCCATCTACAGATCGAGACAAAAACCACCGAGGCCATTTGTGCTCCTCCTCGTCTGCTACCTGACGCCAAAGTCCCTGACATCTGCCCTCTTTTTGTGCACCATTCTTTCAACCTTATTATCTCTTCAGCAGCGGGATGCATGTGTCTTCTTTCCTTCCTCACTTAGTGCTCTTGCCCTCTCGGCTCTACCTTGTCACTGTCACTCACCTCCATTTTCCTTTCACATTACCATCTGCCTGACACACCAAATTGCACCTTCACTTGCCCTCAGTAGAATGCGCGGCACATTCAACTTGCGCATGGTGGTAGAGAAGCAGAATATGCTATGGCGAGAGACTGTCGTCCAGCCAAGAAATCCACTTCAGGGTAGCTGGAGTGAAAGTGCAAATGGCAGAAAGCCACACAGACAAACGGTCAACATGTGCACTGTTAAGGACATTTTAACGGAAATACGGCCAAGTTGGTCAGAGGCCATTTGCGCTGCGATGGACGTGAACTCGAGGCGAGACTCGCACCACCTTCTCCGAGCGAGCACAAACGCAACACGATGGTGCGGCGTGTTGGCGAATGTGTCAGTTGGATTGAGCATTGCATTCCGGTGTGGAGTCTCAGAACTCCCGTCGACACCGAGAGGAGCCACTATTCTGTTCCCGCGCTCCCCCGCCGACACCGCACACAGCCACACGCCGCGGCCACCTCTTACTGTGCCCGCAGCTCTGTGCGACAACGCGCGACCCGGAACGGACTGCGCCCTCGTCGCTCGTCGCCCTCGTCGCCCTCGTCGCCCTCGTCGTGACAAACATGACGACGCTGACGCGTGCACCCTGTCACAACTACTCCCGTGTCGTCGTACTTTGCTGCGTCGCACTGACGTCTCAAACTGTCGCTGATCCCTTTGCCCTTCGGCAGGGTTAATGTTAAATTGTTTTACTGAAGTGCGTTTAACCAACCGAGTGTATGGCACGGAGGCCCACGTAGGCATTGACAGGAAGGCTAATTGAAACAAACTCTGGATCATCGTCCTAAATTTGGCCAATTAAAGTAAATTTACAGCAATGCTGGTCACTGAGTTTACCTTTGCCGTCTGTTCGCCACGAGCAAAACGTAGGCATGTTGGATTCTATGCTATGATCGGAAGTCGAAATATCAACTGAAAAGCATTTTCCGGCATGGTCCTCCTCACAATTTAACCCGCACAATTCGTTAAATTTCTAACAGGTCAAACAATTGAATGTTCCTTAATTCACGCTAGTGCAGTATGCGAGGCTTTTCACTGCAAAATAAGCGTCACTAAATGGAAAAAATGTGAAAAGCATGCTTGGGACATTTACATTAAGAGATGGTTCAACCTCAGGTTGGATATGATGATGGCAAAACAGTGGATTATTTAACTAAACAAATCCAAGCTGTAGCATCCGTTAACTTGGAGACCATTGCATCAAATTTTATATAAATGACCCCCAAAAATACTAGTATCTGTAGCATCTTTAAAAAATAATGCCCGACATTTTCTATTCATTTTTTTCCTTTTAAGATTGTTAACAAAATGAAAGTATTTCGTTTACTGGTACTAAAGCAATCACCCTTCCCAGACGACATGCTTGCAGAACGGCATACATTCATACGAATATACGAGTAAATTAACCTCTGCTGTTTCCCATCTTCATACTAGTGTGCATCGTCAGTATTGTGGTACTTCGGCGGTGCAAGACTACTTAGTCTAAAGTACTACTTGGAGTAAAGCGTTGCTACGAACCCAATGCAAAAATGTAGTTGAGATAAACTATCTGCCCACTAAACTGAGGAAACGTTTTTGGTTAGCACACCCTTCAGGCCGTGCCAGACCCAAGTACCAGGTTAATTATACACTTCATGAAAGCGTTTTACTGCTGGATGAACTACAAGACAATCACGCAAGTCTATAATGAAAATAATCTTTGTTCCGCTGTCTACATGTCACTCTAATATCCAGGGAAAAGACATATCTTAAGTTGTTTCTCTTGGCAGTATTTTGACTTGTCATCAAAAATAACAAGCACAACACCACCTCATTAGCCACCTCAGAGACATGTTTGGGGAAAAAGGGCATTTCACCCACAAAAAAAACACGGTTAATATACGAGTTGCAAACATGTTACCGCTTGGTGGTCGAAAATTCCTACGACTGGTTACTGAGGCGAATGAGTAGGGTGTGGCGACCAACCTCGGTCACATAAGTGACTGTTGGATAAGTGACCTAAGGCTGGTCACAACTAGCAATAAGTTAACATGGTTAATAAAACTTTAGCAAAGCAAATAGAAAAAAAGAATAGCCAAGTAAAAGACTGAGTCTTTAATCATTGCTGACTACCCGAACCTGTTAGTATAATGGAGAAAAGGGAAAAGAAACGGGAGAGTGTATTTATTAACAAACATTCTGAGCGCACATGGAGGCATATGAAAGGGAAACTTGAAATGCAACTAATGGGGTATCAGTACTGCTCATTCAGGAGGCAACCGATCGTAGAAGCGACGATGCATCTCATCGATGTGAGTCAAATAATAGGTCCCTGGGAAAAAGCGCTTTTCTAAATTGTGCGTTGAATACTCGATCGGCGCTAAAAACCGTAATAATGGTATCATATTATTGGAATACTACTCAGACGATATGCCTGTAAATCTGGGGTGATGCTCGAAAACAGAAAGGTTCGTCATTTAAGGTTTTAGCAGTGATAAACCGAGAAAACTTGCCCCTGTCAATGTTAGTCTCTCGAGCCTGAAGACCGGCGTTGAAAGCCTCGTAGTTGATGGGTGTACGCTGTGCCAATCGATCGAAGGGGGAATGCGAGGAGGCACCAAAAATTGCCTCTACGTCGGCGGTCTCAGAAGCGCGCAAACTGAACATCGAGGAGGTGTACCCCGAACCATAGGAAAACATTAACACTCGCCGACCACGCAAGTCAACATCTGGCATTCTACCGAAAAAGAATACACTTTTAACGATACTTCAGGATATAATCTAGAGCACAGTTAGATAAATACTCGTATTAGCAGTGATATCTGTCAGACGTAGGAAAGACTCAATGACGCTACAGTGATACCACTTTATATATAGTTATAAAAACAGGTAAAGTAGAAGGTTAACTGTCATTTTCTAATTGTAGAGTGAGAACGCCAAAGTCAAGACTTGTCGAACTCAGGTCTATATCAATGGCCATAATCAACGAGTAAGAGGGATATGTCAGTTGGCCTATTTTTTTGAAATATATCAGTCAACAACATTACAAATTAAAGTGACTGAGCGAAGAAACATAATATTTATTAAATAGAATGGAAAATAGATCAAATGATTGCCCAAGAATTATCCTGTTATGAGTAGATCACTTAAAATTTCACCCGAAACATCTCAAGGAAAATTGGTATTTACACAAAAGAACCAGAAATAGAAAAGAGTAAGCCAATCGGAGGCGACACGCTTGGACAATAAAATACAAATAATTGAAAATGAAATATAGACAAAATTAGTGGTTTAAAGAACCTGTGAAAAAAAGGGCACGACTAAACGGTTTTATATAAACTAGATAAAGATGGGTGCGATTATGCGATTTGCTAAAAATGAGGAACAAGCGGCAGTAGAAAAGTAAAGTGAGGAGATGAGTCTGCTTACGGCGACGCACAGATTGTTAAAAAAAGGACTAACTGACGAAGGGAAATATATTAATTTTAAATTAGTGACGAACTAGGCACTCAAGCGAAGAGGAGACAACATGACCCTTACGAGCAAGCGAGGGAGATCAGACAGGAGTAAAGCGATGCTGTGTACATGTTTCCAACTTCGCTGGAGATGCGCAAACCGGGAGCTACTTTGAGAGCGAAGAGAGCGCGTGAAGCGGATAGACAGGCCTCATCCACCACCTTGGACAGCTCTACGCTAGAAGTGAAAACTATTGCAGATGACTTCAAAAAATGTTACAAGATATCAGAACTCCAGCATCATTGAAACTAGATAGCTTGGAAAAGAATCACGGGTGATCTATATGGTCCATGGTGTCAACCTCCCAAATGAATTGTTAAAAACGAAGACGCTGCACAATACCAACTTGCTCAGTTAATTATCCAACTATTACAGTATTTAATTAACTCGTTGCACGACTCCGCTTAGGCGATCCTTTGGTGTCTGTCAACTAAATCTAAAGGTATTTAGACCATCATAAAAATTAGTTATGAAATTGGTAAAATCACATTCAGGATGAGGTAAACAATAATCAGTAAAATAATCTCGCAAATTAGTCACAACCAAGAGTACGATTCCGAACCGGAAAAAATTTAACCTCGTAAACACACGCTGGCGCAGATACCTGTCAGCCTCGTTGACAAACGGAGAAAGCTCACGGACCAATTCGCTTTCGTCTGTAGTTCCAGTATTGTGGACCTCACTGGCACTATTATTAGTTTTGCCCAAAAGTGGTGCCTCTGCAGCAACCAACCCCTTGGTCAACGCCGTCTTGACGTCTTGCAAAACTAACCAGCCAAAAGATTTGGCTACCAGACGGTAGAAGGGTGAGTGAAAACAAACAAAATCGATGGGAAATTCACACTTAGTACGATTCCCAATCACTCGAACCTTTCGACCTACAAGGAAGTTCATCAGGAGGAAATAAATCTAATTACCAGTAATCTTCTCCACTTTTTCTTGATAAAGGCGATAGCAGGAAAGCAAGGCCTCCTTATAGCATGAGATGCTCAGTTTTCCGTCCACAATCGGGAAGATAGATCCCATTACGGGTTTATAGAAATCGTAACGATGACGCATTGCACACACACGGAGACCTAAGACGGTAAAAAAACTCGTTTCATTATTAATGGATCTGCTTATTGAGCAAAAAGAAAATGAACATTAAAACTTCGACAGTAGATTGTGATTTAACCGATAAACAGCCATATAAAAAAAGAATTTACTTTAATTTTTGGATACGTGGCAAATTATAATCAGACTACGTAGCGTGTAAATCAGGGATTTCTTAAGGCCAAATTAAAAATGCCAAGGATAGATATCAGAGCAAAAAACATAAATTTGCTACATGCTATTTTTATATCTAATATATGGAAGGGAAAATATTAGTGATACACGCTTTGATTAGGCAGGATAGAATACATTTAGTACAAACACGACCGAGATGACAAATATTCAAACCTCCAAAACGCGAAAGGTTCAACTTCAGGTCGAAAAAGTGCACCCAAATATTAGGGGTCTGAGATAAAAAGTAAACCCCGAATTGTATACGACAAAGGTCCTAACCTGAATCAACGACGAGGGGAGCATTGGGGCCCAAGAGAATGGCAACGGCGCCAGCCCCACCAGTCGGCAAAGTTGCCGGCGTCATGTATGTCGCAATGTCAGCAGCCACCACCAATGCCAACCGACCTGCGACAAATGGAATTGATTAGATAAGGATATCAAGAAGTTGGGGAGATATTCTAAAACCGCTGAAAATGAGAGAAGAAAGTGCCACGCTCCTAATTTAATAGTTGAGAAAAAAGATTTGTTTTATATCTTAAACTTATTACAGAGTGTAGTAAAACATTTTCAAACCATAGGAACACCGTAACAAAAAATTGAAGGCACTAAAAGCCATACTTATCACCAATTAATTACAAAAAAATGCTTTATAAATGAACCAACCATCACAGGAGGAGGACTCGAGCCAGTTTAAAGCATTAAAAAGAGCGGCAGTACCACCATAACAGGCGCTCTTGACGTCAATTCCGGCTAGATCTACATTCCCCGATTTCTCAAAAAGTAGCATAAGGTGACTCTTGATTGATTTGGACTTATCCACCAGGGTTTCCGAGCCTACCTATAGGTGACAATAATAGCAGTTGGTAAAAAGTGACAAGAAGTATCAAAAAGTACCAAGACAGAAGGCAATTAGGCAAAGGTAGAGATAACACTTGTAACCAACAGTTGAAAGATTGGCCAATCCTGAAGTAATTTCAAATGCCTTGAAACAGAACGCCAAAATCATAGATTTTGGGTGTTGGCAAACAGCGACAAAAGGCTAACAATGATATACTTAAATTTGAAAAGATTTCGAACAGTAAGTTTCCGCTAAAGTCCATCACATTAAAAAAATTTGGCGTATGTGATTAAGAAAACATCACGCAAAGGAGCAAGAAACTGGCCTTACTGCGATATGAAAGCCTGCAAAGGGGAATAATAGCCCCAAGCCTATCTTCGCTACTGCTGTATGAAAATAAAGTCGGAGGTCATTCTGAACCTCAGCTGCTTACCTCTAAAAAGCCAACTTTTGACAAATCGAGCCCAATTCGCTCAATTAGGCGTTGAGTAACGGTAAGGGAAAGGGAAACAACGTCCTCAGCCTCGTCACAAACGGCCATTGATATCTGCCCCAGTCCTTTAGTATATTTTTCAGGGAAGCCATAGTGTTCTTCAATAAAAGTCTGCGGAATGTATGTCTTCGGGAAATACACCTCTGCAGCCAGGATTCCGATATCCTTCTGCATCCCTGCGGGCCACGCACTAACAACGCCCCGGAGTGGAGAATAAGCCTTTATAGGTCCAAGGCAATCCAAGGTCATTTGTGCTTAACTTTTGAGAATTCTTTCTTAATAAAGCCAAAATGATCGTTCCCTGAAGCTTAACATTAAACCTATTTAATATTTCACATAATGCAAGATTAAAGACCTGGTTTACAGGGTGTCTGCAGCATTTATTTAGACCTTAAAAATAAATGGTGTGACTAGTAGTGCTGAAGTAGCCCCTTTGATCACTGTGACAATGACATCCGAGATGGACATCGCAAGATTAGACATCTCAAAAAATCTGCTACAAATGAATTTTATGAAACGGACTCTCGTTGCAAAAGAAAAGCTTACGAAGTCAGTTGAGAAAAAGGAGGTTCCTTCATTGACTGACTTCCAATTTGCAATGCCCCAATCTGTCACCCGTGTTTTAAGTCAACAGCTAAAGAAGATATCAAACCGGTTAGTACTTTGCGTACCTTACTTTTTGTGAAAAATTTATTTGTATAGCAGGTAGTGGAATTCTATGTGTCAATTAGGTTATAGTACCTTCCTTGTAATAACGTCATTTAGCCTGTTGCTCCCTAACATAACTTCAAGTTAACTCTGTGACTTGGTTTAGATCGATTGCACTACTCAACATATATCACTCATCAATTGTGCGGGAGCGTAAGCACCATTTTGTTTCAGTATTTATTCTCGAGAATCTTGAGTACTTTTTGCCTGTTTCAATATTTGTATACTCGTTTGTTCTCAATTAGCATGATTTCCTCACGATAATATTGGCTTTAGACCAAATAACCCTGGTGCCTTGCGCCAGCATCTTTCTCATCATTTCAACCTTGCCTTGTTTTGAGATGCATAATTACTTTCTTTTGACGAATATGGTTTTCGTACACTCCACTTATTATCACCCTTTTAATGAGTAAGTTACTTTGAAACCAAGGTATATGTCTGTCCTTACCATCGCTGTCGGTTTCGAAATGTAGAATTAACCCTAAGTCTGATCTATACGCCCTTTTACTAATTTGTCTTCCGATTATCCTTGAAGTTTACGTAAATTTATTTCTACTCAACATACAGACCAGTAGTACGACATGTACCTGGCCTCATAGGTATAGCGAGTTTCGGGCTGCGGGCTAGTTACGGCGGTCTCAATCCCCATTTGACAGACACGCCAGTTATAAATCAGGAATCGTCAAAAAAGGAAGATACCAAGAAACACGCTAAAGACATTGGAATGTTGAGAAAATTATCCGCTCGTCGATCTCTCCCACAACTTAAGAGGAAATTACACGGTAAGTTGCGTTTTTTTGCGAAAATTTCGACGGTTTACTAGTTAACATTTTTTCAGGTAATTTTTCTCCGGCTGCATCCAAGAAGGCAAAAAAGAAGTGCTCATTATAAACCCTCTCATTCTGTTTTTTGTACTTTGGCGCGGCTGTTTCCTCGTCTATATATACATATATGTATATATTAGTCATTTCAGTCTCCTTACCTCACATACACAAAATTGTTCTATGTAGGAATTGGAATTTTTTTCGATAGTTACTAGTTTAGTTCCCTTAAGCTCTCAATCAATTTTTCACTCTGCACTGAGGCTCACAATCATGTCACATTGACTAAACGACCATCACTACTACAAGACAGTGCGATACACAGTGCACCCGTTTCATTCGTCAAACCAACTTTAAAATAGACGAACAGCGCAAACTGTCGTCCACACTTTTGATAAACCATTCCTAAGTATCATCACTTAATTACCACGATAATAATAAATTGTGTTGTGCGATAGGTAAATGCTACACTATTGGAGATATTGCAAAACCCAAATTTTTTAGGCGAATCCAAATAAATTTATTGCCTTGACAAGGTATTATCTGAGTTGATAAAGATAACGAGAAAAGTAGTAGTGTGGAATTGTATTTCACAAGTTAAGTAATATATGATGCCAGTTTCATTGAAGTTGGGAAGCGGGCAGTATTTATGAGAGCGAAGGTAATAGCGATGGTTACAGACAAGTTGAAGTCCGAGGCGATGTGAAGGGTGTATATTACAACTCCTTGTTTCGTAATGACTGGCCTACCGGAATGAGAAACTGAAGACAAACAAAAAGGTGTGTTCTCTGAACCAACCTCCAACAAGACTCGTCTGTTCTACTTCTCCGGATAAAAGAAAACAACCAGCATTTTTTTAAAGAGGTGAATTGACACGTGGAAATACTTAACAACAAATTATACCAATAGAAAAAGTTTTGCACTGTTTTGGAAATAAGTTGACAAGAGAACCTCCAGCCCACAGGGAGGAGCATGTGACTGACAAAAATAATAAATTAAATTACGACTACGTCTACTGCTTCACAGTATCTATATTGTTAATAGTTTGCATCGATTTTGTGAAAGGGGGCTACTTTTCAATTGACTGTACATTAAATTGCCGACCATTCTTCTCTGCGACCTCAAATTGTTTTGCACAATTTTGCCTTTTAAACATAACGAGAGTGTTATGCAAATGAGGTCACTAATAAAAGCCTTGGGTTGAGGATGGTAAACCGTTGTGGGGCCTTAAGGGTTACAGGGGACGGTTTGCAAACACTAGTAACCTACATAGACAGACAAATAATGCGTCCCAGATCTTAATTCAAAGTGATGAGCTAAAAACCACTACCAAAAAGCGTCACATGTTATATGATTGTTAATCAACTATGTACTTATCACGTTTAGGTACGACGGGGGGGGGCGATCCGGGAAAGAAAAAAAGACAGCGAATTAGACATACAATCATTGCAGCAGATGCAATACCAAGTAAAGCACCAACAACCACGTCAGCTGGACGATGCCAATTATCCTGAATCCGTGTGAGGCATATATAAAAGGCAATGACGGTGGTTGCCACCTGAAGGAAGGCCTTGAGCATCACTACGGGGCACTTTGGGAAGCGGATTTGCGTGTAAAACTATAGATTTAGGAAGTGATGTGAAATCCGACAACTACCATTAACATGGCCGCGCCCCACGAGGCGCAAGCTGAGTGTCCAGAGGGGAAAGACATCCTTTAACATAAAAGATTAATTATAAAGTCGATTTGCATACCGAGCCTCTTCGATCAGTCGGGCGTTATCAGCAGAGCAATCAATGACGGGTTGATAGGCACTACCAACATTATTTATTGGTTTACAAGCCTCCAGAAAAAAGGGTCTCAGACTTCCGATGGTCTCCTTGCCGACTTGAACCGCTAATAGCATGGCCACAAATGAGAATGCCACCATTCCTATTAACTTATACAGCTGAATGATAACCTTTTGATACTAGGAAAGTGCAACGGGACATACCATTGGTATATTTTCCGAGCGGGGGAATTTGTCTCGATAAGAAATATAAATTTCGATGATAAAAATCTAGAAAAGTCCAGACATATCGAAAGGAATTTACGGCGAGAAGAGGGGCAGATAAACCAAAAAACCCCACCAAAGTTAGTGATACTGTATTAGGGCGTTGGGGATATGCGATTGAGGTGTCACCCGGGAAAAATCCACGTTGAAATGATTCAGTAAATTGTAGGACAATAAGAGGTACGGAAACTTGGCAGAAGATCAGACTAATATTAACATACTTGTGATTAACAATATTATTTCCCCAATTATGTATCCGGCAAGTTTTGTTGATGGAGACATAATTATAAATAAAGAGAAAAGAAAACAAAGAAATAAATCAAAAATAGTGGATAGCGCTTGTGGCTAAATGAAAGCAATAACGACTAAACGTGGAAAGCGCAAGAAGAGCGCAGCAAATTAGACATTGGCTGGCAAAAGCATTCTACTCCAGCCAATGATAGCGTGACATTGTCAACGTCAAAAAAAGGCGGCAAAGCCGAGGCTAGTGCTAGAAAGCTGTCGAAAAATTAAAACAAACAAAATAAAAAATTAAACATAGTTATACTAAGATTAAACATTAACGTTTCCGCGTCTTTGGTAATAAGTGGACAATTTTGTATTATTGGAAGGGCGGTTACTCAGAGCTGCGCTAAAATTATAACAGCTTCTACTATACTTGTCGCAGTGGAAACCGAGGTCTGAAATTGAAGCAGCATCACATTCCGTACTCTTTTAAGCTGAACTGCACTTAAAAGGTTACACTGATATAATGAAGTTAAAAGGGGGTGAATTTTCGGCATAGAAAACGCTCCAAAATGGGAATATTTCATGACTCCTGCACACATAAATATTCTCAATCCAACTATCCGCTACATGAAGCAAGTGTCGCAATAATTTTCATAAATGCATGCTCATTATAATAACAACAACAGCACTCTTTCAGTTTTGCAATACAATTAACAACTTCACCAAATCCGTCCCAACGAAATCCCACGAGAGTAAAAAGTGGGACCAAGTGCCTTTCATTGTAAAATACCTCAATAGCAAAATACTTTGTACTTATTTTAAAGAGGAAGGCGTTCGTTTTTAAAAGCGTGAAGCAGGGCATTAGTGGGCAACATTGTGCTTCTAACACTCCACAATCGAGAACGATATATTTGATTGTTTGAATTATCATATTGCGGATTTTGCCTTCACGGCCCGCTAATAAAAGTGCCGGAGGTTAAAGAACCTGCACATATGATATCGTTAGAAATCATTTTTCGACTCTTCTAAAATAAAGATCTTCTAACTACAAAAATCATTTTAGATTTGGTTAGAACTCCCTTTCATTTAGAGCACTCTCCTATGCTCTGTCAAATCATTATGACGCATGAAATTGGAAAAATAACGCCTACCCACAGGTAAAATAGTTCCTTAGTTGTGATAAAAATTCACTTAACGGCTGTTGCAAGTATGTATACGTATTTCTAGCAGAATGTCTTTTATATCCGTTTGTATTTCCTTTGACCATGAGAACCCTTTTCAAGGGCACCAAGCTTACCACACACTTGAATCGGTACCTTCGCGGTTGCTTACCATGGCCATAAGTTATTCAAGTGCAGTTGCAACTGCTTCCTACGGTGCCTTTTTTCGACTTCTTTGCCGTTGGAAAGGAAGCAGCATATATAAGCTCATTTGGGTTGATCTGCTTGTTTTTTCTATATTGTACTCAACCATAGCTTTGATATATCATCTCTCTCCGATATCTTCCCCAGAATTACTTGAAATTCATAAACGAATTCTCAGTTTCCTTGATTATGTCAGGTCAATGTCAAATTCATTGCCCATCTCGTTTATACTTGGCTTTTTTGTTACCCTTGTCGTAAACCGTTGGATTGAACAATTCAACTATTTGCCAACGTCAGATGGTGTTAGTTTGTTAACTTGTGCCTACATACAGATACCACCACGTGTACACGACAAAAAGGCTTTTGCCACCATATCTGAAGAGGTTACTGTCATTCGGCAAAGTATAGCAAGATATATTAATCTGGCTGCTGTTTTATGCTTTCAAACCATTGCCCCAAATGTAAGAAAAGTATATGAGGACACACAGAATTACATTGCTAGTGGTCTGATGACGGAAAAGGAACATGAATTCTTCGGACAGGTTGATCCGCGTTATCATCCTTTTTATGTGCCTTTAATGTGGGCGATTACCATTGTTAAACGTGCCAAAGTCCATGGGTACATTGTCCATGAAAGGCATATGAATGCTCTCATTGATGAAATTCTAAAATTTCGTCGATCTTTATTCACATTGCTCAATTATGACAGTGTCCCAATACCTCTTGTCTACACTCAGGTAGGATATACTCTCAAGGCCAAGTGCGAATTAGAATTTAATGAATCTGTATTAATTCAATATTTTGGTATACATTTTAGAAAGCACAATTTATCATTGCATGATAAATGAAATTTTGCTAATGTTACGTTAAGTAATCGAGGATCACACTTATGTGTCCGTCTGATATTATACATCTATTTTCTCAAACGGTGATTTTTTAGCCGTTTTTAATAAACCGATAGACTTACTACATCCATAACGGAGGTGACGAAGTAAAAATCTCTAAATTTATGAATTTATTTGCGAAGGGTTCTTAAATGTTATCGAGCCTTTATTCCACTTGATTTAACTATGCATGCATCTGAGCCAATTAATAGACACCATTGCCAGGAAATCCGAGAAATGGTCAAGTGGGAGTGTCTGACAAAGTTGGCACTTTAGTTAATGAAGTACTCAGTGCATAAACCGACATAATATTATCGCTGAACCCCAAAACTTTAAACTCCTCTGATTGTTGATCTTACTGAATTTTCCGCTTTTGGACAAACTACCGAACCTCTGTCACATCAGCGGCGATAAACCTAATGACATGTGATTTTTTCAAGGTGGTGAACATTGGTGTCTATGCAATTTTTATAATCTCTCTCGTCGGCAGCCAATTCCCCAGGCAGTTGCCTGAGATGCCACAATTCTCATTGAACATGTCTTACGTCCGCGTCAATACAACTTTTGGAACGTCTAAACCCATGTTATACGTTCCAGTTTTTTCCCTTCTTGAAATCACATTCTATTTGGGCTGGTTGAAAGTTGCCCAGTCTCTTCTCAATCCCTTTGGTGATGACGACGAGGATTTCGACCTTTTACCGCTAATGGAACGCAATTTAGCCATTAGTCTGTGGATGGTGGACCTAAAGCACGGCATGCCGACTCAATCGCCGCGCACCAGATCTCGGAAGAATAGTCAAATCCGCCGTCTCTCCTTCATTAAGCCTACAGACAGTCTCTTCTTCCGTCAAGGTGGTCCTATCGCTTCCGATGATGACCCACTAAGCGAGTTGCTTGCCTCGGCCGCGCAGTTGGACATACCAGAGACATTGAATCCTCTAAGGCAGATTGATAGCCAAGAAGTGGTTCCCTATCTGGGCTCGGCAGCTATTGCGTTTGAGAGAAAAGAAAGTCGACGAATGAGCATTGATTTGGAAGGGTCGATTGGACGGAAACCTTCAACAATGATGGTAAGGTTTCGTATGTCTTCATAATCACAAAAATATGGGCACAATTCTAAACACTATGGGATTTTCAACGTGTAAAGTTTGTCTGTTTTTCAAATGACCTTTAAAAATGGAATCATTGGTATAACTACTAAACAAGAGTAGATTAGCAATCGTCAAGGTTAATCGATGCTATATTTTGTTAGTCAAATTTCCCTACTTCATTATCTTCAACTTGTCTAAGTAGCTCCCAGTAACTTTGCCTTCAGCTTTGGGTTTCAAAGCATGTTCTAAATCACACTACATTGTTTATTGCGTTTGATACTTTTGTATAACGACCTCATTAAAATTAAGCCTTTCCTAGATGTGCTATCTTTATCATTATTTTTCGTAAGTAATCAGTCTTACACGTTGCGTACTAATGCCCTTGTATCTGCGACCAAGTCTCCAAACCCGCATCATTACCTGACCTAATTTTCGTTGTAAACTATTCTCAATCATGCCAAAAAAATAAATTATGCGGTCACTTCGCGTGCAACAGTCCCTGTTAGAGTGGAAGTTACTTTTCCCTCACACCCAAATGAGTGTTGGGTCTTAACCATGTAAAATACTTGCGCAATCATCGAATAAAATTGGCAAGAATTGACACGCACATAGTACGCACACTAATGAACCTACTTTAAATTCGTTCCCACCGGGGAATGAGCGACCATGGTATTGTTGCTGAGGCTTTCTGTGTAAGAAGACACTGATGTCTCAATGAGAAACCATTGGAAGTAAAGACAGAGAAGTGTGCATATCCGCATTGCCTGGAACCTCCACTTTTTATTGTTGCAAACAACCTTGGTGAATTAAAAATGTAAGAAATTGCATAGTTATATTCGTAAGAGCACGAAGAATCACGTTCCTGGTATTTTTCTGCATCCTCTCCTACTTTGACCACTTGTAAGCGCAGACATTGATTTTCCCACACTTAAAAACAGAGCTATACAATTTTTGCAATGCACTCTGAGCCCCACAGAACTCTTGTGGAGAGTGCTTGCTTGCTCAGTCCCCCTTTAGTTTTAACTGTTTCAAGATAACTCAAGCGAATAATAAATTCCACACACCGTCTCACCTACCACTGTCAGACGTAATTTAGACAAGATTCTGAGGTAACCGATTGAGTTCACCAGATGACTTCTACTATCCCTAGTGACAAAATTGACACTCTTAATGAAACGCAAATCACCCGTGAAGATGTTAATAAACATCAAGGACAAATACCTTGTTCCCGTGTTTGATAACATCGCCGAAGAAGTTCATCCCAGGCACAGTCAGCAGACGGTTATTCAAACCAACTTTCGAGGGCCAAAACACCATAGGAAAATCTTAGGATTAAGCTGTCGGCCCCGACCGGGATCTACTGGGGTATCATTACAGCGTCGACATAAGGAAAAGGCCAACAGAAACTCGAGGTAATACGAAGCGCCCTTTCTTGCAGGCCTTTGTGAACCGCATTCGACGCAAGAGCACACGATCCCAATCGCCGCCACCTCCACTCCCTAAGGATGTTTCCTCGTCTGAAGATGACCCTACACACTGAAACACGACTACCAACAGTAAGGAAAAGGCCATCGGAAGCTCCAAACCAACTGCAACGCAGAAGCACCTGATACAACCCCATGCCACCTAAATTGTCATCACTTGCGACATTTGAAATAAACCGCAACGCGGCCACATTCCCCGGGAGGCCCGATTAGCAGCAGCTTGAATGTTCAGTGGTCTGTTGACAGGCTGGGAATTGGGCGCTAGGATCCCTTTTTGCTTATTTCCATGTTTGCCGCAAGCCGCGAGGCAGCTAACAAGCTACACTTGAGCCAATGTGCACGTAGCCTTAAACGGACTGTCTATGGAGGCGGGTTCCGGCCCAATAGATTCCGAATGCTTACGCCAACGATTCTCTAAGGAGCAGAGAGGCGTGAGAAACTCCCAACCCCGCACAAAATTTACTTATGCACCATATCTGACTAACATCCGATTGGCTCTTCCCCTCCCTAAAGGAATGACGACACCTCCCCCCCGGTATGGGAAAGACGACTGAAATTTGAACTCTTAAGTCTACCAAACCCAAGTCTGATAATCGGAGTGGTTGACAAAATACAAGCGGAATTAGGGTTACTAGGATGGAAACTGGCTGCTTCTGCCACAATCACCTCAATGTCCCAAGTCGAGGAATTGAATATCAATAAAGTCGGGCATGCTTTTCTTTACAATCGCAAAAAAACACTAAAAACGAGGAATTATTCATATACAGGTATTTGCGTGTACACCTACAAAAAAAAGGGTAGAGAAATAAAAAATGTATTAAGCCTGTTTGTGTACCCATAACCGGATTACAAGACCTATGGCTAGTTTCATGTGGCAAAATCTGGCCAATGAATAGGAAATGAGCGGTAAGGAACCCCTAGTAGCTAAGAGGCAACTTGGCCAGGGGTATCTGAAAATGAAGCATGAGGAGCGGAAAACAACATGCGTACACCACAATTATTAGTTGCATTTAACTTACCCTATGGAGCGAACAAACTTGCCTAAAACCAACAAACTAACGACGTCGTCTCCTGTTACCGCGACGAGAGGATGCCGACGTTGACGAAGACGAGGATGAAGATGAAGTAAGAGTCGAGGAATGAGACCGGTTATACCTACGGCGCGAATGGCAACGACTGCGAGAACGTCTATGCCGCACATGACTGCGACTACGGCTCCGCGAACGTCTACGCCTCGAGGCACTACGACTTCGAGAGTACCTTCGGCGTTTTGTCTCCCGACTATGTGATCTTCGACGACTCCTTGAACGTCGACTCCGAGAGCGTTCACGATGTCTTTCGCAATTACGGTTACGACTCTGTCTCTCAGCGCTCTTCTTTCTTTCAAGTCTTTTCCTATCGGTGGTACGTTGAACGCTTCGACTTGAACATTTCTTATTTTGTGAGTGGGAAGAAGATGAGTAAGGAGGATGTTCCGTTTTATCGTCTTTCAATACCTTCTTGCCCTTCGGCTCTGATACCTCACAACGTTTCTCATCCAGTTTCTTCTTCACCTTGTTCTCTTCTCGTACTTTAGGCGCTTCCACGCTTTGATGTACGACTATTTACAAAAATTTACACGACCTGATTAAATAATCCTTGCTACAAATAAAAAAAGAAGGGAACTGACCTTTTGCGGTTTCTGAGGGAAGGGTACAGCTAGTTGGCGTTTCTGATATTTGAGGTATATCTCCACAATAAGACTTCTTCTCAAGAGGTTCAACGGTGGTGTCCGATTTCAAAGTTGGTTCCTGGTCACTTGCTTCCTCGGAATCACTGTCACTGACATATGCAGAAAGCCCTGGGGGACATTAAGTGGTAAAGAGAATACTCACCAAGCACACCCGCCCCAAGTTCGAGTTTATCACTATCGCTAGCCTCCGCTTCATCGTTCTCATTCGATTTCTCCGAATTACTGTCAAGATCAACCACTGATCTCTTAAATGAGTTTTGCGCCTCTTGATAAGCTTCTTCAGCCACATCAAGGACGAAGTTCGTTGTAACATCCAAAAGGACACCAGTCAGAACTCGGGTAATGCAACGATTCTAGGGGTGAAATATTAGTGAGGAAAAAAACGCACCAGTTCAGAAATGAAAACGTTTTCTGGAAGACGCTCGCAGACTGCCAAGTACTCTGCCTCGGTGATGTGAGGAACTTCACTTTCATGCTCTGTCTCCGCAAATCCAGAGTTCTGGTTGGACGAAACGAGGTTGGGAGTAGGTTAAGGGGTTAGACCAATTGCACGGTGGTGGTCGTGACCGGGGTGGACGAGAAGGTGGGTGGAAGGGAGTCTAGGCGAGACAGCTTACCAAAGCCTTTGTTCGCGGTGAACCGCCGTGAGGAGAGTTGGCGCTCTGGGCGCTAACTTTACCTAAATTATCTTCCACTTCTTCATCACCATCCTCGTTGACGGAGTCTCCTCTTCCTCCCCTACTGTCCCCGTCTTCATCTTCCTCCGTTTCGTCTTCTTCCATCACGACTGCGCCGTCGGCATCACGCCTAATCTCACGTCCGATGCCTAAACTGCCTCCGCTCTCACCTAAAATATTTTGTTCCATATATTAACTCTTGCTTCTTAACTAGTACTAATTTGCCATTTTAACCACAGCCGTGACTCCTCTAATTTCACCAGGGGCAATTGTATTTACGAAATAACCATTTCTAAAGCAAAGTTAGACCTACATCAAAGAAAACAAAAGATATACTTCCTTGATGACTCATGAAATTTCACAGAATAAAGTAGATCATGGCACGTTAAACAGGTAACGCTTCACTAGGTTCCTGAAAAAGTTTAAATTATCGTAATAAAGAACTGGATTCCTGTTCAATTCGCTACCGCAAAATTCAGATTTTTATAGAAGGAATAATGAAGAACACCTAAATTAAAGAACAATACTTTCAATAAACAATAAATGCTTGCAAGAAAAATCGAAACACTAAAAAACACTCGAAAACAATCCGGCGTGAAAGGTGAAGGAACAGAAGAACTTACGCTCCTGGACAGTGTCCATGGACTCCAGCTTCTCCTGTTGCTTGCGTTTTCGCCTTTCCAAGCGTTCTAACTCATCGCGTAGCCACGCAGGAAGGGCACGACGTCTCGCCTCACCCACCTCCTTCGGTGGCCACGCCCCAGAACTCGCTGCGGCCTCTTCTATCAAATGAATAGGGACCACCGATAGAATTAGAGGGGTCAATTAGTTGATCCTTTCTGTATGACGGCCAAACTTTAAATGTGACAAAACACTAGGAACAACCTATATTTGTCAAATGAACTTTTTTTAATTAATCATAGACAAACTTCACTAATGCACAAAACCATCGAAATCGTGGTAATTCCGAGGGGAATTATCTACGACAGAAAAAGTTTTGGCAATATTAAAACATCGAAAGTGAAGGAACTGAAAATTTATTGAATTAATTTTGACATCGGGAAACAGAAATGAACTTTATCACAAAAGATCTGAATAGTTTTAATTTGTGTGGTTCTATTTTTAAATTCTACTGCAATAGTTCAATTTCGCCACAGGCCTACTATTTGCTATGAGAAGATTAGACTTACCTAATGGAGTCATCTTAACCCTAAGGAAATACCAAGGGAACATCGAAATATATAACGACAAAAAGTCTAGCAGCCTATGCTTTCAGAAAATAAAAAACGCTGGCCGAAGTATTGGAAAAACATAAAGTTGAACTTTAGATGATCGTATAAGGCAAGTAATAACTTGGAAAAATACTGTGAAAAAAAAGAGGATATGTGGACAAATAATTCTTCTAAAGGAATATAAAAGCTAAGGCGAATAGAACACTGAAAAAATAAAATTTCGAACAGCAAAGTACCACCGAGATATATTAAAGGGAACAAAATCCAGTCAAATTAAAATACTATTTTATAAAAGGGAGATTAGACTGACGGAAGGCCGGCATCACGTGCTCGGGAATGGAGTGTTGGAAATGCTGTCGCAGAGGCGGTGTATGACGTACGAATTGTGGACGCGGTTGAACAATGGGGAAGAGAGTCGGTGGGGGTACAGAGAAATCCTCTACTAGTGGGTGAGAAATTGGAGCTGATACACGTTGTGCTTGGCCCCAGTCCTGATCTGGCACTGCTTCAGCTGAATACGCCCTTCCTCCTTCATATAGAGGTGGAGGTAAGGATTGTTGTTGTTGCTGCTTCTGAAAGAAATAATATGCGCTGTGGTGACATTTGACGGCCATTGTTTTATTTCAAATGACGAAGTAATATTACGAAACCTTAAATTGTAATTTGACAGTTGTTATTCTTGATGCACTAAGTATCAATGAGGAGCGCATGAGCAAATGGCCAGGCTCGACAAGCGTTTTCCACACTACATAACAATAACATAAGTAGCACCACCAATAAATTTAAATGACGTCCATTATGGAGAAGATATCTATTTTAAAAGTTATGTGTTTGTAGAATGATGCGTATTAGTTGATTAAATGATTAGCCAAAAATAAAAATTGCTATACCCATCTAGATAAAAAACCTTATTTCATAATCCCATATTCCGCATATAACAACGTGCAAATAAGAAGACCTAACAAATTAACATAGGAAAAAAAAAAACAAGGAGGGAAAGAGCGACGTCATTCCTTATTTAACTATGCAAAAACGTTTTAATTGCTAAAAGGTTTTCACAAACAATACAATTATTTTAGCCAAAAATCACGCATTTACACATTAGAGTATTGATAGAATGATATTTCGAAATATAAAAAATGTTCGTTGATTAGTTTCAACAAGGCTTCATCGCGCTGTACCAGATCGGATAATAAGAATTACATTGTTCACCAAAGAGGATGTAAAATGGGGGAGAGTTGTGCAGAAATGTCTGTTAAGATTTGCCGGCAAATATGATTTCGGATAACCACGCAAGTAGATCGCAGTAAAGTGAAAAAATTAACATCTCGAGTTACATCCAAGCAAAGTTCAAAATTTTTGAGATAATTGTTTTTCTTACGCTCACAAATTCTGATTAAACCATGGTTACCACAGCAAAATAGTGGGAATGAAAAATGTAGTTTTATATCTAATATGTTTTCCTCGATGCAAATAAAAATGGCATGGATTTTCCATTCTAACAGATCTGTCAAAATAAAGGGCATATCATTTGCCCTAGTGTATAATTAGGCTAGGAACAAATAGGAATGTCAGATTACTAAACTGGTAAGCAAGAGTTACTCTTCCATACGAATTAAAATATGGAAAGATCGTAATGGAGAAAATTTATTTATAATCTGAAATAAAGCGACAAAGATACATGTACATGTATTATTAGAAAATTGTTGAGTAAAAGAATTTTGATAATGCAATTAAGAAAATTACACATAATGAGTCAAACGATTATTTGTAAACGAAATATTAGAAATTGTTCAATATGATGACTTACACCAGAAATGGGTGGAGGTGGCCGCGTAAAATCTCCCTGGGGAGGTTGATTGTAGTTAGTATGGTGATACTCTCTAATAATTGGTTGACACATATTGGGTTCCATGTAGACTTTCTCATTGGGAGGAAAGTAATCCTGAGAACCCTCCTGCCAAGGATTGGGATGACTAGAATAGTTGCCGGGATGCATTTGACGATAATCAGAATCTACAGATATTAAAACCATTGAGAAGTTCCCCATATATATACAGGAAATAAGTGAAGCAAAACGACGACCTTGAGGGAGATTGTTTGGAAGATTACCTCGACTATCGAGGTCGTGTTCATTCTCGAACGAGGTGAGGGGTACCAAAACTCGATCGTCCTGGTCCTTGATAGCAATGGAATGGCACGCCTCGGCTTCGTTGGACTTCTGTGGTGGTGGTGGTGGCGGAGGCGGCGGAGGGGGTGGTGGTAACTGTTGTTGCTGATGTATCATATTGGCAGCAGCCCATTGACGAGCGAGCTGGGCCCAGTGATTTGTTTCTTCAACAGTGCTTGGCATTGTTTGTGGCCAATGAGGCCACCCCGTGTACGAGGGCCACATTCTGAAAGGGTAATGGGTAGATATTTCCGCCGACGACAATAAATAGGCCCCAAACGATATACGCAATAGATCATAACTACTTATATCACCAAGTGCTAATGATTAAGTCCTACCGACTAAAATAATGAAGACAATATAATCAATAGTGAGAGCGTGTATTATCCATTTGGGGCTGAAACAAGGCCAGCCCCGGTATAAACAGTATAACTAAAAAATATGAGTAATGACAGAGCCCATTGGTAGTCCTTAAAATTTGCAATTACGCCCCCAAAGCAATTCAAATAGTGCCATTTCATGATGTTTTAAGAAAGTCGTAGATAACAAGCAAATAGATGATGCCAAAAAAAAATACAATTAAAAAGGAAAACCAACTTAGGATATATGCACGGCCTGGGATAATACTGGCGGATCGATGCGAGATTTTAGCCAATAGTGAGAGGGTCTTGTCAAACCTTACTCTCGTCACATTTAGTTATACAAGAACGCTAGACAACCAAAGTTATAGCATTGTAGACGCAATTCTACAAATGGGCATTTTAAATTGTATTATTTCAGGGGCAGCTCCAAAGCAGAAGGCAACTTAACACACGGGCCCCAAATAAGGAAAGTAAACCTACTCCAGACAAACTCTGAAAATACTATATATAATCCAAATATTACCTTACTAAACGTATGCACATAGCCAAACTGAAAGGCTGCAAGCCCCCCGAATTCTTCCGCTGATCTCGCGTATTAGTGCCCGCTTCAACGAACAATGTAATTAATATCCTTAATCGATAGCACTTATTAAAAGTCTACTTTAAGCTAACTCAAACTATTCACTCCCTGATTGCGGTATGCTACACCACTTTTTACCCCCAACTAATCATAAACAACCCCAAGTCTTCATTTACAAACTATTTTAAATAAATTTTTGGCGTTAGGGACAATGGATACAACTCCTGATCTTAAAACGGGACTGTTAATGATTGACAGAACAACTTTCAGCGCCCAGCTTAGTAAATAGATGTAAGGAAGTATAACAAAGCAGTGGGGCCCCTTATTTATTTGTGTAATCAATCCTCGAATTGTTGCTTTCCCACCAAAGTTTTTCGGTCCAAATTTTTTGTTGCGATAATATTTTATCATAATACACCTTTTACAAGCGGACCCACCACTCTGTACGGTAAGTTTGCCACCACCTACTTATCTCCGCGGACCAAGCCGTCCACATTTGCATAACTACACACATTATTTTGCCGCATTTGTACTCAGTGACAAATCGGTTAAGCAAGGGTCTCTTGCGTTGAACATACTCATTCCCGGTTTCCATGATATAATCTTTCGAAAGACCATTTTATTTGACTTTTGGCCCAGATTCTACACGTCAAAATGCTGGTAGATATTTTAAAGCACTCATAGCATTAATCTTGAGCATCATTGGAAACATTGAAAAGAATCATCTAGCAACCCACGAAAAGTTTTCAGTATTAGCAAATTATGTCTGCGGGTTCACACCATCCTACCTTTCCAGTCTGCCATACGAAATTTATCAAAGAAAGCAAGAGGGATGTAGTCCTTCGATACCTATTTTATCACATAGGCATTCAAGCCCCTGCCGTTCTTCATTACCTCCAACTCCAAGGACGCCTTGAGAAATCGTAATACCCTGGTGTATGATGTAAGTGACCAAACAAACAACTATGGAACCATTTCGAGATTATTTGACATAGGCCCTAATTTGAAGTTTTTAGTAAAATGTATCACGAGTTTGACTTCGTGGACAGATAAGATTTTTTAATGCGCTAAAGTTCACTCTAGTTACTTAACATCCCCATCTCTTAGAAGTCTTAAGTTTCCCATTTTGTGCATAGACTCCTCTATTTTAGTCAGATATTAAATGTTTCATATTGCCCAATTTGCGACTGTCGCTATTGATAATTTTCTGTAGACTTCACATTTCACTATTAGATGAACGATAGCCGTGGTAACCACCAAAAAAATTAACTATTAAGCTGCAAAATGCCAATTTATTGTCGACGACGTTTGAATTTGAGGTCACGCCGGCAGAAACAAGCCAACGTATATTTAACACAAGGAAACAACATCTGTACCAAATTATCGAGTAGTCGTGTGACCAATAACCCTGCTGTTGCCACCGCACAGTTAATCAAAAACTGTTTCCAACTGCCCAGGATGCTCTAAAACCATCAAAACAGGTCAAGTTGCGTGAAAGCGGCAACTCACCTCCTCTTTCACAGTTCTCTTATTTAGGATATATGCACTGTATTGAACGACGAACAGACTTGCAATGCTACAACACACCGAAATTATGTTCAAAAATGCCAGAGGATACATGTTACCGCCTTAAGTGACCAGCAGCCACCAGACCGTTTGAAGAATCAGCTGACAGAGCAAAGCGTGACCACTGCGAGGCTATCGATTACTCCGCCCGGACAACTTGAGGAGGATGCGGCAGCTCTACGAGAATCTGATCGTTTTGGCCATGTCTTTTTTTTGTCTCCTATCTCTCCACTCCGTCGTCGCTAAAATGAGCGAATATTTCCCCAAGTTAAAAGTATGTGTCATATAACCTACTTCTCGTTTTTTTAGCCTATCAACCTATCTGCCTATTTGCGGAGGAGCGATAGTAACCTGAATGTGAGCGTGATCGGAATTGCTTTCGGTTGTTCATTGGCATCTCTCTTCTTGACTCGAGTAATAGACAAGTTAACAAGTTATGTTGCCTGTAAATTCGTAGCAAATTCAATAAAACCCAAAAGACGTACGCACCCGTGCCACTCTCGCTAATTTTCGACTCACTCATTTGCATGAAATAAATGCCCTAATGGGAAACAATTAATGTCTTTCAAGTGACGGGGACCTCGGGCTTGTTATAAAATGACTCTGTGCCCGGAATCCTGCTTGTATATGAAAAAAAGCATCAGTTACAAACAAAAATTTTTACGGATCGCAGGCGTTTTGTTAATGGATTCACTCTATCACTCACCAAATCCTGGCCCTTATTGAAAAGTATAGTCGAAGACTAGAAAACTACCCAAGAGAGGAACTCCCCTCGTCATGCTTCATCTTCAGGATATGCTTCTTGTGGAGATCATGCCATCCCCTTGAAGCATAACAGTAAGGCTTGGGGGACCGTAAGGACAAAGTCATGCCCCCAAGATGGTAATCCGAAGATGTAAGTGTGCACCAAACGTCAGGAATTCTCCATCGCGTATTGAACGTACGATTGGCATGCACGCAACCGCCAATACACCACATAATACGAGTGAAGCTGTTTCGAGGAAAGCCGCGATGCAGGCCTAGTAACGAAAGATGCGAAGATAAATGGATTGAGCTTGGGCGGCCGGGGTGTATATTATAACCTCCTCGGCTAATTTAGACAGATCCAGTCAACGTTACGCGTGTTTCCTGCTGATCGCAGAGGGTAACTTATTTAGAAATTGAATTAGTTCAGGTTGTACGGCTAAAAGACGCATCACGAGGTTACGAAAGATAAATGTATCTAGGATAAATACAAATCCACAGACCTGTCAGATTTAGGCATTTTGCCCAGTACAGTGACAATGGAAAGTACGCCGAAGTAATTTAAAGCCTAAATTGATAAGGTCACCATCCTGTGTACGCCATTTCCGTACTGACGAAAAATAGAACCAGGCCGTACCGGCAGATGAACATGAACATTAAATTGTCTACGAAATTCTCAACCGAACTAAAGGTCGTAACCAATTTAGAGGACCAATAAACACTTTTTACTCCAAAAATGTCACATGAATCATAGTCTCTTGGCAAGTTTGAAAAAAAAGCGAAAATAATTCCCATTGTACGATCGAAGATATCCCAGAATTAGTATCCGATTTTGGTCTGACGATTCAGCGGCAATCATTTAATTTACAGAGAAAGACAAAATCTTAGACACTTCTGGGCGTTAAAAATCCTATTCTCTTCTGACGTGTAGTTTGAGCAGCCAAAGACTGGATTTCTTTAAGATCTGGAACTAGTCCAAAGCGGGCAAGAAGACGTAACACAAGAAGGCAGACGTTGTTTTTCAACGCTTCCCACCTTGAAAGGAAAGAGATAATAGACGATTATGTCTTACAGGAGAGCCGGTCCAGTATTTTAAGAGGTCGACCCACCTTATAAGGAAAATATATGCCTTCCACTGAAACCAAGCTGAAGTAAGGCTGATATAGTTGGGCGACCGACTACCGAGAAGAGCCGTGTAAATGAGATACTCATGCCGATTGATGCGATCCCCATGGCTGCGGCAAATGGACCTCACCATGTTCAGGTTTCTTCAAAGCAAAAACAATAAAATCATCAACAACTATTAAAATTTAGAACACAGAAGTATAAACATAAGTGCGAGAAGTGTCTTCAAGAAGTCAACCTTTACCGATTAGGGTAAAGTATTAAATTTTATAAAAGTTAATCTTCGTCAAAATTCCACAGCTATTCGCGGAAAATGAAGGATGATAGCAAGCCAAAATAACAGGAGCTGAAATAAAAATATCACATCCAGAAACACTAAACGAAAAGAATAGCAATTTCGGACTTCAGTGATTTCGGCCACTCTGATATTTCAATGTTTAAGATCATAAACCGCTCTATCGCTGGGTAATTTAAAACTCTTTCAAATCCTTCACTCCCATCATCCAGGTCTCTTCGAATTGACTCGAAATGATTTAAAAAAGGGTTCTTCTGGTTAACTCCTAATGTTCTTTCATTACTTCTGCAACAAGCCCTAAGTTTTGTTTGCAAATTTTGACATTTTCGGAACATGGATAAATACTTGCTCGCCTCATGGGCCAGTTGGACTCGTAGTTTTCTATACTGATCTTTCCAGTCTGGATTGCTGAAGTTCCACTGGTAGAGGAACCAAGAGACCTTCAGGAAAGGGGTTAGATTGTGTGTTCGCGCTAACCATCTGTGGAAGAGTTTGCACCTCTATCGAAATTTTATTGGCGACCAAGGCGACGTCATCGGAGAAAACTTCAGGCGTGCTGCATGGACCAAAGTTAGCGTCTCTGTAGCCGTGGCAACCACGGTGATTCGAGAAGTTGTAGCCACTCAGACCATGTCCAAGGTGATGTTTCTTATGGCAGGAATGTCATCAGTCAACACAGTTTCTGCTTCTCGAGGTTTATAAATCGCCTCGATCTCCACTTCACAATCTTTCACATTCGATTGATTCCTGTTTAAATCACCAAATACTTTCGAGTCACAAACCATAGAAGTCGTTCTGACGAATGGTCTGAGAAATGCCTTCAGGCGTTCAACATAACTCCAGGCTCTTTCTAATAGACTGGGGACAGTACACTGCAGAGACTCTTTCGACAAAAGATCTATACATGCCTGAAAGACGAGCCGCCACAGCAAACTCTGATACAGTGTATCAGTGGCTGATTTGGTTTGTATATTCTCACCTAAACCAACTTGATTCTGACTCAGAGCGTCCAGCTTAAATCGGGCCAGTTGATCTTTGGTGATTGTGGAAAACACCTTATTTAAGCTTTCAAAACCTTCGTCGTCGAATTGGACTGTTCCATTGATTAAATTGTGGGCGAGATCATCTACGAAATTCTTAAGTGTGGCATCTTTTGCAAAACGAGGAGATTAGGTAGAAAACATTGGACTGGCCCTTCGGTATTTGAGCGTAAATCAATATGTTTTGGTTTGAAAGGGTTCCTTGGAAATATTTGCATTCCAATGAGACTATTCGTAATTTGGGAAGGACGAATAATCTATGATTTATAATGAAATAGAATTGTTTAAACAAACTTCAAATGAAATTAGACCTAAATTAGCCACCGGAAAAGAATTTGTGTTATTGAAAGAGTAGCTAAGAATGAATATTACTTGCCGAATAAAGAGTAAGAGAGGGCGAGGCATCTGATGGAGGACAGCGAGAATGCGATCGAAGTAGAGCTCGGCCTGCTCTCGAATATAGGCCTTGTCCGACTCCGTCAACTTACTCGATAACGCACGACCCATGCGACGCCAGGGACGTTGGACTATTATATCACCGAAAGTCGCATAATCTGGCGGTCGAAAAGCAAATAAATTAAGTAGACATCAGAAAGATTATAACCAAATTATGTACTCGATGTTTCAATAAAAATAGCAAAACAGGATATTGCGACTTCTTTGCCTAAATAAACCCCGTTCAAGCCATTGGAGTTTTCTACATGGAATAGCTTGTCATTCTTCAAAATAAAAAACAGAAAAGAATTTTCACATTAACAAATGTCATTGAGTTTTTGAGTTATGATACAGTGCCAAATGAAAACGTACATAAAGGACAACGATTGCGGTTATCATTAAATGACACAATGCACACTTTTCTTCTATTTGTATATTGATCTCCGGCTTTTAGGGTCAGTCGAAAGAAAATTCATTCTTTTACTCATTAAACATCTAGCTACGAATATCAACGATCCTGTAAGAGGCATTCACGGGTAAGTTAAAACTACCTAAGTTCAATTGACTTCGTTGTTAACTAGTGATAAAGCACGAGTGCACATTTAATGAATTATGGAGCATGAGAAAATTCACAAGTCTGTATTAAGAAGTTAAGGATAACTGCGGTAGACTGCAGAAAGAGGACCCAAACTGCTTCGTTAACCATACCAAACTCGATAGCAAATATGAGGAGTACGCTATCAAACCAAAATTCTATTTTAATTGAATGAGTTACATTTCGAATTCTGGAGCTCCAAGTTTAAGTTAAACTAATACTCTTAGAAGAGGTTTTAGGATAATTTATTCAAATAACAAAGAACCGAGTAATATCGAAAACGCGATCCATCATTTTGACCATCGTGACCAGTACGTACCTATAACATTCAGTCGCTTTGCACTTTCCTGCATAACTCGCACATCATTATTTAAAATCGACTTGTACATTTCACATAACGCTAACCGTTCATCATTAGGGATACTCTGGTAGAGGCCATGGTCAATAATTACTAGCTGTACTGGAGTTTCAAGAAAGCATCCCATAAAGAAAAGGAGAATGTTGCGTAGCATGGAGGTTTTTGAATTATGACGCTGTCGAACAAGAAGATTTCCTGGATGTGGATCCGCGTGTACAAAACCTGTACAGAAGACTTGACGACCGAAGGCTGAAATCATAATCTTGTCGATAGTAGCAAGAGAGAAACCCGCATTTTGCAGACGGAGAGTCTAATAAGGTAGCATTGTTAGCGTATAGCTATTAGCATACATCGTTTATTTTGATTCCGTCAATGAATTCCGTGGTGAGAACACGCTTGCTTGAGAGGTCATGTTCCACGATAGGAATGTATACTGAACCATCAGGTCGAAGAGAGCCCATTTCCGCTAAGTCAAATCGACATTTCTCAGCATTTTCTGCTTCTTTCTCAAAATCCAGTTCCTGTTCCAAAGCTTCCTTCAAATCCCTCAGTATCCAAGCCAGGTCGAATTTAGGATGAATAAACTTCACACAACGGAGCAGAAACTCTAAAGTAGAAATGTCTCCGTTGAAGCGCTCCCGGAGATCTTCATACTGAACTTTTACGGCGACTTCCCGGCCGTCTTTTGTAATAGCCTTGTGAACCTGAGCAAGACTTGCAGCGGCGAACGGTAGAGTATCAAAGGAGAGAAATAAATCCTCTGGAGGAGCACCGAAATCTTTTCGAAATATACGTTTGATCTTGCAATGAAAAAATAAGGAGTAGTTCAGCATATTACTTCATCTGGTGATCGAGAAATGGCTTTATCGTGAAGAATTTCAAGAGTTGATGTAATTTGGTATGGGAGTAGATGATTCAAAGAGGACAATCCTTGACCCAATTTGATATACAGCCCGCCATTCAAAAGGCACCCAGCAAGGATCAAGTCAGCTGCTATTTGATGACATTCATCGAGTGCCGCGGTGTAATTCGCAGAGTTCTTAAGGAAAGTGGTTGAATACAAAGGGAATTCTAACTTCTTTTAACATCAAAAGTTTCCATTTGTAAAGAAGAGATATACGCAGCCCAATAGAAAATGATCTGATTTATCGGACCAAAATATGATCAACTACCTCATAAACCGAACAACCGAATTAGATAATTTACGGGAAAATTGTTCGGATGGACTTTCTTGGCGCAATGCCGGAACAGATACCAAGGCTACGGATCCTAAGGAGACAAGGGTACAACAACATTTTTTATAAGCAACGATACGGGAGAACATATTCACCAACAATCACGACACGAATAAACGCAGACATATAGCGCAAAACGGTGGACACATTTTTAGACAAAAACCAATTATGATTGAACATAATGTTGAAAAAGTGGAAAATCTTCTACTGTGCCTGCTAATAACTGTGGATGTGTTTGCCCCATGGCAGCATTTACCAACTTATTAGAATTTTTGATTAGGAAAAAGAACCCCTGTCAAAATTCAGCTGTGCTACTCGTCAACACTGTTACGGAGTTGCAACATATGTGACGCCCTACTACGATAAGCTGTGTTTAAGGAAAACGGACTAGACACCCAATACAGGAGGCAGTAAGGAGGATTATAGTCTTCGAACGCCATCAATCGGAACTTTTATGCATCCTAATAGAACCATATATTTAGAGTATTACTTGAGAGGGCGATACCGTGCACAAGGTTGAGTTTATTTAGTTTAACCTCAGCAACTTGTAACGCCTTTCTCAATGAATGCATTGCGATAGAACACAGGGTTGGTTATTTATTTGACCGCGCTTATCTCTCCTCCTCAAATAAGTATATTACCATTGGCTGACATTGTATTACAGTCACTTTTATTACATACCATAAAGGAATCCCGTTAATAAACATCTAAAGTTGTAGTCTGAGCGTTAATCGCCCTGGGGTCTCGCTGGTTGACTAGTACCAACAACGTCACATGTTCTCTCAAACTATTGCACACAACGGACCATCATGTATAGATAGTGTCTGCCATGAAGCAGGGAAATATAATAAGATCCTCTGATTGATAGATGTCCACGTCTTTGCGCTTTTAAGGAATTCGTGATATTCCAAAACACAGTTACATCTCCTATTTGTACTTGATTACATGATCAGACTCAGAAAAGGGCCGGATTCCACCCTTTTGTTTTACTTGTAATAGAGCCGATCCTACGAGAATCACCTAACGTATAATAGACACCTATTTACACTTGGTCGCCTCAAGCCTATGGTACTAACAAACCTTTATGTAATTACGCGACCGTGAATTGAATATTAAGCCTGCATCTAAGGTAAATTTTCCGATTCCTCTTGAAGTATGCAATTAGCTTGCTTTGATGTGGTTTATATCTGTGACGAGCTTTTCAGGCCAAACGTGTCGGTAATTTAATGACGTTTTCACAAAAGCAACCATACGATTATTATTTCAAACTAAATATATTACATTATGAGCGTGAGGTAAAACTTTTGGCCACGGTGGCAATCCTTATCTAGAAATTACGCAGAGAAAAAGTGCCGGTTTTATTTCAGAAGGGTTGTAATAAGTATAAACATCACTACTTTTGACACTACCTGGGGTCGATACTTGAACAGTAAGTTTTGTAGCTACTATGGGGCGGGGGGGGTCACAAAATTATGTGTCGTGGCTAACAATCTGTGCCTCAGCTTTCTACATCTGCTTAACCGCCCTTTCTTCTTCCTCTTGTCACCATGCTAAATATAGACTGTTGATAACTGGCCGGTTTTCAGGGTACAGTATATGATCCTGTCTTTATAATGACACCTATTATTTTTGCATATTTGCCGTCACGAACGAGACCAATGTCATATGGAACTTACTCCTAATGGAAGTCAGACTTTTTTTCATATCATGAGATATAACTTGTCCGATCATGCTCCTGATCAATTACATGATTGGTATAACAATTTTTTTACAATCACGGAAATTGGGCAGTATATTTCACAACCTATATATCATTTATAGTATTGTAATTACCTAGTGATTGGGGCAAATAACCTGTGCATTTACTAATTGATATTTATTACAGTGTTTGACGGCGTACAACAGTGTCCGCTTAGTTTGAAGAGGATTTCTTATGGGTGTACCACTTCTCCAACCCAGTGGATGGAGGTCAAGGAGTGGAGAAGGAAACATGTATCTTTTAAGATAGAAGGAAGCGTCAGTTCAAATGTTTGCATTAGTGAACTTCAGAAATTTGTTTTGAAAATTCATTTCAAAAAGGGGTATAGAAATGGTACATCGATGAGGCTTGTCAATCATAAAGAACTTTGTACCTTGTGGACAGAAATTCAAACGTTGACACGCCCTAAGTATACAAAAATTGTTTTCAACATGATGGGCAAACAGGAAATACTACCAACCAGTTTAAAACATAGTCTAGGCAGGGGCACCGAACCGAAAGTTTGGAGTTCCCTGTTCTTCGGGTGGTGATTACAATGTGCGTAAATATCTTTGCTTAGCAATACAATATATTTGAGGATAGTCGGAGACTGTAAAAAAACTAGTGTCAAGACACAAGAAATGAGCTAACTATGCCACATTTCTAAGAGGACTTACACAGGACCGAGAAGAGGCGGTGCTTTTCTTTAAGCTCACGAGCTCGAAAACATCTGTTATCAGAACAGCAAACATTTTTACCAATAATCTTAAGGTCATTTTAAATTGCATGATATTGGAAGGACTGAGATTTTGCTTGGTGAAGCGTGTTTCCCAAAAGATATTTTATTTGCGTCAGTTTCTGATTTTGCTCCCTACAGATGCAATTCAAGGAAGACTGAGGAAAATTTTTGTTGTGCTACGTGCCAGACCATCCTAATATAATTTCAAAACTTTTTGACTATACGCTTTCTTAGAAATCCCTTTAATGTAGGTGACTGAGTTCTCTTCCGGATTAACTCGATGTGTAGATTTTTATATCGAAACGCCTCTTCCGTCACACTTCTAAGAAAATTGCCACGGCACGCAGTAGGCGTCATGGGTGAGGAAAAAACTTCGCATTTAGACAATCTCCGTAAGAGGAAAAGAATGCTGCGTCTAGTTAATTCCGGGAGGATCCAAAGAAAAGATTAAGAATTTGTCGAATACGGAGAATTTCTCCTGGAAAAAGAGTTGCATAAGTTGGACAAATGAAGAAAATATGGACGAATAGATAGAACGGATTTTGTAAGTATAAGGGCGAGGTGGCAATGCTCACAGTAAAACTCGCAGGGCTCAATAATAAAAAGAAGGAATCATAATAATTTTACGGAACGTGTTAAGTAGACTCGAATTTGGTATAAGATAATAGGACAGGATTTGTATATTATATCATATTTCAAGAAAACAGAATGCATACAATTGTTAGTTTAAAGCGAAATATTTAAATGAGAGGAGCTTGTGTCTTCTTGAAGAAAAGACGCATACCTTAGTAATTTAGAGAAGGAGCAATTGTTGTCATTTGCGTATTGTTTTCGTTTACTCGCCGAGCGCCAATTGTGAAATTCTGATGGATGAGAGGACTGCCCTCCTGCGAGACACCGGTGGTATGTTTCCCCACTCGTTACCTGTATTTTTAGCGAGTACTAGTAGGACATCGTTGGAGAATGTAGAACCTCCATCTACTGATTGTGAACCAACAATAAATTGTCAAGTGTGCAACAACGTTATTCCTATCGGCAAAAAGGAAAAACAGATTGTTGTTAAATGCCCATCTTGTGGGGAAGCAACGGTAATTAGTTTGTACTATTTTTACGTTTAGTAGCCTATCAAAGGTCCACCAACCGGGAAACAGTATGTTCGTTGTCAGTGTAATTGCCTTCTGATTGCAAATTCAAAGTCTACTCGTGTCGGATGCCCGAGAGACAATTGTAAACGAATTATACAGCTTACACATGTAATTCCCACGAGATTTATGTGAGCGAGTTTTTGTTTGGTACGTGTCTTAAAAGCTTTTCCTTAAAACAAAAGCCGAATTTATCTGACAATCAAGCTGGCGATACTGCACCCGGGGGCCTGGAGAACATGGGGAGTAGTAGCGGTGCTGGAGGTGGCGCATTTCCAACCCGCTCGGGTCTTCGTGTAACCTGTGGCAATTGTCACTGCCCTTTCTCCATCCCTCCACCGCAGTCCTACTCCCCCAACGCTTTTGAGGCTGCCTTCCTTAATCGTTTGGTTAATTGCCTTTCTGGTGGTGCGGCGCCCAACGTCAGCGGTCTCATCGCAGCGAGATGTCCGCGATGCCGCAAGGTGACCTCCATCGGACATGCCTACTCTCGTACCCGATGGATTGGTTACCTTATTCTCTCTCTCATCTTCCTTGTCATTGCTATCGGTGTGACTGTCGGCACCGTAAATACCGCCGCATCTCAACATGGATTATATTTTCTGTGGTCAGGTTTGTCATGTCGTTGTTCTTTTGTCGAGTTGAATTTCGAGTCTCGACGTTACAATAAGTTGCCGAATCTATGTCTGGTGGTGGTTGTTAGGCAGCTATTACCATTTTTGGTTATTTTATGATGTATTTCGTCGGTGTTTTCGACAACCTTCGAGCACTGTCGCTTTTTCAAGGCAATATTGAATGAGAAGTCAATTTAGGAAGAAGATTGTGAATCCTGATCGTGATTGAAACGTAGGTAGTATGGGTTATTTCGGTAATTAAATGTGGGCTGTCGTGAATAGCATTTTTCGAAATTTTTGCAACTTGCTTAGAATTCGAAGGCCCCAGTTCTTATGTATTTTTGGTATATTACGAGTTGGTTTGCACCGAAATTCGGCGCCAACCTGACACTAGCTTGCTGCGCTTTTTCTTCTCTGAGTTAAAGTGTATAGTCTTTAATTGTTAATAATCACATTTGTTAAAGCATTGATTAGCGACCATGCAAATAAACGGGATCAGTTCTTAGCTTTATTCGAGATGTTTATTCTTTTAATGGCCCTAGACGACTCGCTCAAAGGCACATTTCATGTGAAATTATAGTCCCTTTGTATCGGAACATAGATCAAGTTTATGCAAGTCATTTTACTTTCGACCGCGTCAAGTACACTTGGCTAAACAAAGACAGATAGTTTGCGGGCAGGTGTGATTATTGATCCCCCAGTAAACACTGAGCCATCACATATGTATAGGACGTTACGTGGTTAACTAGTAGATTTAAATGTATTATTGCCACTGACGACTACCTGAATGTTGCTCATTTTGGTATTTGTGGTATTGAGGTCAAATGTACTTAAAAGATGGTTAATGTTTGTATTCTATGCATTAGAACCAGCCACGAGTGCTTCTAGTCATGATTAACTACGAACAGAATTTCGTACACTTTTAGTATGATACCCATTGTCTTCCAATGTTTGGGTAATAATTGCAAGAGTAGATCCAAGTGAACGGAACCTGATTAATATACCATGTGATCACCCTTTTGAGGTTGCAAAATCTTGTTAAATGACTTATTCAACCATGTTTGATAATTAGGAGCTTTATTGAGGTGACGGCGTGTGTTAAAGGTCATTATTAAATTGTGCTTTTTTTCTCTCTTGCCCACAGTTCTCTACCTTCTTGTGCTGATTTGCGCGATCCGCAGCTTTATGTTCTTCAGGATGCCCATCAGTGCATTGGAGGTTCCCGTGACGCGGGCCTAGCCGTTAGCCTCTTACCCTATAATAATCATCCATGCACCCACCTTCCTCCTTGTTCTTCCTTCCACTCACTCTTGTGTATTATTGCTCTTAATAATTAATTCATAACCATTTGTCCATTGGTGCCATTTTCTGTGTGAAACAAACTCATTTAAATACTTGCCAGGATGATTTGATCTCCTATCGATGAGGCGCTACCCTCATCTCCATCCGGTCATTGTTCTATTCGTGCTATTTGTTCAATAATAAAAGTGAGCTCTTGTGGATTCGTCCCTAGGATGAATGGCTTTTGTAGCGGTCTGGATGTTTTTTATCTAAGTGTAGAGTGGATACTTGTTTTTCACTTATACCGACTTGTCCCTTTTTGGTAATGGAATGAGGGAATTGAATTATAGATGCAAACAACCGGGTTAGTTGCCACATTTGTGTTCAGGCGTGTTTTCATTTATCGTTTCTTGTAGATTATGACCCTTCAATCTTGGCAAGATCTCATATGCGGAGGGGGAGGAGAACTAATTTCACTATTGACTTTTTCTCCTGTGTTTTCGTACTCCAATACAACACCCTCTTCATCCTTCTAGTCATCATTGGCCTTTTGCGTCTGATTAATTGGTCTTGCAATAATTATTTGTTTAAACTGGTCTGTATCTCACCGTCGCTCCCGATGAACTACCTAACAGCTTGTTAAGAACCACGCGTCTTAGTATTTTTACAACTTCGATTTGTGAATAAAATTTAGGGAGGGTGCTATGATTGCTTCATTCCGAGCAGTGTGGTCGGCGATGTGGAGCGTCTGTTTGCTGTATCTATCGCTGAAATTATTCATTTACGTGGGAAAACTGAACAAAATTTTGTGTGATATAGTGGTTAAGTAGTCTTCTACTCCTTTCCACTGAGTGTGCTGTTCGTCTAACGTTGTCTGGATTCCTTGGCATCGGGTTCGCCACTGTTGTACAAAACATGTTGGACTTACATTTGCCGAAGTTTGCTGAAATTATGCTTCGTCATTGGGTCTCACGATGACTATCGCCTTCTATTCAAACATACCCTTGGCAGTTTCAGTTGGGATGTTGCAGAAGCCGTCACTTGGTAGATCGCACCAGCTTTAACCTGGACTGAACTGAATGCTAAAAGCATTCGATGAGTACAGAAAAGTTCGAGTGGTGCTGCGTAATCAAAATCATCTGTTCCTAATATTGTATTTGTTGGGTATTATGAGCCATAACAGCGCGATTTAATGCCACAATTCATGGTGAGCCGCCTGCATGGCGTGATGGTGTCTGAAAAGTCAAATTTGCACGAACGTTCGTGTAAGCCAATGGTGATTTGGTTTTAGAATCATTGAATACGATCGCAGCCAAACTTGTGGAAATCCATAGTCAAATATATAAGCGGAAGGAAGTCGAGTAGTTTAAGTGGTAAGTCGTAGTTCACCGTAACCATTTGATAATTGCGTAACGTTTGCTTCGCTTTGCCCCGGTTCTCATGTTTGTTGGGCGTTCATCTATGGAGGAAATTGACACTCAACAGCGGATTATCCTATGAAAGTTGTGGAAAAATATTCGCTAAAGATTCAAGTGCTTCCTGCCTGAAAATGTCGATTCATCAATAGGCAATACTTGCGACAGTAAAGATCCGCCAAGATATTCTGGAATTCCATTTATACAACAATCGAAACAGTAAGAAACTTCGAACCTCGCCAAGTCCAGCGAAAAGGGCCCCGGATTAGACAAAATTCAGCATTCCTGGTTGCGAATTTATGTCTTAATGTTTTCTGTGATTGGGCTGAACCGCTGGCTTTCTTACTCGTTCCGCTGCGGAAGTTAGGTCACTGCCATACAATCTCAACCTGAGTATATGTAATCGAAATTTCAGATGTTCGAATACAGATAACCATGAATTTTAATGCCTAAATTTTCTTCAGACCGACGAAACCGAGGGGAGCGATGGTGGAATTTGAAACACAGTAGTAGACATGACATTCCACTCCTGTTTATGTTGTACAAAAAATTTTTTGCATTCAACCCACTCCTCCGATTAAGACAGATTAACTGGAACCAATCGTAAATGGTAATGGACGATTTGTGGTAATGAACTCTTATCACAACGAAGAAGTTTTCGCTGGGAATGAGCTGAAAATAATCAAGAACGACGGAGGATTGTAGCAAGTGCCATTGAATAAATGTTCAACAATAACATCAAATGTCATTTTAGTAAGATAAAATAGCCCGCTTTAAGAAAAAACTGTTTATCCCCTTCACACTAAACTTCTAATGGGCTACCGTTAGCAAGTCACACACCGCTGTCGATCGAAATGTTTCCAGACCGAGGCTGTGGAGAGAAACCACTTTTCTATTGTAGCCGTTTGCTGGGCGTAAAGAAATCGCTTCTATATTTACTAGGGTGATATGATTTTCCGACAGTGAAAGGCTGTTCTCATCTGCTTCCGATCATCGTTACGTTTGAACTCTTTGTTAGACAGCAAAATTCATTTATTTTGCGCTATAAAGTTGTCACTTACCTAGCGACTAGTAAGTAAGAGGCTTCTGTCTTATGGAATGGATAACTTACCTGAATTTTTACATTGTCGTAGACCTTCGGAGTTGTGGGCTGGCTGGTATGTCTATTTGGCAATAGGAATCTACCTAGTGGCGTTTAGAAAATGTGTATTTGATAAAGTAGGATTCAATTGTTTTATATTAAGCCATTCCTATGCATTGACCGAGTGCTGTATGATGTTTTAGTGAGCAAAACATAACAAAAGTGGGGTTAACTAAACAGATCAACAAGGACAGCGTTCACGAATCAGCTGAATGCTGTGAAGTGTACTAGAGGAGACAAAGTGATTGAAGTTCTCTTCTGAAATGACTAGTCTATCCTCGTTCACATCGACCTCATTCATGCCACTTCCCGGCTGCACATCGCCATCAGCAGTCAATAAAACTGCTAAATGAAATTTAACATTTCTTATTTGCTTGTCATTCACTTATCGACATCTTGTTCGGCTATGACCCACTTATGAGAATAAGTTACCCAGCAAGTTACACTTCCGGAGACTAGAAAAATTAAGCCATGCATGGCTAGATCACCTTTTGTGCTTAGGAAATTCAAAATTTCCTCGACAAGTAGTACTTTATGAAGTGGTTTGTGATTTTTTTCAAATAACGAAGGTTACCATTTCAATGAATTCGTGGATTTGATGGCTCGCCTAACTTGACAGTCGACTAAGTAAATACTGTCTGATGCATGAAGCCAATGTAACACTTTCTAGTTGTTAAGATACCATAACGTCGAAGTGCTACATTTGGTTACAGACTTCCGTTAACCATGCACCTACCATATTAAATTACTAAAAATATCTAGTTCACCTCTTCGTAGAATTGTCTTTCTGTCTAAAGCCGTGAGCGGACTAAAACAAGGTAAGTTTATAAAAAAATCCTGAGGAAAGACTTCTCTAAGGACACTCATCAGATCCCCGCGAAGCATTTGACAGGCACTCACGGAAAAAAACATACTGCTTGTACGAAAAATAGTGAAGTAATCCGCAGCTATTCATAAGACTTTAAAGTAACGAAAATGAATGGGAGAAACCGATGGATACGCCCGGTGATACAGACGAAGAATGAGTGTTGTGCAACGTTTGTATAAACAACAATAGTATTTAAAAGAAACAGCGGTTGTCAGTTTTTGACACCTTATTTACATGCAGGATTCAACGCCCCACGATGGCGAGCAGGCGCAACCAAGACCCCCCTAGATTGTGATATAGTCCTCTTCTGAAGATGGAACAGCTCAAATTATTAGATGATATAGCAGAATTAGCGATCACTCACGGCCAAACTATTCTTTTCTGTCGTCTGCTACTCTTCGTTAAGATCATCCCCAAGCCCAATCAACGCAGGCAAACCGTGAGCGCTGGCTCCACTTGACGATCCTCCCCTTTCAGTAGATACCAACTGGTTACCAAAAATGTAGTTCACCAGTTTCAGAGAGCTTTAACATATACAAATGGAGAAGAGCAAACATCTCCCCGTCGACTATAAATCGCAGAACTGCCTCACTTTCATGGAAAGGGGAGTTTCGACCACACACTTTATCAAACTGAAAATTTCAACCGACGAACTTTTAGAATCACACTGAACCAGAGTAAGTATTGAATCCTAACCAAGACGGAGTGATCGTAAACCCTAAATCAACTCTCTTAATGATTAAAGTTAAACTAAACCGTAGATAAAATTCCACCCACCCACGTCCGATAAAAAAATAAAATGTTAATAACTTGGTACTGAGTTTATGTGAATACAAATAGTTATAAAACTCTCTGAGACGTCTCATGTCAGCATTTACTCCACCACAGAATTGACTAGCTCATCCGGAGATCCTAAAAGAACCATTCGCTCCGCGACAACCGCGCCGATTTTCCGTACCTTTGCAACATCAGGACTAGAAATTATACTTGGCTTATAGTAAGAGAGAAACCCGGTCACAAAGACACGATCTCCTGGCCGCACTCTATTCACCAGCGGTAGCAGTCGTCGGTCGAAGACATGCACTCGACAGTGGTACGTGCGCAAACGGAACCCAACACGGTAGTCGTCGGAGCCTGTATCATCGATATCTTCATCTGTGCCTGTGGGTCCTCCATTTTCCAAAGATGTTGCGAGTACCGGAACACGGGTGCGCACAAAGAGCGTCGCCCACTGCCTTTCCGGCTGCGAGAGGCGATCCAACATCTAATCAAATTAACAAATAATTAGGAAAAACTGAAGCTACGCACCCGAAAATGTCTGAGTTTTTATATTCACAGTTGTAACATTTAAGACTTGATTCAAGAAGTATCACAAGAATCGCGACCAACACTCATTTACATGAAAAATGAAGCTTCCCTACCACATGAAATAAAGCACATTTTGTTAGACCGCGATGGGCTAACGACTCTTGAAACAAGTAATTTACTTTGATCATTTACGAAATGGACGAGTCTCAAGAGGTCTATGTGTAATGAGAAATTAGGCATTTTTGGGAACATCAATGACTTAAACAGGACAACAAGTAAAGGTGAAGAAATTTAAATACACATATAAAGGAGGAGACACGACAAATAAATATTGCTCAAATAAAGTGGAACTACTTATACCATTTCAGAATGTTGTAAAAAGGCTTAGACGATCAGGTGCCGAAGTGTAGACTTCTTACAAATCTCATTAGCAACAAAAAAACCTGTTTTTATTTTCAGTATGTAGCAAATATTTCGATTATGAAAGGTTGCTGCAAGACACGAAAAATGGAATACTCATGTCACATTATTATCACCGATACGTCGATTCCGATAAGAGGTGAGGGGGTTGATAGCTCTTTAACGAATATAAAAAATGAGCAAAGACGGTGTTCAATAGACAGAGATTGTTTTAAAAAATAATGGAGTAATAAGACGATGACGTGGGTCGTCATTACAAAATTATTGATGAACACTAAGTTGGAAGCAAGTAGTTGCCGCCAATAGCACTTAAGTAAGTTTTATAAAACGCCTGAACGAAGACGCATATCAAAACACGACCCGTTCAGACACCGCCAAACGAGTTGCAGGATTATACTATGTTAGAGAATGCATAGTTGAATATACAGTTCACATTCATGCCTTATTATGGTTTACACTACTTAAAATGTAGGTATTAGCCTAAATATGGTAGATTACTGCACCCTTGTGTTAAGATGCATCAAAGATAAGTCGTAAATTAAAAAAATATAGGGCCTCACAATTGGTTATTAACGTATAGAACTAAGTTTAAATAATAAGAGAAATAACTATAGTTTTCCAAATAATGAAGAGATAATGAGAAATAATTTTGTATCCCAGTATCATGGCGATTTTACAAAAGGTCTGAAACATTTCACAATTGACCGTGTACGTTTTACAACGTGAGCTATTAAAATAACAATTGCCAATTGACCACATAGATCAAATCCTCCTGTACGATGACAAGTAAATGTAAACGAGCGACTCATCAGCCTTCTAATATAAACCTACCTTTTCAAAATGCTCTAGGCCAGATAAAGCAGTGATGAATCACGATTAGCAGAGAGAACTACACCCATTTAACGGGTGTTGCCTAAGGACTCCTCATTTATGAACAGGAATTATTAGATTCTGAACCTTTACTGATTTGTTGACAACAGTATCGCGTATTGAGGAAATCCACACGACGACGAAAAAGGCACCTTCATTTCCGTAACTGTTCCGAGAATGTCAGCGCGATTAATATTTCCACCCTCGTTGATTTTAAAGGCAGAAAGAGCCTTGGGAACGCGAGAGGAACGAGTCTCAGAAACGTCTACGGAGTCTGAAATGTCATCAGTTGAAGCGACACGATGTAGTCGTAGAACGGATGGGGCAAAGATCTTGGGAATGGTAACAATTCGTGTGATGAAATGAAGTGGTAGCATATATAACACCTAAGGATTATGAAATAGAAGAGGAAATTAGTTACATCAGGCTTGAAAGAGTATCGGACGAGACTATAATGAAAAACAAGGAAGGAGGGGGAGTTGTATTTGCGACTTGCAGCAAGATAATGAAACAAGGTTCCAGGACATTTTAAAAACCTTAATAATAGCAACTAAAAACTGCAAACAAACCGCTCAATTCGAAACAGGTATAGACTGTAATTAGGGTAATTAAACACTAAAGAGCTCGATTTGATAACTGAAGATCATTCCTTGAATCTTAAAACACGACAACGGTAGAGGGGTAATGTAGAGAGTAAAGATAGATAATTTCAAAAAAATAACACGCAAAAAGTAGGTGATATTGGCGTCACAGAAGAAATGTTTATTGGGGCATAGGCAAAATGTTACTGCAAATTAATTCACGACATTACGCGAGACTGTAAGCGGAGAGGAGCAAAAAGAACACTAAGATTAAAATGTACCAGTCACGGGTTCAGCAAAAAACACCTGCCGAGTAGTTTATAGGCTTAAAAACTTCGCTGCGGTATGCAAGGCACGCTAAATGTAATGGCTTAAATTAGTAAAACGAGAAGCGTTTGACTATATCGCGATTTATCAGACGCCACAGAGGAAATCCACACGTAGGTTACTATAATAAATATGAAATATCCTCTATACGATCACCCACAGCTCTGATGTGAAATTGGTATAAAATGATAGCCAATCAGCTCCCAGTGGCTACACGGTGCCTTGAAGTTTGAAAGATGTCCCGATTCAGTCAATAAAACGCATAAAATTCAATTCACCTCATTAACTTTTATTTTACTTTCAAAGGCAACTTAATAAGCTTTCAATAGGGATTTTCATGCTACTATTTCTGACGGCAATTAGTTAGCACCCAAATAGGAGCAGGCGATACCAACCAATCGCTCGCCGCTAACCTCTCAGTTCGCTTTACCGTATACCATGCTAGGTGTCTGTGCCATCAGTGCCCTGGTCTTTTCCATTGGGCCTATATCTGTCATGGCCTGTTCTTGTTTATTTTGTTCTCCGACGATTTTTATGTAAACGTGGAGATCTAAGGAAAGCGGGAGAGTGGGCCATTATCACGGGATCGACTGATGGCATTGGTAAAGCATTCGCCGAAATTTTGGCTAGCGAGGGTTTGAACATATTTCTCATCAGCCGCACCAAAGAAAAGTTGGAAGCAGTTGCGTCAGAGTTGAAAAGCGAGCATAAGGTAGAAACCAAGATTTTTGTCGCAGATTTCACTAAGGTAGGTATTGTATGAGTTCTACAACCCTGTCGCTTGTTTTATGATATTTACAGTTTTTGTTTTCCATAGGATGCCTTTTCATATGATCAATTAAAGTCTGAAATTGAGGGTCTTTCTTCAATTTCATGTCTTATTAATAACGTCGGTTTATCGTATCCATACCCTGATACGCTATGCGACAGTCCATTCCTCACTCCTTCGTTCTGTCAAGACATCATCACAGTCAACGTAACCGCGCTGACGAAACTCACGCGCATAGCTTTACCTAAGATGATAAACGACCCATTACCCGTGAAGGGTGTTCATCGCTACTTGATTAACCTTGGCTCCCTATCTGGTCTCCTACGAGTCCCCTACCTCTCAGTTTACGCTGCCACGAAGGCCTACGTTGCCAATTTCACTAACGCGATAGCGATCGAATTGAAGGATACTTGTGTTCGTGCGCAACTGTTCGCCCCTTCGTTCGTTGCCACAAACATGTCAGGGATTAAGCGCACTTCGGCTTTCATTCCTTCTGCCAAAACTTACGCAAACTCAGCGTTGAGTATGTTGGGCGTCGAAACTAGCGGTTGTGGTTACTTTTACCATGCGTTGGAACGGCAATATTTCCGTCTCGTCCCTCCTTGCCTGTGGGCCTCCTATGTGACAAAGAGGATGATTCGCGCACGAGACCGACACCTTCGCAAGCAGAAGACTAATTGAGTAATAGAATTCACATATCTTTGCCGCTGCTCTCACCACCATTTCCTGGTTGTTCCCCAGTTATTGTTTTTCCCATTTCTCTATTAATTTGTTGTTGCTTCCTAATAATCACGTAAACTCACATGCCTTCTGACTTCTGGGGCGGCGCAATCCTACCATGTTTTCAATAACCCAAGTCGCGCACACACTACGCTAACATGGGTCGATGTGCTCATTATTAGGCTAGTTATGTGGCGTGAATAATTCTGAGACAGGTAATTAGTGCAGTTACTTACTGTTAAGACGCTCATGAATTGTGATGGTAAGGCCAGATCCATCCAATGCGTATTCGTAGCGTGTTTTGGCCGTTTAACATTTGTATGGACCAAGTTCATAGGTACGCAATACTGAAGTGGATTACAAGGGGATGTTTCACGCTTGACTCAACGGTAATCCGATTCATCTTGGTTTGTGTATAACTGATATTATTAAACGCGTCGAAATTAAGCTGGGATCTATAGAACATTAGACAAGTAGTGCCGAAGACTGCTAAATTTGCGCCATTTAAACGGTGGTTACTTTCAGATTTGATAAATAGATGCAACGCCCACTTATCAACTTACGTTGCATTGCTACATGCAGTGACTTTTCATCTTAGGTTTTATATTTTTCAGAATCAGTCTGTGAGCTATTCGACCATGAGCGTCATTTCATCTCAAAGACCAGAATCTTTTATGTGAAAGCGTAATCAACATCGGGCTTACGCTTTTTCGGTGAAAATTCACCATCATTACGGGTTTAATGTGGGCTTATTATGCACGTTAAAGACAGCGCGCAGCGGCTTGATTTGATAGCACACTGGAAGGTGCAGGTATATGAACCGTTGCATCAGTCGCAACAACTTGAAACTTAAAGGGATATGTAAATAATTGTTTGCCATAGATCTTCAGGTTACCACCAAACCCTACCTGTATGTACATCATTATTTTCAGTTAAGATTAATTTCTATTGTCTCGAGTTCCGCATGAGTCATGGTTCTACTCAAAATCTTAATAAAATGTGGTGGAGACTATATAAGCGCTTTTCTAGTCACACCGCCCAATCTGTGTTTAAGGAAGTAAAGGATATGAATCCGAGACAATTAAAGAGACATTAAAACATATAGTTTCTATTTTTTGCGCATGCTACTATGCCACTGGGGTTAAAAAGAATATTCTTCACTAAGGAGAATAGGATTGTGGCACATTCTGTCCCGACTAACGTCTTTAGGAGTATAGCTCTAGTAGGCGCAGAAACTACGAGAGTACTCTTCGAATATTCTCTCACTGCCTCTCTAGAAATGAAGTTTTCCTATAGCAATCTGGATCCATGGGTAATCTTTGAAAATGCTGCTAATAAGAAACAAACATGCCGCTGTCATGGTTATCATTAACATCACACAAGTTTGCACAAATGTCTGTTTTCCAATGGGTATTGTACTCCCTACTGTTAAATCTCAGTAGACTATGATCATTCCACTTGAATTTGTTCAGACTTCAACGTATCCAACACGGAAAACATGAGGTGTCAACAAATGCGGCAAGTAAAATTCTGCTTCCACGTCTTCCATACAATTGAGAGCAAGAATGGTGAGTGAGCATGTTTTGGATAGTGGGAATTACCATTTGTAATACTTGTGTGAAAGCCGGGTTCTCCTTTGCTGTTCGCCAAGAGGATCCCTCATAAACGTGTCTAAAATTATTTTTGCCCCCAAAAAAATAAAACGGCCGCTCTCAGCAAAAAAGTTCAGAACCGATTTAGCTCGAAAAATAAATAACCTGAAAAGGTGGCCAGTTAAAATCCTGCTAATATCCGAAAGAAATGCGTTGGAACGTTGACCAATACATTCAGAATAAATAGGAATTGTAACTTTTATCTCCTCACTCCGTTGTATTAGAGCACTGCAATTCATTGTACCTTATATCACCATTGGCACTCTCATTAGTGTCAGAAATAGGGGCAAATTGGTCCCAACTTCCGGAGCGGGGTAGCTGACGGGCCCGGCAGTGTTGGTGGAAGAGACGAGCAGGAAGGAACGGAAGTAATTTCAACTGGCGACAGATGCTCCCTGCCGGCAATATTCGCATACCTGGTGATAATTATCATCAGGCGTAATTATCACTGGCTCCTTCTGTCCTCCTCGCCTCCCCCTCTTCGTTCGACAATTGACGAGGCGAAGCAGGAAGATTACAAGTTTAATTTTCGGAATGTTATCAGTATCTAAACAGGCTAACATGACGTTGGTAGATGGCCTCCACACTTTTTCCAAATTGAAGTTATCAGAGGGGTTGCCTCTCCTGCCCCGCCTTTGCCGAGTTAAGTGCTTGTGATACACAATGAGGAAGGTGCATTTTCGATTAATTAAAGCTTACGGCCAAATGACCGTAATAGCACATTTCCCCTCCTCCCCACTCAAACATTAGAAAGGCCTCAGTTGCCTTTTGTACTTATTCATAGCTTATTTAAGCGTAAACTTCCTTCCATAAAGTATGATTGCGTAATCTTCGTGCAACTTGTCTCTACTCATTCATTTTAACTGACCCGAACGGAGGTATTAGCTGAATAGTGGGATGTTTGTATAGGCACAAGGGCTATCCGAAAGATTCCAGACCATTCTGTCTGGTAGACTTCGCGTAGAAACAACGACTACCTCCTGGGGCTGTTGACCGCCTTAGAATATTTCACGGAACATATGCCGAATTAGGAGAATTAATTTATGTGAAATGAAATACTGGACCGAATGCTTCTTTCCTTGCACTCTGGTGAAGCAATTAGACCAATTTTCCAAGTAAAAGCTAACAAAAAGGTGCCTAAAAGTGGAAAATACTACAGTCGCTAAGTGCGACTCTATAACTAAAGGATTGTTCGTCATATAAAAAATTATATTGTTTTGCTTGCACCGGTGCCTATCGTCATACAAATAAAGGAAGAAATGGTTTCTGCACCGGCTTATCTGCACGCTGAAACACACACACACAATTAAACCATATACAAAGGTAGCATCTTTCCGCTTTTCCATGCCTCTCTCCTACCACCAGTGGACTAGAGTAAATCCATGGATTTAGGCTGGCTTAATTGGCAATTACTCAAATCTTCCCCTATGCAGCGTGGAAGAGGTGGTGGTGGCGATGGTGGCCAGGGGAGATTGGGGCAAAGCAAACACCTTTTCATGAGATTTCGCCCGGTGAGAGCGCTGGCAGAAAAGAGAGGGGGCGATAAACCGGGAGGGGGACGGGGAGGAAGAAGGATTAGCCAAACGACAAGCAATTATGAGATGGAGCACGCGTGTGTACAATCGTGCTCGTTGTCGTTGTCGGCAACGCAGTTTGCGTGACTCCACAATTTATTTTTGTCTCCCACCTGCCAACTACAAGCAGGTGGGGTACTTTCGGTGGGTTTGCGTGATCCCCAGTCAGTGGTAACCAGCAGTCCCCTCAAAATTTCATCTAGGAAAGGTAAAACTTTTCTGCTTCCCTTTATTCTGCCCTTCCCTCGCAAACCCCTCCTCCCTAAAACCACTTTCTTCTTTCTGTTCTTGTTTGACTCCATAAGATTCCCTCCGATTTCCATAAACAAAACGAATTGGACTTTTCCTAGCTCACAAATGACCCTTTGGAGATTTTATCGCCAATGTCTTGTCTAAATTTTTCAGCACTACTACACAATCCCGAGTTGCCACTTCATCTTTTGCTACATACCCAGAAACAAACACTTCCGCATTATTAATAAGAAAGAGAAATGTGAATCCATTAGAAGAAAAACGCTCCACTTTTGCGGTGTTGAAATGTGAGCAGATGAATCGATGTTTAGTCGTGAGGAGAAGTTGGGCGGGTACACAGGACTATCGATCGGGCGGATCGTTGCTCACCCCCGTCAAACGCCTCTCCCCGCACCTCGGGGTGGCCTATTGGCAATCGATTATTCGGGACCGAGGATCCGCTCGCTCGTCACCCGGCTGGGAGTTCACCGCTCCTCCCAACTTTCTCGTCTATCCAACCCAGCGACGAAAAAGCATTGATTTTTCGCAACTCCCACGGTATGAAATGACACCAGCAGGCGGATTATCTACCTGTCACCCTGGTATTTTAAGAGCCCAACTGAGGAAGGATCGTGGATGAACAAGAGCTTTCTTTACTTCACATCTCTCATAATAGTATGTTCCACCAGCCTCATTTACTGTAATTGCTGAAATATGTATGTAAGTCTCTTTTAAACATTCCGACAAGACTGCTTTGGGAGAGTTAATAATAAGCCTACTACCAACGTCTCTTTGATTCTTCGACTTTCCCCTAACAAAGGTAGTTTTTACGGCCTTTTCTCGCATCCAAACTGGTCTTCACTGAGAGGATGACTCGGAACTTTGGTATATGCCACTCACTTCTGATCATACTGGTTGGTATTATCGTCAAAATAATAGACACGAAAAGCTAACTGTGCTGAAATAATTATCATCGCCGTAGCTGAGTCGAGCAAAATTTCGCAGCAGTCAGCTCTCACGTGTCCCCCGTCCTATTCCCCCTTCCCTTTGCACTTGAACTCTGCGCTGGGTCGATGGGCGCACTGTGCTGACCCCGCGTGAATCGATATCGGATTGTGGCAAAGCAGGTGCCAGCGTGGCACGTGGGTAGATCGGAGTGCACATCTCGAGGATTGAGCAGTGCTCAACCTGATCATCACATTTCAACTGGCGTACTCACCATGGCGACCGCAATGACAGCAGAGAAGCGTCAGACGACCCATGAGGGAGGTGACCTGATTGCCCAAAAGCGCAGGAAACAGGGGAAACCGAGTAGAGTTGCGGAATCGAAGCATATCGGTAAGTGGCAGCATGATTTCTTCCTTCCCCTATTTTCCATCTCTTAATGTCATCCGCCCTAATTAACATTATGTACACGTGTGGTAAATTACGAAACGTGTATTTGAACCCAATGGCATAATTCCCAACTTTGAGATGCTAAAGAGACGTCGTGGAACGATGACCACTTGCCCGTGAAGATGGGACGAAGTCAGGGTCTCGAGGTTAATTCAACAAAAGTCGTCAGCATCCCTAGCCGACCCGACAGGTTAGACATTTTCGAAATCAAACAAATGAGAAATTCTGCGGAAGTCTGAAAGAAGCAGAACAACTTATGAGGGTGCCGGTTATATTCTTCATTTCTGACTTGTCACAAATGGATCAAATTAGGGTGACTGGAATGTGTGTCACAAAAATATCACCATGCAAACACGATATTATGCCTAACATGAGGGACAGTTTAGGCTGCAAGATTTACGAAATATCGCTTCGGGTTTGAAGGAAACTTTACGTATCCCCATTTCGGAATTTTATGAGCCTTTCTCACGTACTCATCCATTTTTCTGGAAATAACTCCGTTCACCTACATGTCAGGTGATCATTTGAGTCTTACTTATGTGCTGCTAGTAATAAAAAACACACTCACTTGCTGAAATTATTTACAGCTCCAAATACTCTTGTTTGCGTAAACTTTGAGGCGAACGAACACACAATTCGCCTCCTGTATGTGTGGTGTGCAATTCTGTCATATGAAATGACAATGTCGCGGATTTAAGGCTTTACTTGTCCACACGTTGGGGCACCCAGGCGCTGTTCAGGTTTTCTCGCCTGGGCTCATCTTTTTCAATCGAAATTTAGGCGTAGACACGTTGTGCCGTGAGGATTTTGGCCTAATTTTGCCGTCAAAGTGCCGCTTGATGTCTTCACCAGTTTGCCATTACCGATATTGCCTAATCATGCCCGGAGGGAGTGTTAACACTTTTATCTTCGTTTTATCGAGACACCCATAAATTGCGCGCTGGAAGGCCTTAAAGCCAACTTCTCCAATGTTTCATATATGCTTAATGCCATGAGTTATGGTTGATTTATTCAAATCAACGCGGGAGGTGTTGATTGCCAACTTTGACCGTTCATTGCTTCTTAATCCATTTCCTCGATGCCGCCGCAGAACAGCACATTCGTGGCCTCACTCTTTCTCCTCCCCTTGTCTTTATTTGTATTTCGTAAGTACACGCTCACTTTATACTATAATTTCTAGATGCAATTCGTATGGACGGCCTTCTTACTTTGAGGTTAAAGGCACATTAACACTCTCATATAACGTTAAGATAGGCTCGCAGAATGAGCTCTTTGAAAGACTGGCATGTTTTTATTAAACCCCGCTGGTAATATATAACAGCTACGGGGCGGATAGACACGAGAAGATTGTGTAATTGAGGCATTATTCCGTAGTGGGTCGTCCATCTACCCAATGTAGGCTGCATGCATTGCGAGAGGTGTCCGGCCCGTGGCAAAGTGCTTCCTCGATCGGCGGTTATTTGAGCTCTTCTCAGGTGGTGGCCGTGTCAGTGACGGCCTCTTTCCTCCCCTGCCCAGACCCCCTCCACTCGCCCCATTAGCGTAAGGGGCGAGTGAGTCAGTGGTGGGATGAAATCCTATCCCCTCTTGATTCGGCCTCTCGTACCCGCAGGTGTTTGCCCTATCCCCATTCACTGGACTCCAAAAGACCCACAATATGGTGATTTTGGGATATCCACAATTTGGGTGGATACTTCTGAAATTGAGGAGGCAATAGGAGGGAATACGTGAGACACTGCTATGTGGTTTGTGTCCTTCACTATAAAATGGCCCTTTGATTTTCAAATGGAATAATGCCACAACAGCGGTGGGGAAAGAAATGCGCGAAATGTGCTCCTACAACACAAATCATCGCCTTCCCCAGTGTCTTATTAAGTTATCCGTGTAAAGTAACCAAGAATGGAGAACTTAAATTTGACGCAATTGATAATGTGGCGCGAAACAACATTATCCCTCCTGCCATGGACAATTCCGCATATCAAAGTGCCACCTGAAATTTTCGTGCAGGTAGAAATGTTCAGTAAATAATCAGAAACGTGATTTCCACACGTTATTCGGCTTTCAGAGAATATATAACTGAGGCATTGTTAGCCACATTTAGGGCGGAGGCGGAGGCGAGGAAGACAAGATTCTATTTCCATTGCGTCATCACGCAGCCTATTCTGTCGCAAAACCTTGATCGAAACGGAACTTCTCGATACCAGAATTTGGTCATTAGGGGACGACTGTTTTCTATTTCTTCCCTTCTATAATATGAGGTGATAGTGTGGGCTTTCACTCTGTCCCAGGCCTTTTCCGCAGTCCTAACAAGTCGGCGGGACGGAACCAGAGGCGCAATTAGCCTAGGGGAGAGCTTGGGTTTCGCCACCGCCCGGGAGTCAGGCGACCACGCGAGAGTACAGGAATGGAGGTGCTCCGTTACTACTCGTCAATGCCTCTAAAATTTCTTCACTCTTTCGGGGAGTTTAATAAGCCCAAATCGAAAGTCCTTGCCCCAAATATTTACTTTACACAAAAATGCGTGTCCGGGAGATTCTCCTTCTTCTCGAGGTTGTAGAGCGTGAAGTGGTTCTCCGTGTATTCATCACGAGTTTTTTTTATCCGTTTCAATAAGCAGGTTTGAAAATAATGGTGTTTAATGAAATAACTCCAAATAAATTGCCATAGACTATTATTTTCATCTTTTGCTCTTTCAATCGCCTATGAGAAAAAGAATATTTGCAATCACTCGCTTCACATTTTCGAGGTATGGGAGATGTTCCACAGGTTGGAGCAGCTCCTGACTATAATTAACTTTTTATCCAGTCTCATTCAAAGTTTCAAACACTTTCACTTTATGTCGTGGGTCGGTTGTATATCCCCTTTGTTTCCACTACTAAACTCCCAGAAATTTTTACCCTTTTACGTGAAAAAGGTGCTTTTCACAACTTCTAATAGTCATTTTTTCTATCTTCTTTGGGGGAACAGCAGAATTAGCACTGGCTCAGATCAACTGTCCCACTACTTCAAAGTATTTCAACATTTTTAATAATTTTGCCTTCACTTAATTAAATTCATATGCTGATGCACAACGTTTGATTTGAATATTTGCTCTCTTCGCTTAACATGCTCGACCCAGACGATAAATGTCGAACCGAAACGCCCACGAAATTCGAAGTCGATCCGTTGAAGCGTCGAATGCTGCCTTCGCTGGGGCTGGGGATTCTCTAACTGCGCGCTTTCCCTGTATTTTATTATTTTAAATTTACTTCGACTGGAGTAATATACAGAAAATAGACATGTGTGATGCACAACTGGTGGCTGATAAGAATCGGGGTTTGAATTTATATACATATAAAAAAGGCGACAATGACGCCTGTTTGAACAAGCCACTGAAAATTCCGTGCTGCTGGTGTACAACAAACGCAGTGGCGTCGGCAGAGGCTTCCGTCGGTAGCGGTGGCTTTGCTCACACACCACTGGCGTCAGTCTCAGCTTTGCACGCGAACTCAACCGCCACCACCACCACCACCACCACCACCAAACACACACAAACACACAGGATTTATCGTCTGTCCCAGGTGGATGGGAATACACACACTCCAACACACTTGCTGGGGGATGCTATAAAGAAACTGGGTGAACACGAGGAATGCGAAGACGATAACACCTAACCAGGAGACGCACGCAAACCTGTGGGCCAGTTAGTACAAACCTTCACCTGCTGAGTTGGGGTGGTGTGCGAAAGAGGGGCGGTGTATGCAAGTCCCCATCCCCATCCCCCGCCCCCGCCCCCTCCTCCCCCCCAACTCTGCGTCCCTCCTCCCCTCTCTCCTGTGGTGAGTGAGTAGGCGAACATCATTCTTAATTTGCACAGAAGTTCGTGAACACGCACATCACATTCCGGTGCGAAAATTCGCCTTCTCCCCTCTATGCCACTCCCTCCCTCCAGTCCTCCCTTCCTCCCTCCCTCGCGGCCCCCCCCTCCCTCTGCCCGCGCTACCCATGCAGCGCGCCGACATATGTGCTGGGGGATGGTCGCTGGGGTGGAGGGGGAGGGGTAGAAGAAATAGGGAAAGCGGGATTCTTGCGCATACGCACACTTACCACAAAAACGCGTATAAGTCTACTGGCGCTAGCCGTCTCAACTGAGGAGAAATCAAACACACGCAGGCCGGAGGATGCTAAACTGGGCCACGGGGAGGTGAGAGGGGAACGAGGTGTTCCCAGAGTTTTTTTCGGGCTGGGGATTAAATCACACATGTAACAAGGCGGAGGGGGCGGCGGTGAGTTGGACGGAGTTGATACAGTGGCGATGCAACTCATTCGCCCTTACCTTGCCATCGGTGAGGTGTGGAGTGCTGCCTCCGCCCACCACCTCGCCCTCTCTCAGACCCTTTCGTGGGTTCGCGTGTGCTTGTCACCACAATGGGGACAGGCTTATGATGGCGGAGGCGTGTTAGTTAGTGATGAGTTCCTCGCATTTCCCGGTGGTCACCAATTTAGGAGTGGATTTTTAGCCTCCAGGGGAGCACCTCTGATCGTGATAAACCTTCTGTGGTCAAAATCAGGCGTGCAAAACGACCAAACTGTCGTTAGGCTATTTCATATTCATTTGGCAAAAGTGTTACCGTGAGATTTAAGAGATTCCTTTTCCTCGACGACTGGAAGTCGTCTCAATAATCCGGCTACTCTTGGCAATTCAGGTTCACTGGAGTCGCGTATCGCACGAGGTCCTGCGACCTGAGTGCATCCCCTCATGCCCGCCGCCTTTCATTTAAACCATGGAAATAGTGTTAGGGTAGAAAAGTATCAGTTTCTCATTCCACTTTATCACGGGGACTTGATTTCTCTCCTTCCTCAATCTTACATTCCGCCTAATCTGAATCTTCTATTTCGTCTCCATTTAGAAAAAATGTTGAATGGAGACTTAATACAGTTAAGAGTGTAGTTCTTATCTGACAAAATTCCGATTTTATCACCGAAAAGTTTGGCTACACGTCCTTTGACACGAAATAACCGCTTTGATAAGCCCATTATAGGAGGTTGCAACAAAAATTGTGTAAGACCAGAATCGTCTCCCCTTAAAAGAACCACAATGAATCAGAATGCCGCCGTCGGTTTCCGCGGCTGGACAAAACCCCTGAAAAGGCAAGTCGATGGGTGACGACCTTCAGTGTGTCCTTTTTTGAGTGACGAGTGGAAAACACGAGTCTCTTGGCGGCAGGATGCGATGCAACCGATCACCGACGCGATTTGAAGTCATGTTTATGAAATACCCTTTTTTATAATGCAAAGCAGTCGACAGAAAGTCCTCGGCAGCCCCGGGGCACAATTCTGTTCGCATTCCTCTGTCTCAGGAAATCTCATCGCAAATTGAGGCGCGCGACATTTTAAGTAAAGTACTTTGGTTGTGGAATGACGCGAAATAGTTACTTCTGGGGATGACATGATAGTTTACTTTTATAATGGTACTCCTTCGAGATTTCTATGCGACCTGTACCACACGACAAAATTTTAAGCCATGGCTTTTGAGAACTTTTCTAACACACGTAACTAAACCACACAGCATGTTTTGGACATATTTAACCGAGCCATGACAACGATAACTCATAGGATAATAATGAGGAGAAGAAGGAAGAATATGTCCGGAGGGGAAAGACACCCTGTCGTCGCAACTTGAGCGGCTCTTCTCGAGATACGTAGATTCACGCGCTAAAAAGAGGATTAAAATTCATCCAGTCAGAGATTAGCATTGCGAGCCTGGGTGGAGGGGCGGGATGGCGAGGGAAGACAGAGAGAAGGTGAATTGAGTGGAGCAGGTGTGGGGGATGCGCGCGTGTCTCCCACTTACTCTTCAACTCCCATTGGTTCCCGCTTGTGTACGGCCGCACTCGTGTAGGTGGGATAACTCGCGTACCCGGTCCCATAGACGGGATTTCATTTTACCGCCCCTTTTCCTCCTCCTCCTCCTCCTCCTCCTCCTCCTCCACCTCTTCACTACCCTATTCAATATGCTTGCTTCTGTCTGCTGGCGCGGCATTCCAGACATGGAGAACGTTCACCATCAGGACGAGACTACCGTATCCTCCTCGCCGACGCACTCGCTCTCCTCATCTTTGCCCGAGTCTCTGGAGAACAACTCCACGCGTGCCTCAACCGTGACCTCAAAGACCCATGTTCCCGCGTGCCCACAATGTGGGAAGCAGTTCGCCAACATTTACCGTCTGCAACGTCACCAGTTGAGTCACACTGAGAGTGCGGAACTGCGCAAATTTCGCTGTGACCACTGCAGCAAAGCCTTTAAATTCAAGCACCATTTGAAGGAACATGTACGCATCCACTCGGGTGAGAAGCCCTTCATTTGTGTCAATTGTGGCAAAAGATTCAGCCACTCGGGCTCATATTCCAGTCACATGTCTAGCAAGAAGTGTACCGTCGGCTGCGTAGAGGCGGTTGCCACGTCATCGGCGTCCGAGACATCCGTTTTCACACCTTCCCCTGCATCCTCGATTCAGCGAGCACGATCGGTGATTCGGCCTGAACAGACAAATATACTGCGGGCTTATTATCGCCTGAACCCGATGCCTTCCGCGCTGGAGCTACAGCGACTTTCGGAGGCAGCTAATCTGCGACCCAAGGTGGTGCGCATATGGTTCCAGAATGCCCGATCTCGTGATCGAAAGGGAGAAAATGACCCACTGCATTATGCTGATGAAGATGATGACACGCCTTTGGACTTGACCGTCTCTAAGAGGAGGCCAGAGGCAACCTCCTCACCGCTGTCATCGCCGTTAGGAACTCCACTGCCAACAGTACCACTGTTCCCGTTGCCGCTGGTTTTGCCGCCAACTCTGACAATGGCTCCGGTGAGCCACTTACAAAACCATCGAGCACCAATCTTCGACACTCAAACCCTCGCGCAAATGCTGTTTGTTAGACTCTGCCAAATGCAAATGGCAGAAGCGTCCCATGAACAAGCAGAACAAAATTCACAGCCTTGGCCAATTTACTTCAACTCCTGGGAACAATCATTAAAGGGCCTGTCTGCCACATTACCGCCAACGGACACGTCTGAGTCCTCAACCACCTCTCTCCCATCGCCTTCTCTTCCTGCAACGGCACCTTCTCGTGCTCCTCTGCCTCCTCCGTCTCTCCTATTTCCGCCCAATTCCAACCGTCGCGTTCTTTTACCTACGTCGCACTCTCCGCCAACACCGGAGGCGAATATCGTTCAGGAGGAAAGGAGAAAACCAATGGACGAACACTTCGAGACCCGCAATTCACCAGATGATTCAAACGATGGGGTAAGTTGTCGAGGACCGACTCTATGAGCTCGAAACTGGTGTGGAAACTTTTGCCCATTTGGAGATTTAGATGATCTCCAAAGCGTTAAAGAGTAGAGGTGGAAGAGCAGTAAAAGAGGTTTAGGGACAGCGAGATGAGTTCCGAATTGCCTGGAGGAAAACTAATCCACTCCTCTCTTAACCTTTCTCACCTCTCGAGGGAAATGTCAATTAGAGTGCCTATTTGCTTCCGGCGTGCCCACCTTTCAGACTAAACGAATCCATGATTGGGGATTGGAATGAAGACCACTTCAAAATCTCAAAAGGTTGGGATGATTAAAGAGATGATGCTAATAAAGACTAAGGCCAGATAGAAACCGGTTAACATAGCAGCAGAATGCTAAAAGAAATCCACTAATTGATGGTGACTGTCTGTTATGGTCTTGTTGTCTCTAGAGTGCCAAATAACCTTGTCATGGAGGTGATATGGACGTGATATGGACGCCTTTGTGAATAAAAAACGAGCCCCACACTTTCGATCGCTTCACCGCAAGACATGGTGTATGCAATGCCTTTTTCCCCTATCCCGACGGACGACTTCTGTCAAGAGAAGAGCTCTAATGATGGCAGAATAACTAATCATATCGAAAATGATGTCCCACGGGGCGCTGACTGCCTAAGCATGAATCGAATTCCATTTCACAGACACTATTTTCAGGATGTTTGCGAGATGATCGGATTTTGTCAGTAAAAATAGGCTTTCTTCTTGACTTTTTTTGGATGTGAATAGCCTACTTAATAAGGTGAAATGATTGAGGTTGAAGTTTGTAATTGAGACACAGCGCGGCGAGGTGACAAGGGCGAAATCGAGTGTGTTTGGGAAACCACTTCAACTGTCGCTCATACGCATTGGATGCTGACGGCGTTAGACACGGAGCCTCACAAATTCGTCATTGTAAGTGCTCAATTTTAGTGTAATGCTGACGCTTGCGAAGATCAAAGAAATAGAAACTTGTTACGCCGAGGATAACCCGTTACAAGTAGGGCTGAGCACTTTTTATTCGGAAATAGTGTGACTTGGTCCTCGGGCATCCAATTTTCCCAACTCGCCTCGTAAACTGGCGTATTTCAGTGCAACGCATCGAAGGCAGCACAGGCGCAGTGAGCATTGAGTCAAGTTAACTTGTGATGGGACTTGAAACTTCACGTCGCTATAGCTTGCTAACATGAATGTGAGTCTGTGTGTACGTGTGTGTGCGCGTGTGTGATTTACCTGACGCCATATGTTAGTCCTCCTAGTGATGGATCGTGCAAACAAGCTCACATCTGTCTCGTTGCCTCTCTCCGTCTACCAACTCCTTCCCTCACTTGTTCGTCCGCACACACGCACGCACGCACGCACACGCGCACGCGCACGCAAGCGCGCACTCACGGACGAAGCGGAAGACAGTTGCAGTCGCGTACACGCCACTCGAGAGTAAATCTCAGGCTCTGAAGCGAGGAGACAGGTTGTTTAAGGCGGGGAGGGGGGAGAGATGGAGGGAGGGATGGGAGGGGGGGGTGAAGGAAGGGGTGAGGTGGGGAGGGCAGCTCGGGGAGGGAGGGTTTTCGAGTTTTGTCGGTGGAAGATGCACTCAGGGAAGTCCATCTGTTTTTCTCACGCGCGATGGCTACCCACCTGGTTGAGCAGTTGTAGGAGGCGGAGGGGAGCCCGTGTTGGCCGGAGGCCCATTTATTCTGCGCTCACGACTTGCCTACCGCCACCGTCTCACCGGCCAGATGATACTACGAGTGGCGTGGCCGTCTTTATCGTCACCTTCCATACACATTAAAGAAAGGAAGAAAGAACGAAAGAAGCATTTCTAATAGTCTCGCATATGCTGTGCAGATTGTGTTCACACCTACTCCACTGCGAGCAAGGAAAAGAGCTTTAAATTCACGTCCCGGCTAGTAAATAATATTAAAATTACTATATCTTGAGCGGTGTTGAACCCCTTGACGCCATTCATTAAACGTGTCAGTGTAGACTTTGATGTCGCCCGGTCGGCAGGAACAGTAACATTATATACGAGCTTTACTATATTTTATCCGGCAATGTAAACTTGAAAATGAAACATTCTTTTTCAAAGCTTCTGTACGAGGGTCCACAGCTGAGCCAAACTAAACGGTATTCTTCGGTCGCGTCGACGCGCATTTTGTTCGTATGCCAAGCTTGCGCGTCAGCTAGTCGATCAGTGACACTGAGGAAAGTGATTTCGTGAGAAGCCAGTGCAACAGAGGATAGTTTGTTATAATTGTAAAGCGGGCACTTTCAGTGAGTGCTTTGAATTTACACATTGGAGACGGTGGATGGGACGGAGCAGTTGCGGACTGAATGCTCTGGCATCGCACAGAGTTTAGTCCATAGAGCTTTAAACGAGTATCCGATTGACATGGACTCCTCTCATCAACGGACCTGAAATGAACTTTCTATTAAGGAAGCGAGGTTGTAATTTAGGCCACACTCAACCTTCGAAAACAACAGAAAGTAAGACATATTTGAAAAAGACTGGCCGCCTTGAACGTGGTGTTACGAGGCCCTTTGGTCATGCGGAGGAAGTATTGAAAGACTTCATGAGGAAGTGGCCACCTCACGTGAGAGTTCGGCGAAATACAAGAGAGGGCTAACCAAGCCAAACTTCCTCTGTAGAACAGCGGGTCGGCCAAGCCGGAGCGTGGAGTCTCGTCGGCGACCGCAACGGCCCGAGGCCGGTACGTTTGTGACCAGTGCAGCAAAGTCTTTTCCAAGCACAGCTCTTTAGCACGCCACAAGTACGAGCACACCGGTAAGTGTTCACCTCTCCCCAACTCCCCAGGCTTCAGCTGACTGATATTTGAGCCCATGATACCATTTTCCTCAAGGCCAGAGACCCTTTTCCTGCGCATTCTGCACTAAGGCGTTTAAACACAAACACCACTTGACCGAGCACGAGCGTCTCCACACCGGTGAAAAACCCTTTAAATGCCAACGGTGCGGGAAGCGTTTCTCCCACTCCGGTTCCTACTCTCAGCACATGAGTCTCCGCTACCGTTACTGTCAGGCCGGTGGGATGGAGTCCAAGTGATCGGGATGTCTTTCCTCCCCTTAATCATAATGGAAGTACCTTGGTATCCTTCTCACCTTCTCTTTCTTCCCAATCCGGCCCATCTTCCCCCATGAAAACCCGCAATTGCGGACACAGCGCCCCCGTTTGCTATATTTATGGCATTGTAGTAATTTACGCCTCTCTTTCTCCCTTCCAGTAAACAATTAACTAAGCAGTGTCGATTTTGGCTGTGACTTGTTTGATGTATGCGGGTAGATGGCCTGATGAGGCCTACATGGTGCCGTAATGAAAGAGACAGGAAGGATATTCACTCGTTTGTTTGTGCACAGAGCTGGCGAACGCTGTTTATGCTGGGGACAGGCGAGTAGACTGGGGTGGTGGGAACACGAGGTTGTCCGGCTCAGATGACCGACCAACCGACCGACCGACCGACCGCCCACACGGACGAGAATTGAGAAAAAGTGGAAGCAACTCAGATATGCTGCCGGTTACGGAGGAGGCCACGCTCATTCAATTCATCTCCGTTTTCACCGGAGTCAACAGCACAGGATGTAATATTCCAAAAAACTATATTTATTCAAAGGAAGATAAAAAGTCTTTAAAGTACAACACAAAAGGGGAGTAGATGCGAGAAACTGCCTTATCAACATCTTCATTTTCTTATCCTAGTTTCTCTTCGCCAGTTCATTCGTACGCCTTTGCCACCACCAAATGCTTCTCATCATTTCTTGGCATTTGCCAGGAATTGCTAAGGATGTAAACAGCAAGGAAATAAATTTGGGTTACAAAAGGGGTGGTCAACGTGTTGTTTGTTTCTCTGGGAGCGGATTACTTAAGGGATTAGGGAAGATAATATGAAAACTGGGAACAATGGCACCTCAGCGAATATCACGCAGTTTAACGTGTCAAAATGAATAAAGCGGCGCTTGGAAGACGAAAGTCCTTCGTCCCCATCGTGGGTTGAAAGTGTCACCATTCATGTTTGCCTGCATGAAATACGCTCAAAAATAGACTCCTGAGCCCGATGGAACTCCATTAAAAGTAGGCGCAAAATGTTATTAGTTTAAAAGAGTTTTCTTCAGAATTTCTTATACTGTGGAGTCTAAGTTCGGAAAGCTCAACAGCCGCGAGAAATCACTACTTCGTAGGGTTAATTATCATGTTGAGGAGCAGAAGAAAGTAGATTAAAGCCGAAACATGCCGTGAGGCAAGAAGGCACGGAGAACCGGATGAGACTGCTGGTATGAGGACGGCTTTTCATAGAGTCGAGGGGGGCTAATATTTTGTCGAGTCTTAAAGTTTTGTTTTAAAATTGCAAGGGAAATTTCCAAATCTCCAGAATATGATAGACAGAAGAATGACAACTCAAAGTATGGCTACCGATGTTGATGCTGATGCTCGCTTGTGAGTGGGATGCAAAAGGTGACTTGAATGGGAATACCCACTTCTATGTCAGCAGATAGGGAAATTTTGCCAGTGGGTGAGGAAATCAGCTACATGCTAATACAGGTGAACAGCGTAAGCGCCTTCAACGGAAGTGTTGCGGAAGAGGAGTATAATAATTTCAGCATCAATCAAGTCAAACATCAGGGTTGCATAAATTTAATTTATCACCTCAGGCGACAGGTGTTACCGCGGCGGTCGGAGGTGAGATAAAATTACGCCTTCATAATTAAATTGCCCCGTATCTATGATTCAACACTCTGAGGACAATCACCGGCCCAAAATTTCGCCTCACCCGTTATTACCGGCAAAGGAACTTACAGTTAAAATTGTCGGAGTAGAGTTAACCAAGGGAGTTGTGTCGTTTAAGTAAGTAACATCATGATCTAGCGGGTGTTAAGAGCGTCCTTGTTGGAAAAAAGTAAATTATGTAGAAGGACCAGGTAGAGGGAAGGAGTTTACAAAGAGGAGATTCTAAAAACAATATCTAAGTTTACTGGAAGTGCTTAAGGGAAGAAACGGAATCTAGCTCTAGGCAGTGCATAGCACGACTACGAGTGGTGTTGCATTCATTCTCAAATATCTCGTGCAAATGGAAGAAAAGTGGTTGGTATACCCATTATGCGATTTGCAGTCTTGTGCCTGACGTCATTATTCGAGAAGAGCCCCAACAACAATGCCTACTACAAAATGTTAAGTAGAATTGTCACATCGCTTGGTCCGCGGAAGTGTGCTCATTTCATGGCAATACCATTGCTAAAAATGGTTTCTGTTGTACTGACTAAAATTCCGACGCTATATCAGGATTATATCACCGAAATAGACTTTTAAAAACCTGGAACTAGTAAAATATTTGTGGAGTTTGCCTCAGGGGTAGTTGTGTACCGTAGCGTCATGTTCAGCCCTCGGTTCCGTGCAATGTTTGCCATAAAAGGAGGCTTATGAGCCAACCAATACCTCAGCTCATTAAATAAAAGCCTGGAAAATTTCTTTTGAAGGTTTGTCAATCACAATTATTACCATCATATTAAAGCAATGATTGAATTTTTAGTTAAATTGCCTTTATTAAAAAAGCTGTTAAAACCTTAATATAATACCTCGGAAAGAAATAAACCATTCGCATGTGAGAGCAAAACCAATAAGTTAAAACCTTTTTTGACTGAATATTAGTGGAAAAGACTAGCTACAGCCGCCTCTTACGGAGATGCCATAAGGTGGTCTATTATAAAAGTTCGTCTAAAGTGTCCTCGCACTCTGAGAGTGCCTCACGGGTCCTAGTCCAGTAATTTCGGCCAATGTTTTATCCGGTTATCAGAAAAATTAATCAATGAGTTATTTTTCGAAAATTCAGAAAATCCGTTAAAAAATCTGGGTAACTACAATTAAGACTGTATTACTGAATTCAGGGATGTGCAATATTTTCAATGGAGAGTAAAATTTCTGCAACCGGGGAGTGTGGAGATGTAGCGATTGGCAAGACAGATATGTTCAATATACCAACACAAGTGGCTTACATGGCACGCAGCATAGCATTTAGAAAAACTCATCAATATTTTATATGGAGGTAGTAACTAATGCTCTTCTTTTCAGTCTAGAGATGCTGTGACTACATAATGTTTGTGTCATAGAGCATTAAGAATTATTGTGATGCACATTCGAAATCATGACTCTTGGTCATCCGCACATTAGCTCGGCTATTTGAAAATTAGGGAAAGAGAATATCCGTACAGTCCTCCATTAATATTACACGAGCTCGATCCACATTTGTCTAGTCTATCAGAAACAGAAGCATGGGATTACTTCAGATTGCACCGGAGTGAAGAAAAAGATGACGACGTGGTTAAGGGATTGGTTTGGAACATTGAAAATGAAATGTCTTGTGAATGTTATATATGAGAATAAATAAATGTCTAGCTTTAGTAGTCGCATTCATAAAATTGGTCTAAGTTAATAAGTCGGATCTGGAAATCAAATATAAAAATTTAACAGCTTTCCAAAATCAAAAGCAATTTCGTAGCAAAATAGTAGCGAATGAGATTGAAACTTGACTGTTAAAATGGTCGGTCTTGGTCGAAGGACAAAAGGTTTTAATTTGTCGAGATGCAGCAAATGTAATCAAGCGGTAGTTCGGACGAACGCATCACTAACACAGGCGAAAAACGCTGAAGCATTTACTTAGTCAGTGAAATAACCTCTATAGTCTGATGCTGTAAGCACCGATAATTACTGCTTACACTTGGTTAATCTGACTGCCAGACCATGGGTTCCGTAAAATCTAAGTTTATACAACTAATACCCGCTTGGTTGTATGTTTTCCCTCATGCCTCCCTGAAGTAACAAATGGGTGTATCTATTCGTTGCTCTGCAGAGAATACTACTTCACTTGATTCGGCTATTTGAGATACCCTTCTGTTCGACGACACATTATGTTACAATTTCCAACCTAACCTTCCATCTAGAATTATTTCAGCAACGGATTTTGCCCCATGTCCAGAAATAATTAGAGTTTATGATTCTACCTCCTTATAGGCCACATTGGCACGCCATTATTGTAGGCAATGAACCTGTAACGAGAGGCAGTCTTAACTTTTCAAACCTTCCTATTGAATCTTAACGTTTCATCAAGAAGCCTTTGACATCTGCATTTGATCCTGATTTCAAGTTATGTAGATAAATTGGATAATTTGGGATCAATGAAAATTCCTATGACCCCACTATAGTTGAAGAAAACCTACCCCTGTAACTGTGAATTGGCCTCAGTTGCCATAATGAGACTGCAGGTGATTATGCACCTTATGCAGATAAGTTAAATAATTATCTTGAATTATTGCACAAAACAATTGTTTGCGCATCTTCTCAGAAAACTCAAGGTTCTAGTTGTCAAATATTCCTAACTACAAATTACTTGCATTTTAAACCTTAAAAACCTTTTATTTTGACTTAATGCCACTATTTAGTAAACCGGAACTATTGACTGCCGTCTTCCACGATTAATACCATGACAACGACTTAGACGAAATGGTCGGACACACTGTCAGCGAGTGCCAATAAAATAGGTCGCAATAATGACAATGGAACACGTAATTATGCGCTTAATATTGAGCAATACAGGAGCATAAAAGGCATTTAGTGCAACATTGAAAAGAGATAGACAGTCGCGATTAGATGCTTCGACAGGGCGTTGACTTTTCCATTACCCGCAATTTGACCGATCCACATTTGCCAAAACAGAGAGCCAAAAGATGAGTCAACGTGATACCTTAAGGTATTTTTCTCCATTACTGTTTTCAGATTCGGCGATGAACGACAAAATCTGCGCCTGGAGGTTGACAACGCGATGCTTCCGTTATGCGTGTATTGGTAAATATATCTGTGAGTGCTTCACGAACCCCTTTCGTAATGAATCCTGCATCAAGGAAAAGTTCTGTTTCGAGTCGCAATGCTTTGAAACCTGCCCCAGTTGGGGTGAATGGAGTTACTGTTTTTCTGGCTTGCAGCATCGTCGACGCCAGTGTCAATGCGAACTAAAAAGTGAATCGGAATATTCCACTTGGCAAAAAAATGCTTCATGTATTCAACAACGTCACTGCAACTTATGGGGAAATCAAACAGGCGAGGCCCACGCAAGTCCAGGTGTTTGGGCTCTTTTCATCCCCATCATAGTGGTTGCTTTCATCGCTATTTCTATCTTCATTACTACCGTCTTAATCATCATTCGAAAAAGTCGCAGAAATGCTAGAGAGAATGAAACGGGAAGGACGCGTTCTGCTGCCAATTATCCCACAGAAATGAACACGAATCAACGAAATGAATAGGATGAGTAAACGGATAACTATGCGCTAATAGTAAAGGCAAGGCCAGGGAACATTATTCCCACCAAAACCTTAAAGTCATTTTTCCTAAGCCGGTACACTTGTACCATCGTAGCGAAAAATACACCTTTTCGGAGGTTATCACAAAAGTTATGCGCGCATACTCTGGGCTCTCAACTAATTGGACAACACTTATCGGCTTTCATTATCCTGCTATTGTTAAAGATTACAACCCATATTGACTTACTACAGCGGGCAAAGTAGGTAGACGAGTAATTGTTTTAGCAATGCCTACAAGAGTGTATTGAGGACTTTAGTAGCAAACCATATAAACGCGGACGTCTACTTATTTAGAAGCAAGTAGAAAAGTTAAAACTTTGAAAAAGAACGACGATTACCCTTCAAAATAGAATCCGCAGAGATTGCACCTATAATCGTAGCTTGATTTCACGATTAAGATAGTACTTAGAGCAGCAGTATTTACAGCACTGTATTAAGTGACTATAAGTCAGTTTAAACGGTCAACAAGGGTATTGCGCCGGCTCTCAACAAATGTGTACAATCGTGGGATGTAAAAGTCAAAATGAGACTTTTGCAAAAGAACTACCCTCATCGCTCAGCAATGTTAAAAATGGGGAGGGAGACTGAAATGTCTTTAATATTTAGACAACCGCGTATTAATTACAGGGAGAGTGTGGAACAATGATCGTATACAATGCGCTCGTTCAAGCCGGCAAACTGAGTTTTCTCCCTTTGAGCACTAGAAGGGTGATAAAAAATTACGCAAGTAATATACAAACCTCGAGTTATGTAAAGGTAAAAGAAGTCGAGATAAAGGAGAGTTTGGAGGACGCCAGCAACGACGGCAATATGGTCAAAGTAACCTTCAAAAGCGTAACGATAAATCCAATTTAAAATATAAAGAGCTCTATAGGAGCCCAAAGCGAACAAGTAATGAGATGTAATAGTTTCAGCTTCTCCAGTTTTTGATATAAGGAAAAGTTGAGGAAGAATTGCGACCGACTCCAAATATATAGAAAACGTCCAAAGAATCTTAGAGATGAGGATGTAAATGAGAGATACGGTTTACCTCAAAAACGGAAAACCGATGATTAAAGATAAGAGCAAGAACTGCAGAAGGAATAATTAAGAATCCCAGTCGAAACGTGTCATGATTGCTATCATAGGTAGCACGGAACTTGGAGTACACCAAGTACAAGGTGGTATAGGAAGACACAATGAAAACAACTTTTGCCACTGAATTATAAACAGAGATAAAAGACGTAAAAAGGTCCAAGTAACGCGCGCTAAAAACAATTGCAAAGGCCATTTGAGATTTGCCTGATATGCCTGAAAAAATCAGATCAATATGTTCCATGTACCTGCGCATGAACGGGTTTTCCATATTTTCATAAGTAAAATAATTATCGCAACAAAGTGTGAGAAATCACCAAGAAACCGAAAAATATTCATAAGGCCCTAACACGTCAGAAACAGGAATGAGAAGCTGGGTGAGTGGCGGTGAGAAATTAGTACAGCTTTATTGTAATTGGTCTATCTCCAGGTACCCTCTGACCTCTAACGCATTCATAGAAGTTAATTCTTCAAGGTTCTCACTGCTTCACAACTGTGAATATTTATTAAATTTCAGCTGTATACTCTTACTCAATAAACTTGCAAAATGCGACTAATGCATAATTGCTTACAGTGGGAGAGTCAGTTTTAAGACATGTGCTACAAATTTTACTAATCGCTTTATAGAAACAAATACAATTTCTCCACAGGTGGCGTTCTATAAAGTCAGTTTGACCCCATGGCATCTGAAACCTAATGTTTCCCTACTGAAGTTACAACTTAACACTCTCGTCAATGATGAATTGGAAATAATCAATGTGCCTGGTCTTGAGAATATCCTCATACCATCATGTTTTTCCTATCGTCATTCATTTTTGTTCGAGTAAACAACTCCGTGTGGACCAAGTATTAGAATACAACGTGTCACATTATAAATTATTGCCAGAACTAAGTAGGAGGTTTGCTCTCAAATTCTTTCGTTTACATGATCACAATTTGAAGTGTGATTTTTAAAGACAGTCGGCCGATTGCGACCGTGGCTGTCCGAGTTGACTTGCTTTATTGGTTTACTTTTGTCAAAAGGATCGAAATTCGTGCAAACTTCAGGCTAACCATCAAGGAATTTATGCGATAATAGATCTGAAATGTGGTGTCGTACACAGAGGTACGTAGCTTTGAGTAGCCACGCGAACAAGATGCATCCGAAAGCTTTACTCATTTGTTTGTGTGTAAACAATGAAGTTTTGTAGCATTTGCTATAACAGAGACCTACATTTATCCTCTTAGCTACTATGTATACATATACCACATGCAGTAGAAGCTGACACAAACACTAATGATATCTTTCTTAAACCCAAGAGCTGATATTTTAAATGATGTCATTGTCTATTCCATTGGCGTATGTAAATTGGCTGGCGTATTCGACAGGTAACTGAGTAGGTGGTATGCCACCTAGATTATTAGAATAATGGGTTGGAGGAGACCTATTGTATTAACCGGACAGTAGAAGACGTCCAGAAAGTGCAAAAGTAGCCACTTCTGCGGTTAACTATCTCTGACGATTGCGTCTAGAGGCACAAATGGTAATGCAGCAGAAAATAACGTTAAATTATCACATAATTATTCATAAGATATGAATTAACGGACAAATACTATTTGCGGCAAGGTCTCTATGAATCGCTGGCTGAAATAAGGTAGATACTGATAAATTTAGATGCATGGTAATCGCTTCACTGAAATTTAGCTGCCTCACCCGTCCACCTGTGATTGGTGCTTTGCGTAAGGAACAAATCAGAATGATTACCAACCGGGTAAATCATCACAATTTAGTTGAGCAATGTGGCTTCTGCTTCATGTCTTGCTTTTGGTGTCTATAGCCTCCGCAAATATTGTGCATCTCAACGGAGGTGGGTGTTCTTTCGTTAAGGGGATCTTCGAGAAACTGGCCGATCATTACGCGCAGACACGTGATCATGAGAATCAAGTTTGTCATCTTAGCAAATCCAACCTTTACATTCAGGTATTAGGTGCTTTTTACGACTTTTCGAAAGGCAAGGCGATTGAAGCACTTCGAAATGCACACACTCCTTCTATTATGTATGCAATATATGAAGATGAGGAGAGTATTAATGCGGAAGATTTAATCTCATTTTCAGCTTTCTACATGTAAGTTGGAAGTTTTATTGAAGTCATATAAAGCGCCGATTAAAATGAAAATATGGACCATTTCACAAGGCTTAATCTAATGTGCTTGTGGGTAACTTTTAACATTCTCGTCAGATGACCGACCGCAATGCTTCTTCGTTTACTAATCATATTTCTACTGTACAGATGAGCATGAAATACCAATGATTTTCGTTGAGCTCCCATGTCACATCTATCATAAGCACAAATAAAGCTGGTTAACTGCACTGTAAAGAAAACACGAGAGATTAACTGTAGGTGACAGAGTAAACTGATAACGTGTCTGGCTTGTAAAAGTGGAGATGCCTCGGGATCCTTTGCTTTTGCCAATGATGCTCACAAAAAAATAACAGATTTTTGTCATTTAAAGTGTTTCGGCTCTATTTCATACCCGCCATCGTCCGCCGAAATATTTGGCCTGAGTTTTAATCCTCACTTAGCTGTGAGCTCCCCCCTGCTACAAGAATTTGGTTGTTTGAGATTCAAACAACGGGGTAGGAGAAAACAGGTTTCACAAGAATATGAGCAGGAAAATCTACCTTCTATCGCATATAACTATGTCCCGTTTCGCATCAGCTCATATTGCGCATTAGACAGGTAGGATGCATAATTCTCATTAAGGGAAGGGGACAAAGGCAATTTTGATTGGTCAGTAGATTGGCATTAAGTCGCTTTTATACTGATTTCATTAGCCATCAGCGACGGGGCTTGTTTGTACATGAAAGAAGGTACATTCAAAGGTAATTCAGCGCCGCTCTTATCATTGACATTTATTTTCATCTGCACTCTACCCAATCCGTACAAGTTTACATGAAACAGGATATTTAATTGGGACAAAACGGCTTTATAGAAAGCTAGGAGATGACACTTCCTCTTCTTTCTGTCACTTTTTATTACACACATAATTCTCTAAATGAAATATATACATGAGCATAACATGCAGATAGTGAAAATGCGAAAATTAATCGCAGCCTACCTCTCAACATTGGAGTATTGGGGTGAGAAAGCGAAGATTTCCCGAAAAAACACATTGCGGGAAGTGAAATCACAATGTCTTGTGCTACTGTACGTGAGCCATTTAATCTATTACTGGGAAACCACATTCTTGAGTATTGGACAGGGTATTAGGTCTGATCTTGTCTGCAACGACTTATACTACGCAACTGCGTGTCACTGGGATAAAATTTATTGAACCGCTCTAACATTCACCGTCGAATTCGCAGAAGGGAGTATTTGTACAACACCCGGGATAAGGGAACAAAAGTGTCTCTGCGCAATGACAGCGCATTGCCACGTCTCGAGACGTCACAGCCGAGAAATATGCCGGTTTTTGGAGCAGTTAGGCTATTTCAATGACTGTTTGGAAATTGAGTGTGTGCCGTGTTTGAAGTCTTTCACCACCTCAGTTATCTGACAACGTTATCAGCAAAGCAAGTCGTCATTTCCTCATTTGCATACGCCAACCGCACAGTCTCGGTGTGGTGTGAACTGTGTACTCATTTCAACACCTTAATGCCATTTCGGTGGGCTAAGATAAGCTGCCCGGAAATCTGCAACGCGACAACTTTTCGCATTAGATTTGTACATTTTTCACACAGGCATAGATTTAAATAATCGTGAGCACAGGAATCTACAGGACAACCGAAATTACAGCCATTTTGCTTCTGACATTAGTTTGTGGAATAGAACTGAGGGAGAATTTAATTACTTTCAGCACTCTGTTCTATAATTATGGCTGCATGATTTTCAAGTAAGAGGGCTTGATTGTACTAAATATGCCTACTGTTTGTGCTTCTTTTCTATTTTCCTACCATTGAAAGTTGGAAGATTCATACAATAAAGCTTCTATCTTGCTTTCAAAGCTTCTGTCTTGCCCATCGAGCTTTACTGTGTAAACTTGAATTTTGCTAGACCGTACACCGCTGTAATCAACATTCCCCATAACTGCAACGATTGTGCAAGTGTCAACAGCATACGCTTGACACACCAACTCCTCGACGACATTATTCACGGGCAAGTCACAATGTGGAATCATCCCAGAATTCAAGAACTCAACCCAGGTAAATAATTTGCCCTCATGTCAACTCCACCTGTAGGTTTAAACTTTCCCGTAAACTCCACCATAGTATCACTGATACCGTATTCTGATTTAAATGCTCCCACTCTTACAACAAATTTGCAAGTCTGCTTCCAACACACGACACCGGGACGGCTTTCGTGTGTGAATCCACTGTCCTTCGAAACCGCCGCTCTGTCCTATGCCATACCTTATTCCATCGGCTTCTCATCTACGAGCCAAGCACAACTCTTCGGACTTAAGAAAGTTGAGTTAGTTAAGTCAAAAACGGCTGACACACAAACGTCATCATCGCCGTTGGAGCCTTTCATTCACAACCTCTCAAATAGGGTCAGTCAGCCTTTCTTTCGAAAAATGTCAATAGCGGTTAATAAGAGATACATAAATGCTGGTAAAGCGAACATCGATGCTGGTAAAGCGAACATCGATGTTTGTGAAGCGGTATATGAATTGAGGAACTTTATCATGTGGATAATGAAATCTGCTTCTGCCCAAGAAGTTCTCAGTAATGCTTCCTGCGTGAGAATAGACGCGTCAGAGATAAGAAAGGAGACGAAAAACAGTTTAAGCAGTATAGAATGCCGTCAAAATCAACGTTTCATCACAGTAAGTACATACACAGGAATGCGAAATGGGTCATCCGAGTACGACGACGAGGGTGATGATTTAACCACTGTATCTGCTGCCATCGCGGCTGGAAGTTGCTTCGGAATTCTTCTGTTAGCACTCATGGCTTTGGCGTTGAGGAGATTCTTAGGACAATTGGGCGAAATTTACGGCGACGTATGGAAAATCAAAGAATTGGATATATTTCCGCCCGACTCACAACATCTGGAGTCCTTTACAATACTGATGCCACAAGCCTCTCCGCGACAAAGCTACCACCAGGTGGATCTCAGTGGTAGTACTCACCGAAAATCGGTTTGTCAGGAAATGTCGGCAATCTCGACCCAAGAACCATTTGCGGCATCTATAAATCGGTTGGTGTGACTCTCTTTTCTACACGAATTCCTCTTTCAACAAGCTTCGACTACGCAACTAGGAAAACACTCATTGAATTACGCAAAATGCGTCACAGTAACATTCGCCATTTCCACGGTCTGGTTGACCTCTCTAACCAAAATGACCTTCTCGATTGCTTCGAGGACAGCGAGAGCGAAGTCGCGAGAATGACCAATTCGAGCCACTTTTCCTCCAATCGCAGTGACACAGAAGCGAAGTCAGATAGTCCCAACTACTATGTTGTGTCAGAACAATGCGCTGGAGATAGTTTGTTCTACTTCATGCACTGCTCGTCGATGGCATTTCCAAACGAAGTAAAATTACCCGTGATCACTCAACTCATAGAGGCTGTGGATTACCTCCACAGTAAGAGACTTGTGCACGGCAAACTAACTTCCCAGTGCTGCTTCTTGGATCACAATTTTAATTTAAAGGTGGGTGATTGGGAGTATTTTGAGGTGCTAGAAGAGCAGCAACGCCTCCACCCCACGGATGTGTACCTGCCACCGAGGATCGTTGTCCTTTTGCGAGAATGCAGCGTGCTGCGTCCTGCATCGTGCAGGAGGAATCGGATTATGCAATGCCCCAATAGAAGCGCGATGATTGGCCTGCGGTGGAGACCCCGCGAATGCCTTTCCGTTGAACTGCCGCTCGCAAAGCGTTTATTCTCACACACAAGTAGCCTACCACATCATAATGATGAATCTGCTAACAAGGTGGAGGAATCGGACCACAATGTTCAGCTGAAGTGTGGACAAATTCCTCTCTCTCACTTTCAATATCCAACTGTGGATATTCATAGTCTTGGAGTGATCATCAACGAAATTTGGTCTCGGGCGATTCCCTACTCTGAGAAGGCTCCACAATATGAGGATGAACTCCAGCTACTGGATGCCGTAATTCAAGACGAAGTAAAGTTAGACGTACCATCAACTATCCCTGAGATCGTAAGCATTAACCATAGTGTCGCCCGTAGCTACTTAGCTTCTGATTTACCGGACAGTATTCTTGCAGTTAGGGGCCGTCATCAATGCATGCACATCATCTCTTCCCGAAGCCCGTCCCAACATCAGCTCGGTAAAAAAACAACTCGCTGATCTGACAAATAATCCACGTCCAGCGTTGGAAATCTATCTGCACATTATTGACAAGTGAGTGGATAGTCAACTTTCCTTTGACATGCATTTCAAACGCCTTTGTTGATTATTGCAGTAAGATGAAGGATGCTGAATGCAAAATGGAGTATTTTAATGGAGAGGAAAAGCGTTCAAACGCCGTTGAAGAAGCAATATTACGTGAATTCTTGCCAAAACCGCTAGTGGATAGGACACTTGTCTCGTTCTTTCATGAAATTGACAAAGTGACTGCACTGGAACACTGTCTCCCATGCTCCCGTTACCCCCGAGTGACGGTGTGCGCCATTCGTCTGCTTAACTTCTACGAATCCACACAAAATCTGCCCCCTCATGAGGTAGGCGCTCGGAAATGACATTCCCCTTGCAGATTGTTTTGGCTCTTAATAGGCTGAATCAGTTGATAACAAAGTCGGTGGAGGAGCGCAAGGTCCTACGCATCTCCACATTCGGTAAGGCGGTGCCACAACTTCTAGTATACCTTTACCTTTTACTATTTCCCTATCACATGTCACTGATAGCGAATCGTTTGTAGGCACAATGATGATGGTAGTGAGTGACCCTCAAAGTGAGGGAAATAACGCCGCAAAACAGGCCATTTCTGTTGCCGACTGCGCCCTTGATCTACTTTACTGCCTTCGATGCTTTGGAAAAGTGCCACGTACCGAAGTTGATCCGGAATTTGCGATCGCCTTGGCTACAGGAGACGTTGCCATGGCTTTAATGCATGGTAACGTATCTACGTAGGTTCTCTCCCTCGCATTCAGCCAATGTATTCTTACGCGACGGCATAGTGGTCACGAAATCGTAAACATCGCTATCGAACTCCCGTGCCTGTGTCGAAATTACTTCACTCATCATCCGTTAAGCTGTGGACATTAGTGGTAAAGAAGCGCTAAAATGAAGAACGTTCAAGTAAATGCAAAATGGTATGGTTGTCCACAGATGAAGTGATGAAAGATGCAAATGTCCATCCCTTAAACGCATTACACGTTCGTTGAGTTTCTTCCACATTTCCATTTTATAAGGTAGTAGGAATAAATCGCATTAGTTTGGGAGTGGATACTTTGAATTTACCAGGCAATAAGACAAAAGTGCATTTCTGCAAACAAATAAAGTTTGACGAGTAGGTATTGTTGTTTTTTCACTTCTTGAACACTTTGTTTGCCTGCCTGCAACTTTAGCCTCGGCGTATTTGGGAAGGTTATGCAAAAGGCTCGTGATATTCTACAGTTTGCCACGCCACACCACGTCTGCGTGAGTACGTCAACGAAAGACCTCTTGGAGACAGCGGACCGATTCAACATGGAACGAATTGGTTGGAATGTAGGCAGGAGAGCCTGACAATTTTGGCATTTTGAACACAAAACAATCTCATTGCCTGTTTTCCCATTTTAGGCAGAATATGGCGATATATACAAGTTGGAGAAGCAGTTGAAGGCAAGGATACCTTAGTTCAGGTATATTTTAAAGACTGTTCTTAATCTGCGTCTTTTTTTTCCAGTAAAACATTTTTGAACTCAGTTTCACCTGCCCCCCTACGGTGGCATTTGAAAAGACGTACGGCGCAGGAGAATACTCGAAAACTGTTACTACCTCCAACTCATCATATTTTTTTAAGAGTTGACTCAAATTATTTTCCACACATATAACACTTCGAGCACTAAAGAAGGCTTTCTATATCTTCCAATTTCAAGGTTTTACCAACTTCTGTAATAAAATATTATATCCTATGGGATGTGCACGAAGTTAAAGAAAAGCACCTCATGATCATGGATGGAAGTAGGCTTAAAAGGGTCCCCAAGTCACTAAGTGCAATCGCTGTGTTTATTTTTTCGTACCTTTCCACTTGTAACAGAGAAGTAGAGACAATTAACATGGCCGAAATCTTTACGGTTTCGTCGAATACACAGTGAGAGAAGTAATTCTTAACTTTACGGAAGTCTCTGCCCCGCAAACAATCTTATTTTCTGTTTTCTCTATCAGCCGCAGAGACCTAGTAATCAGGCATTGATATTCATCGTGAAGGCGACTTGCCTTGCAGAGATGCCCTCCTGGGAGTGCCCGATTTGCTAGAGCTTTTGAAAATATTCCCTGGCAATCGGTGCAGTCACTTACCAAAACTTTAAGCCAAGTTCATATGTGAGCGGTTGAAATAATTGGTAACCTGTGCAAAAGGTAGTTGCGTGTGGCAAATGAAGGCATCGCAAAATGCTACTCCTTCCGCCACCATTAGCGACAGTTTTGAGGAAATACCACCCTTAGCTGGCATGGGAAGCAGAGTAAAATTGGAGGTGTGAGTTCCACAGTGTTTTGCTGCGGAATGCAGCCAGACTCTCCCTTTATGCCTTCGTTGCAACCGGATGGTGAGCGACGAATGGGTAAATGCTAATCTTGTCTGTCATGAGATGCCTGTGGAGGGTCTAGTATATAAATTGCAATGGGTGAAAAATCTTGCACGGATTTAGGCATCAGATATGAGGTAATCCAAATGGTTGGGGATGTCGGGCATTTGACCGCCTAATCTGTTTGAGATGAAGGTGTGGCAGTAAATATCCGGGAATTTAATGAGATACTCACACAGAGACCTTTGGAGTTTGTTTGTTTCATGTGATCAGCCCCCTGTTTGAAATTTGGATCATCTGCTGACGTGTATTTCACTCAGTTAGATGGAATTGGGCGTAAGTGTGCGGCTAACAGGGCAATTGATGAAACGCTCTAGTTAAATATGACCACTCTTAGCTTACACTGTACAAATTGCCTGTCGGAAAGACAATAAAAAGTTGTCGGAGAAAAGTCAGTACGATGTAATAAATTTGCTTCTACACATCTCGTATAGCCTTCAAAGACAGTCGGACAGAGGTGGGCCCTTCCATATGCGAATGAAAAAGCCGATTTTGATGGACTTCTGCGGGTGTTACTCGCCCCTCGAATGGGCGTTCTTTTCAGTTTTGGGTTTTGTACGATCGTTTGGCTGTTTGGTGCCGTAACCGCTGCCAGAGTCATACGGCCGTTTCCTTCGTTAATAACATACCACTTCTTTTGATACGATGTGCAGTGAGTGAAATGAACCTACGGTGTAGGTAAGTCTGCATTTCAGGATGAGCTGGCTGAAGAAAATCCCAGAAAATTGGCCAAAACAAGACAGATGCATACATAAGCGCACTCGTCTGATAAATGAATATACTGGAAGAAAGTTCCCTTTAATTTAGCGGAAAACATACATTTTGAACCTCACCGGGACAGAGGACACTGGTACATCATTAGCTGCAAATCCACTTGGTATCATCTACCCTTGCTTTCTACACAGGAAGGCAAGGTCTATAAGCAAAGTACCAAACTAGGAAGGCACATGCCAATGATTTAACTAATTACTTGCTGGACCAATTTAATTCTCTAAAACGGTGAGAGATAATGGACAAAAATTTCCATGGTCTGAAATTGCAATGGGTGGAAGGACTCATATCCCATTAATCTGCAAAATGAAACCTAATTAAAATGATTAAATCATGTTCAGTACTTTTTTAAACTTATTTACATCGCGTTAGTTCCATCAACACGTAAACAGTTCCCAACTCCCGCATTAAATCCATACCATGGCAATGAAACCAAAACGAATTCGCTTTTAATGTATAACCATAGAAGCACATTCCACCTTCTAACTTCTTCGCAGTGAAAAATAACAGAATGGAAGTTGATGAATTAAAGTGACATAGATGTCAAAGCTGAATTGCAGGGTTAAGTGAATACTTTGTCCCTCGGAATTACCATAACATATCCAGAAAGGTAAAAGTCCACCTAATCACTGGCCTACATAAATTTTGCCGAAATGGAGCTGCTCTGAAAATAAATTGTTTACTACTTCACTTTAAATTCAACTTGGCAACTATCTTGGTTAACGAAAGCTGACAACCCCTACGTCTGTGGGTACGGTGAACCAGAACTGTCCCTTAATGATGGGAGCGTGGGCTTCATCTCACTTCCTTATCCCAACGGCGTTCGAGAAGGAATTGCATGGGAAGATGTTCTATAGACCTTTCCAATAACACTACAGTCCCAATTTAGCTGCAAATAAGTATTACATCATTTGCGTACATCTGACTTTAATCACCGGGAATGTCCAAAGTGATTAACAGGAAAGAGTCGCTCCGGTTCCCTCTCATAAATGAGCAATTTGATTTGCAGACTCAGGATGAGTGGATCACGCCACTTCTCCCCATAATGCATTATACGCAAAGCTTTACAGCGATAATTTGCATAAAATATTACTAATTGATGTGGCAAAGGAAGAAGCCAATTTCGTTGCCTGAGACGTCTACAATTTCCTGCAAGGTCGCATTGATCAGAATAAGTTCAGAAGCAGTTAGTTTAGACAAAGAAAGCTTAGAATAGCGTGCGCTGATTCCTGAGCACTGTAACACGTAATCATCATGCGCAACTTGGAAAAAGTTTGATGTGAATTGCGAAATGAGCTGTCTACAAGGATTAGGGGGTGATTGGTTGATAGGCACAAATATGACAGTGGACGGTTGAAGTGATCAGGGCACAAACAATGAAAAACTCAGTCAACCCGTTGCTGGAGGAGTAATTTTTACGAATGGCAACCTGTGTGTACAACGAACCAGAAGTAGAATAGAACATTCAACTTCTTTTAACTGAACTACGTAGGCAAATGCTAGAATGACCGAAGTTAACGCTGTTTATCTGTCTCCGTCTCCTCCGGCAGCAGTTTTTGCGCTCAGCATCAATTTACAACTCCACAATTGTTCTGCTCTCCCATTTTCTCCTTAATACAGCACACGACAGTTTCAGATTGACGAACTGCGCAGCACAAGTCTTAAATGGAAGTGGAAAGTCTCTTGTGACAGAGGACTTATAAGGCAATAAACGTAAAAATAGATTCAAAAGATTGTTTTCAATATGGAAGAAGGGTGATGTGGAGGAATATTCTAACTTTCGATTGTGTAAGCAGTTGGGACATCAAGTGAAATGAAGGAGATTTCATAAGGAAGCGTAAATAGGGTTGAGCGACCACCGAATTGAAGCAGTAATATAAAAAATAGAAGATGCTTTGCACGCTCAGATATGCTAAAATTCAATTGGCAGTGGATGTTGGCGCAGGAAGTGTAGGCAAGCAGTTGGCGCCCCTTATTTGAGCAAACCTTTTGATCACTCCTAAAATTGGCATTTCAACAGCGTTGCCATTGGACGCGTATTTCGAGAGGACCTTGACCCACCGTGCACCATACTCTCAGGCAGGCTGCATAAATATCTTCTCTAAAGGCATCGATGCACAATCGTTGTGGCAAAGACAAGATTGTCGTGTTACGAATATTTTAATCATGGGAGAAGGTGAGTTCTGAAATACTAAATCACCTACGAAAGATCGTGAAATGGAGCGTTCAGACTTGGCAGTAGTGTTCCGTATCCAATGAAAATTTACCGGTGACAAATGGGGAGTTTAAAACTGAGGCATGATTGTAGTTGAGGGCCCATGTGCATGAGGAAGTTGACTAATGAACCTCGCGACGACTTTGTAGGAATCTGCTCGTTTCTCACACTAACCCCTAAGTCCAGTTATGACCTGCATTTCTCTTGGTTGGAGGACTTCTTCCTTTTAGAAGCCTGGTTTAGGCTGTGACCTCACATCACTTCTGATATGAAAAACGTTGTTATAGAACGTGGTGGTTGATTTGATTTCAGACCTCCTGGTTTCCGCTATTTGTACGTATTTTACAGGTGTGTGACCTTTCGTTCGTATCAGTGATCATCCCACCCTACCCCATCCCATCCTCATTCACTTTACTGATATTAATAGCCTCAGGCGGATTCTTTTACACCTATTTTGGCTTCTGGGCTGTCCTCTGATGCGATTTTACCTTGCGACAATAAAACGATGTTAATGAGCCTTAATTTCATTCGTTGGACACTCATAAACATCTTGCGTTCATCAAAGGCTTCTCCAAGATCGTTTGCATTGTCTCACCCTCACGGAATTACGAGATACCCGACGTTGCCTTAAGAATCCTGTTTTGTGTATTGTTTCTGAAGTGACAACAATGAAGTTCTAACTTATTTTCTTCAGCTACGCCATTTTTCGTCTAAAAATGTCTTTGTTCTTCCGTCATTAGATGAGCCCAAAAAGGCAGTCACTGAGCTGACCGCGTTTGCCGTCGACACTCACGCTGTGGGCCACCGGGTGCCATGCGGGCCCCGTGGCTACCAGGGCATGAATTTGTCTATGAAACACAACTAGGCCTTGGACTCGGCAAAGCAGGCGAGGCTTGCTGCACTTTCAGTTAAATTTGTGACAACCTCGAAAGCTAGCCGGTGCACACATTGCGAGCGTCGACTCTGTGTTCAGCACCATCGACCGAAACATTCCATGGTTCCGTCAAGTACAGTTCGCATTTAACACGAAACTATCGTACTGCTCGACTCGCTGTACACGAGGGCATTTAAAACGCCTTCTGATGTCAAACGCACCCCATTTCTTTAAACGATCCATTCTTTCAGCTAACTATTAAAATCATGCGTCCTTCTCCCTTTGTTATTACCAGAAGCTTAAGTGTATAAATGAATATTTGGGCAATTGTTGGCAACGTCAAAGTAAGAAAGGTGGGTGTGGCCGACTTTTCGACATTAAGGTGAAATTATTAAGACGGTGCTTTGGAACTCAATGATTTAGGTTGTTTAACACGAGTAATGGTATCATTTTGACGGAATTTAAATCATCCAGTGTCCGCTTCCTCGTGCTCAGACAACCAACTAGACCAGGTCTTTTTTCACAAGTCAGTGCGTCTTTTGGTTCAAGCGTACCCTGACATTCCTGCATGCGGTTCCTCTATTTTGCCCAATTTCGCTGAAATTAATCCCCACTACCTTCCTGATGGGCACACCAAATTTAGTGGTCTCTCTGTGATGACAGAAGCACGATGGCACTGACTCGTATGAGACGGTGAAGCGCGGGGGACCATCGCTTCCCTCCTACCCTCTTCTCAGCCCCCAGCGTCTTCGGCCATTTCGCGTCATAGATGCGGAAGAAATAGAGCGAAATGCGGTTCATTTGGTTAAAGCATACCCTAACTCACTCTCGTCTTGCCCTCGTAATGTGGATGGCGAAATGTGGCAAAGTGAAGAATCGCACAAGTTCTTTGACAGGATCTTACAAAAATGGAAAATTTCGTCTTTCGGCACATACGAGGCGCACGCCGTAACTTGTCCGCTGCATTGACTCTTCTCACATTCCGACGAGGGCCAGGATTATCGCTGGACGCAAACATAAGGAGAGTTGAGGAAGTGCACAATTTTGAAAAGGATGATTAATCACCCCTTCACTCAAAACGAGACAGATTCCTTACCGAAAAGTGGGAGTACGGAACCTCCAAGGTAGTCTGTAAGGAAGTGAACAAGATTGTATTGCTTTGTCATTAAGAGTGAGACACAATGCTTATGCCTGCAACTGCCGCCACACGGTATCATAAGGACATTAAAATTAAGGAGAAAAATCACTTACTGGCTCCAGATTTGGCTACAATATGTGGTAAAAGACGGCAAAGGCATTAGAAAATATGGCTTTTTGATACTATGAATTGAATGCTGGGAGAGAGTCGCAGTAAACTCACTCCAGTCGATGGTGTGTGTCAGCCAGTCATCGTTCGTGTTGCATCCGTAAAAGTCGATGTCATTCTTTTGCTTCACTGTCAATGTTATCACTTTGTGCAGCAGAATATTACGAATTTCTAAAGGGGAAGATGAAGAATGGTAAAAATGTTAAGGTACACTGGACGTCGAGAAGCAACGCCTGATGAAAGTAAAATTAACATTGTAGGCAAACGCAAAGTGTGACTACCGTAGACAGGACAAGCTCACCAAGATTTAGTATTTGTGGGTGTTTCTTCGTTTCATCGACAGAGTTGAGTAACTTATTGGAATAGTACAGCGTGTTCTCAGATCCAACATAGAGGAGGAACTAGAAGGTAGAGTCCCAATGATTTCAAGTATACTGTATTGGATTCAGTCCAAGTGCATGCGATACAACAAAGACTCGTCAAAAATAAGGAAGTAATCCCGTAAAAAAGTAATAGTGAAGATTATCAAAAGCTGTGGCTGCTGCGAGTATAGACAGAAAGGTTACCTTGGCAGTCGTTGAAAAGATGGAACACGTGAGGGTTACTGTTCGCATCCCCTTGGCAGGCACTATCAAAGGCACCGAGTACTGCGGCTGAATGGAGCCTGCAAGAGACAGAATCGGGAATGTCTCCGTAGGAATACTATGAGATTGTACGGAAATGAGTAGAGTTGCTTGCGAGAATTGGTGACGCCTTCATGTGAATGGGGAGAATTAAAACCATTCTTAATAGATCATCGGGTCAAGGCTATCGTCTCAATCTTCCTCGAAATTGTTTAAAATCAAGGAGCTTTTATGTTTATGTTTAAGCAAATTAGTGTACCGCACTTGAAAGCACACAATGAGTGGGATTGAATTATATCGGGCGACAAACCTAACTCCCTTGATTACACCACTGCTCTTGCGTCAGTCATGTCAAAGTCAACAGGTGGCACGATATTTGCGCCATTTGTCGAGGGTGAGCAAGAAAACGCGGAGATAAACGCCCCAATGTGCATGAGGCGTGGTTGAGGTAAGAACGGAAAATTGCTCACCGGCAGCCAAATTATTCCATATATTGTCAGTGAAGAAAACGATGCTGATCGGGATCTGATTAGGGCCTCCCATAAAAGTGACCCATTTCAAACCGAAGGACATATGCCCCCTCATGGTCACTGTTGTGAGCGTTGGATTCACTGAAAAGATTCGACAACTGCCCGGTTATTTATCACACACATTCTAACCATATTCGAGCAGATACATGTCGCTTTCGTGAGCATTACCTTGGGAGTAACTGCAGCTGAAGAAGGGTGTCGAACAGTTGCCATTCTGCAGAGTCACGTTGTGAGTCCCCGAAACGAGGTACTGAAGAAGATAGAGACAGGCTACTCCGATAATGTCTACAAATGACGCATTCTTGACAATTCGGGCAAATGATGGCCTTGTGACTTCACTCACGCTCGTATCGAATGATCAAAGAATGAAAAAGAAAACAAACTACCTGACTAAAATTAGTGTAGACGCCATTTCGAAAAGCTGGTGTATTTGGCGAAGAAAATGAGTGACAGTGGAACTAGATCACCAACACGTTGATACAGAACTAATGGCGGATTCTCGTTGAATGCACGTGTTTAGAGTAAGTTGGAAGAGGCAGAAGGAGAGAGTGTGACAAGAGGGGGTATAAGTGAGGACTCGGGAACATACCACGTAGGTGCCAGGCAGAGTGGTTTTGTAGTCGAAAGGGGCATCCTTCATGCCTTTCACAACGCGGGTATCGCCTTGCAGTGTGTAGTAGGCTGATTTTAAAGAAAAGATTACGTATAATCTCCTGCAAAATCATCCTAATAGCAAAAGAAATGAATTTCCTCCACTTCTACCCATTGAGACAAGCTTATAAAGGGCATTAAAATACGAAGCGTATATGGCTGCAAGATGCGAAGACTGGTTCGAAATGCGAACTTAAACAAATGCAACAGAAAATTCCTCCTCCTACTTGATCAAAGAAAAGTGTACTGCGATTTGTAAACTAAAGGTGAGATGCGTGGCAGAGAAGGTGGTGAATACTTGGATGAAGCGGTAGAAACGCACCAGAGGCGGTTACATTGAAAATTATGAAGAACAGAGCCACTTTCGCCAGCATCGTTTGCAGAAAGCTGAAACAAAGGGAAAGTGTTTACATTGTTCAGTTGTGTATACTCTGACACTCCTGATCGGCATTGCTAGCCACATTACCCTTCGATATACTTTATTTTCAACTTCTATCCTCGCATATTTTGCCCCACAAAATTATCTGACTTACTCTAAAACAATTGGGTTAGCTGATTTAATGTCGCAATAAGAATAAGCGGGGTACCGTTTGATGCAGAAGGCTCCATTTGTATTTCAATGAACATCACAGTTTAAAGTTGTGTGTTTTGTTGAAAGTACAAGTGGAAAACCGAGCAAAATTAGGTGTGAAATGGAAATGCTTACCACGAGATGCGACAACTGTCGAACAGTGGTGCACATTTCTCGAGAACAGTTTTTATACCGCCGAGACCTGCTGAAAGCATTCAAAAGCTCTTGTTAACACACCCACGTTAGCACGCAGAGAATATTGCGTTTTTTATTTGACAAGCCAACTCCGCGTTAAGAAATTCACTTAACACTCCTATACGGCAAAACTAATTTTAGAGTTTAAGAATGTTAAATCTGGTCAAGGGTAATTTGCACTAGTTGTTTACCCTTTTCCGAGGTGACAACTACTTCTCCATTAATTGATAGTTTTTCCTACTTGTCTAGCCTTATTTCAGGCATTTACAACCAGGCACCAACGCTCTTCGTTTATTCCTCAAGCCTCGCACTGTTAGTGTCCACCTCATTTGTCCCAGCACAGCGCTGAAGTGGGAACAATTGACCCATGAAGACATGTGGCATTTTAACTACCCTTTCAGTATGGCAAGAAGTGCTCCTTCCCCGCGCGGCCAAAGTGCTGTGGAACTGCATCGCTCTCTTGTCTTTATCAGGACAATCATACAACTTTAACCTTAATTATTCAGTATATCACGATATACTACTCCCCGACATTCCCAATTCGTGTTTAGACAAAGAAATTGCGTGTCGGGGAACATTAGGTTTAGCAAATCACCTAGAAGGTCCATTTGAATTAAATGGGCACAGACCCTTTTACAAGACAGGCTGGTGCAGAAGATCCTACAGAAGGAGTTGGCACTGAAACTATTGTCTTGCTCGGAAGACAACATCCACAAGGGCCAGTATTACACGCTGCCCTGAAGGGTAACATACTGGAACAAAAGTGATTCCGATTTTAGGAGACTCTAGTGCCAAGTTTACAAGTCGCCAGATTGTCTCGCATGAGGGCAGGCATCACCTCAGTTAAGGCGGGAAAATCAGCGTTATTTGATTGGCAACACGAAGTGCCCACCTTTAACGAGTCGTCCATGCCTGCTACGGTACACGGGGATATCATCGCCCAGAGTAATGACATCTTCCCTGTAGACCTACATGACTGCCACCTCCAGTTATCCGACGCCAACATCGCCACCTCCTGTCATTCGCTTGGAAAAGACTCCTTCCTTTCACAACACACTAACTGAAATCATCTCACTTGGTCGTGTGGCTCGACGCATCAGCGGGCCTGGCCACATTGTGGTCCTAACTACTTATCTCCTGACTGTTCACTAACGTTCTACCAAGTGATGTGGAGGTTGAACTCCCTCAATTGTCCTTTCACCAATAATTGCCTTGTTGAGGTCACACGCAACCAGAAGAGCAGCATAGAGGCGAAGCATCGTCGGTGTACAAAAACAGCCTTTGGGCCTGTATTGTCTTCAGATCGTAAACACTAGCATCTAGTGGCTTACGTGTTTTGAAAATTGCCGAACTTCCATTTTGGTTGTGGATCGGGGGTGGCAAATTCTCGCTGATATGCACAATGTGGACTGGAGTATACTCCCGAGCAAAGACGTGTTGGGATGTAATGGAGCTGGTTGTCCATGACGTCGACATCGTGGTCCAAATGTACTTTGGGCCTACGATACATGAAGTCTGTGAAGGTGAGAATGCTGTCTTTCTTTAGCCTTATGTATGTGGACAATTGCGCGAGACCACATATACCGACGGTGTGTTTACTTCATCGACACTAACCGTAAGCATACCACAGTGTACGACGAGGCCATCGCTTGCCAACTTTCGTCTAACCCATTCGACATGTTAACTCCACTGACCGAACTATCCCCTTCGCACGCATCTCGTCTATCCATTGCAAAGGACACGCCTCAGGTGCACATGTAAATCTGTGCTGTCGCAATCGGAAAGAGAGCAATTCGTTGCTAATGTCACCATTGACAGCAATAATGTTTCCTCGACAACCAAAATCGAGGCATGTGGAAGACTAGAGAGAAATAATGCTTTATGCACTCAAATAATCAACTGAGATGAAATCCAGTACGAAGTTAATACACACTGAAGTAAAAGCAAGAGGAAACTTGGACACGGAGAAGTCAACACAGCCACGGGTAGATGCGAAGAAATGATAAGTGAAAGAAGAGAGAGCTAGAAGATGAAGGCCGGGTCAAAGAGAGCTGTCAACAAGTCTACTAGAAGAGGCCATTCAGATTGGCCGAAAAAGAGAAGTGGCCCTCAGCTCACCAAAGACGTGAGCCAACCGCGTGGCATCTTCGGATCCCGGCACTGCTAGTCCTCCAGCTACTGCACAAACGTGCACGTGGCCTTCGTCGTCACCAGCTGCAATATACTCACCCGTGGTGTCCCACTTCACTTTGTTCATGGCACACTGTTTCTCACTCAACCACCTCGCTGCCGGAACCTACATGAGCGACGTGTCGCAAGCCAAAATTTCTCTTATGAATAAACGGATAAGCCAAACATCTAATCGAACTACCTACCTCAATATCTTCGTTGAGATTCCACACATCCACTCTACCACTACCGTCGACGGCTGCAAAAAGAGCCGGATGAATGGGACTCCAGTCAACACCGTAGACACAATCGGAGTAATCGTCGAAGGTATGCAGAGGCGTACGATTGTCACGCACTGACCACAACCGGACGGTCCAGTCGAGTGAGGAGGAGAGGAAGATGTGCGAAAATGAGATGGCGCAGGAGCTGGGGTGGGTGACAATACCACTCACCACTGTTGAGTGGCCTCGGAAAGGCTGCAACCGACGTCCGCCATGGCTTTCCAACGAGACGGTGCGACTACACAGGTATGCAAACGCGAAGTCGAAGATAAGGATTAAAGACATATTACTTACACGATTTAAGTGGACCGATTGCTATAATGATGAAAGTGGATGAGCACCTTGAGTGACGTTGAACTGTGTAGATATTGCCACTTTCCGTGCCAACCACAAAATTGTTTTGGTCGCCCGCGAAGAAGGCCATACAAGTGGGATAGAGGTCGGAAATGCTCGCTGGAGTGGTGGGTGTGTCACAGACACGTATGTGCTCCCGTGGGGAGGCCAGCATCTCCAGACTCCACGAGCACATGATCCCATCCGAACTCAATGTGATCGCATTATGCGCGTTTTGCGAACCAATTACCTGCACACAGTTGATAGGATAACTATGTGCTAGAGTTGTGAAGGTGCTCCGCTGCACCGGTGTTCGTTTGTTCGATCTGAAGTCGCAAAAGAGAGAGCGAGAAAGCATTAGCCATTTGCTCATCTTCAGCCTTCCCTACCGAAAAATGCCCACGTTACGGTAGACTCGTTCGTAAATCTACATTTACTAATTACAGATTAGTTACAATCCACCAAATCCACCTTGCGACCTGCCTCTAAATCTCACTTGAGGCTAAGAAAGCCAAAATCATACTAAGTTGAAATATAACATGCTTTCATTTCCGATGCAAATATAGCTTATCTAAGGTTAACATTAGATAGACAACAGAGCCAGAGATAAATAAATAATCGAGATAGTCTTGCGAAGACAACAACTTTTCATCACATTACGCCCTTCGTCAGCTCTTTCTTTCCACGTTTAGTCAAGGAAACCTAACCAACGCTGTTAGAAAACAAGCTTAATAATCTACCAGTTTGCATGAAAGGTTGTCATCTGCTTCAGCTTCGACGATCCTTGATGCAATTTGGATCTCGAATATTTCAGCCTTCTTATAACTTCTTTAATTTAACGCCATTCATGCTATGTAACGACACTGATTTGTTTTAACTTAATAAAGCGTTTCCAATGGCCAGAATAAGGGAAAAACGAAGAAGGGATAATTGACAAATACGTTAACGGTTTTAGTACAATTTCCATGCACTAGCTAAACGAAACAGAAAGCAGTTGATATCGCTACATTTGCACGATACTAATAGTATTTCAACCACTCAATCCCACACAGGCAACTCCTAAGTGCTCACGTCTTGGAAACAGGGAAATTTGAGAACAAATCGTCTCCTCGACCAATCAATGAACAACAAAAGAGGATCTCAAATCCCTTCTACTCAATAATGTCAAGTGTACTTTAAATGTTATGACATCTGGGGCAACCGTTGGTGAGAGCCCCTGATTATGTGAATTCCACGTACGCCTACAAATAAGTGGACTCTTGCAATCATCACTTTCAAATTCATCCATACTCTACGACATTCTTGACGCCCGTGGCACTCCTATATGAAAGACGAGGCGATTGAAGAATAAATAACTCACCGACTGTCCCAGAGCACGACCTGACCAGAGTAGGTACCACCCACTACTAGGTTGGGATGGAAGCGGACCATAGTGGCTGCAGTAATGGGTTCATTGCAATGGAATCGAAATTCAGGAGAGCCACGAGTGGGAATCTTGAGGTTCCACACCATACAACAACCTGCTGGTTCCTGAATTCCTTCATCAGTAGCGCTGTAGGCTGCCAAAAGAAGCTCAGGAAAGACAGGTGACCAATCTAGATCCACCACGGTGCGTCGTTTGTTCCATCGTTCCGAGTAGAGATCCAAAACGCGGGGTAACAACTCTTCTTCCCTAGTGAGCAATCACACCGTTAACACTTGTGGTTTCTCCTCACATCGGCCAATCTATAACCCATGTAGATCCTCAGGACAAGCTCAACGGCATGCGACTTCCTACCGAGTCTACCATCAGCTCACCCTAGCTGTGAAACTTCAACACATGGGCATTCAATGATCCTTTCTTCATATCCATTACATCGGTAACTCGAGGCGCAATTGAAGGTGTAGTGCAACTATCGACCGTGTAAGCGACCAAACCACGGCCTAACTGGAGGGCGCGTATCTACAACTGCAGCTCACCCACAATGTATAACAAAGTTAAGTTGGGAAGACTAATTGCCAAAGTGGGGTTGCTTGATATAATTCTCTTCAACTTGGTTGGTAAAAGAATCAACATGGTTGTCTTCAACTCTTAGAATGGGAAGGCCTAAGAATTCCCAGGAATGGCGAGTGAAATGATGTCGGTTTACGTGTTGCATGTGGTTGCTGAACCAATATTTGCACATAGGGGAGCTATGCGCTATGGCCTATAATTTATTACGAATCAAATGAATCCTGATGTCAGTTAAGGAAACGTGTATAAATAACATCCTGTTCTATAATTTTCTTTCACTACTGAATAGCAAATAAATTGCTCCACAGAAGTCGTTATCTACGGGAAAGTGATATACAAAGTGAAGAGCTAAACAAAACTGGCGCCCTGTACATGCGTTCTGTAGATAAATTACCAGTCTTGTTGATTCAGGAAACATGAGTATGTTCTAATTCTAAACATTAAACTTTCAGGAATGGCCTAATTCCAGGTCATTGAATTAGAAGTGCAAAAGCCTCGCCCTTCACGGGCAAGGGTTCTTATTCACGTTTTGCTTTCTTTGAGATTTATGTAACTTTCCACCAAATTACTACATGACCCTACATCGTACGTTATGACCTCCTAAAGGAAGTTCCGATTCGTTAGTTCGCCCTTGCCTACTGATACTCTAAATCTTCAAAATTTTGTAAACTAAAATAAAGCGCATTGGTCACATTGAATCTGGTAAATTAAAGACCCTTCATTGATTTTGAAACCTCCACAAAAAGGCATTCATTTGAAAGCCTTGAAGAATCTGTCCATAACTGCGTGACCTTGAAAAACGCGTGTATTACCTTTGCGAGTTTGACTCATTCCCAATTTAGTCATAGCTTTGGCACAATTGCTTGCGTTTGCGCTACTCTCCGTACACAAGTGTTGGTATCACATAAACGAGTAAATGACGTGCTGAAAAATACGGCAACCTAAAGCGAAAGCGTCCACTACTACATAGAGCGTTTCAGCAAAGGAACGGAAGTCAACCAACCAACGAGTTAGCAACAAGGAAGAGCTGGGATCTAACCTTTTGGGTCACTAAAGAAAGAAAAGGTATAAATTATGAAAATTGTAAATTTGTCAGTTTCATAATGAAGTCTCACAGTTTAGCATAAATATTATTCGTAGATTTAGTGAATGCTGTTAAAAATTAATTTGCCGTAAATTATTGTAATACGAAAACAACCCTTTATAAATCTCACCACCATAAAACAACAAGTCTTATCAGTTACAATGAAGTTCTAGAAATCACACAACAATGAAAGCGAAGAATGACCGCAACTGAAACTTCTCCCTGCATTTCTTGACATCTAATTAAAAAACTCACGATGCTTCCTTTGGGGTGGTGGGAGAGTTTTGCAAGACTTGATCTTTCTCGCACAATGCCCTTTCGACAATGCGAGCAGATCTGTCGAAAAATTTGCGAAATCCTTCCGACAGAAGCATTTGTTGCTTTTGTTCCTCAGTCAGTTCAACAACTTTAGGTTTAAAAAGAGATTTTTGCAATTCAGTTGCCAATAAAAACTGAGTATACTTTTATAGTCATTTACGGGCAGACTCTTCGAGTTCTTCCTTGGGAATGGGAGCACTCTGTTTGGGGATTTCACCATGAACGCTTTTTAACATCTTCGCGTCAGGTCTTTCCTCGTCGGAAGGGCTTCCAATCAGATGACTATCGTTTTCAACTGGAGAATCGTCATATGTGAGAACTGAAAAAAAACACAAAACAACAAGTTTTCCAACTTTCGACTTGAGATAAAGTTTTACACGTTATCACGAAATCGTATGTTAGCGAACAGCATGCATGCATGCAAAATGGACAAGTTGCCAGATTTCAAAGACAAATGAAAACGAAGCAAAATGGATGAGAATGATTGGACAGGTGGATAAATTCGGACAAAGGGATATGGAATGAAGGAATAAATGAAGGATTAAGGGGAATCGATCGAGTGACAACAGTAAGACGTTAAAGTGGGTTGTAAACAATCCCCTTCAGCTTACCATAATAGTCCATAGCACCAGCTGAAACGGTTTCAGTAAAAAGAATAAATCACAAGACGCAACATATAAAAACTATTGCAAAATATGTCATACACCATCATGCAGATAACGGAAAAGAAACACATTCATGACCAAAAACCACAAACAAAGCAATAAAAATGCAGATCATTAAGGTACAGTGCGTGAGCTGTGAGTTAACCCTTCAGTTTAGATGTCTCATGAACGCATCTGGCAGGACGAATATTAACAAATGTGGGTAAATTTTTGTTAGGATATTGCGAATGACTTAAGGTATTAAGAATTTAGTCTTCAGGTAATGGGCCAATTAATACATGAATTGATACTACACTCCATGCATTTACAAAGCAAAAGCAAAATGTAGTAGGAGAGGTGCCAAAACCACCACTATGGTAAAAAACCTACGATCTCGACTGATATTTATCTCAACAGTTTGGGTTTCCTTAGCGTAGTTATCAGGAGGACGAGGTTGAACATCGAATTCTGATACAAGACAATATTGCAATTTTCTGGAACGCCTGAAGATTGGAAATAATTTAGGATGTTTTTGTAGGAAGAAGATATTACTTTGTCTCTTCGAGAGGCCTTAGATAATCGCCACATTTTTCAAGTGACAATGGCTCTTTTATTGATTCAATCCCTAGGTTTTTCAGGAGAGCATCGGGGTCACCACGCAAATCAGCTGATGAAGACGGCAAACTGCTAATTCCACTCAACCCTTGGCGCCTTAACTCTTCTCTTCGAAATTTCTCTTCGCGAAGGGCACGTAACCTTTCCTTCTTCAATTCTAGTTCAGCCTTACGACCAGCTGTAGCAGACATGACTGATGTTCGCCGGCTATCGACCCGAGACCAATTGGTGATGACGAGAAATGAGCGATCGGGCTAGAATAAGCCGTAGGATGGATATCTCTAATATTGGCACAAATGACAGTGTTTGCTTGTCAGCCCTTGCGTTCCGTGTTGTGGCTTTATTCGCTTCTGTAAGAAAGGCACTAATATTTAGGGATTTGGTAGTCGTGTGTGTAAATAGCATTATGGGTAAGGATACACGATATCTCCGCGACCGATTCTCCCATTGTGCACATCCTGGCCTGCTTCAGTACCTTCGGTCATATAGGTTTGTTCAGTGATTCATAGCTCTTCCCTGCAGGTAAAGGAATTTTTGAATCCTTCTCAAATGTAAATAGGCTTCCACACTATAGTGCTGTAAAACTTGACATAACTGCCTACTTCAAAGCAATAGCGTCAAATAATTTGTTGCAGAAGTGTGTATAAATTATTGGTGTACAAATATGCATTTCCTAAATCTTTTATCATTTGTCAAGGTCAGTGTCGAGCCGCACAAATAGCGCCTCGTCTCTAGCTCCTGGCGCTGCGAATCTGACATCGTGCGTTCGCCTGTAATTATCCACATCGTCTTTCATCAACAAATTCGTGCAACGCAGAAAATAATGCCCCTCCAGGGGAAATACGAAGTTAAACTTGGTCGAAGCTTTTTAGACCCTTCAGAAAACTGCTTCATGACCATGCGATGTGACTTTTTGCCGGCCTCCGTTGACAGAGAACAACCGGGGTCGATAGAAATTACAAATGATAAGGAAGTCGATGTTCGTTTGCCAAACCTGTCTGGTACGGAGCAATCTTCAACTCTCTTTAAGGGGAACATGCGACCAGTTCAGAAAGAATGCCTTCTAATTTTTAACAAAACAGTAGGTTTCGTTCAATGTTCAATGATTCTTAAAACTATATTGCTATAAATGGTGTAAAATAGTAAACTTTTCTTACACAGACTGGTGAATTGACCCTAGAGCGAATCTCCAAGGCTGCACATTTGAAAAATGTTCGCGATGGCACCATAAATAAGAAGCTGAATGAGTCTATTCAAAACTCTCATCCGTCACAATCTCACAGTACTTCTAACCAGACGCAGAAAATCAAACTTCGTACTGTCTCCGAGTCCAGTTCCGAATCTAGTTCCCGACATCAAAATCTTAAGCGTTCTACCGCTGACCAACGCCTTGCCCCTTCACATTTAAAAAGATCGACGTTGAGCTCAACTTCCTCATCTTCATCCTCGAGTATTAACGAAGTTGGCACATTCACTCCCCTTCAGAAACCATGCAACCAACCCTCTAGTCTTTCCAGTCTAAGCGATCTGGAGGCCACATCGTCCCCTCCTGCTCCGCAACAATCTATCCCGAAGCTTCCCACGACTTCGCAGCCCGCAACCTTAATGCAGCGTGCTCTGGTGGCAAATTACTTGCACCTTAGCGAATCCGAATCAGAAGAAGGGAGTGCGGATCTTCCTTAGCTGCATTGGTGTGCTACTTCCGGTCACAACTTCTCTTACCTTTCATTTGATTATTGTACTTTTAATAGATGGTGCGTTTTTTTCGAGGAACTAGTGAGTTATACAGGTATCCGTTTCCTTTCTAACTAGGCCCTTTGAACTGATTTATTGGATGTCCACCTTATTGATTCATTGCCGAAGTGATTTCCACAGTATGTCGTCAGCTGCTATCTAATTTCGCTGTTTGATTTCATAACGACCATATCAGCTGATGCGGCAATGTTTTTCACGCGGACACATTAGGGGTAAGAAATAGATGTAGTATAATTGTCTTTCCTTTCGTGTACTCAATCCTTTACTTCGCGGCCTATCACAGGGTGCAAATTGCTTACCGCCCAGTGCATTTTCTCTAATACTAGCTGTTTGTGCTGAGATTCGCTTAAAGAATAGCCGGTTTTTAGGTTCTTTTGCCAATTCCCTTATTTGCAAGGTTTGTATTTCGCCTCACTCTTCACTATGCGGTTGTGCTGATCATTCACTTTAGTTCACCAACCCATTATTGGCAAAGCCTAACTTGTTTGCCTTTATGCAGAGAACAGTAATAATTGTTACCCTTCGGCCACGACGTTATGGGGCAGTCGTAATAAGTGGAATCAATAGCCTTGACTGCCGGACTTAGATTAGGAAAGTGAAGCTTGATCGCAAGACAAGGATAGTGTAGGTACTGGATAATCTACCAAATAAGCGAATACCACCTCTTCGTTTGGCCGAAATCAGAATGTGCGAAACCGCACGACGGATCAATATAAAGAAGTATAATGCAAGACAATACACAAAATTATACAACCCACAAAGCGGAAGTCCAGCTAATTATTCTGTGCAAATGCAATGGAAAACGAAGATTAAGGCTTATGCATCCATATAATTGGCTTGGGACGCGACCGAAAAATGATCTTCTTTTTTATGACTGCAACAACAACAATGTCAGTCCCATTTGCGTTCTGCACTCTCTTCACAACGGCAAAAGGGTTAGGCAAGTTTACAGCGCTTCCATGAAGAATATGGTGGCCAATAATGAAAACAGGGTCGTTCTGAAGAGAATAAAAGAAAATTGCCGAACCTGACGCGTGAAATGCAAGTCGCCGATCACTTTACCATCGAGACATCCATCAACTTTGTCAACTAATTCACCTTGAAGTTCTATTAAGCCCCATTCCTCTACTCCTGTGCTGCTTTTATGAGGGAGATCGAACCCTACCTACTACTTCGAAATTTGACGATCATAAATGCCTGGCCACGTGTTCCGCGCTTGTAACGATTATCAGATGTAAAGCACTTAAACAAATACATTTTTGATAAATTTTTAGAAGAGGAGGGGGTCGTATATAGATTTTGCCAGGATCTGTTTTTCATTATGTGTCCAGTTCTATTCTGCCATGTCACGATGGGTGTACCATTTTTCAAATAAAAAACAGAATAATCTAGTAGGGGTGAGACTAGATTTCGATAGCATACGAAAAATGCACTCTAAAGTGGAACAGAGAACAGAATTATTGCACTTGTTGCAAGTTAGTATCAGCATGCAGTACTTTCAAGACGCTAGCATCACACTAACGGTGAGTGCGTAGCATGCTTAGTTACACAATTTTTGTGACCTACTCTAGTATGAATCTATCGCAGATCATTTGAGCACTTAACGCGGGATTTTTCATAGGGAAACTAATGTTCATAAGATTGAAGCGATCAGGGACGATAAATGACGGAAGTATAAAGTTGCCGTTGGAAGTTAGGCTACAATCAATTCCCCTAGTCACAAAAAAAGGTTTTATCGTGACAAATGTCGTATACTTATGAGATGTGTATTCTACCGTTTATGCCAATCCTACGAACCAAAGTGATAATGGCACGTCACAACCCAAATTACTAGACTTGTAGATTTCATACCTCGCAGGCTAAAGGAGATCGCAGCCTCGCCTTTATAGGCATACCTTTAGTAGCTATGGCTTTTATTGCGTCGCAGTAATCCAAACCAGTGAACAATGTTAGCTTGGTGTTGTACACAATTCGGCGCTGATTCCAGTTGATCATACTTCAACTAAAGATGGCAATGATATGTCACTTTATGTTATACTCTTTAGATAGGATTTCATATTAATTTGCCTATTTTTCTCACCATTAGCTAACTTAAACTGCATGCCTATTTTCATGTTATCAATGGCCAAGCTGGCCCCCAGTCTATTCCCCTTAGCCCCTACCTCACATCACCTTCATCACAACACGATCTATTTTCCTTTCACCTTAACTAACTGTCTTCGCTTAGTTGGATAAATAAATGTCCATTATCTTCACTATGCTCTTTTACTCGTCCAATCAGCTGTTAGCCAGTCAGGCGGTTTCCACAGTCGCTTCATTTCTGGTTTGTAGGGATTCTATAGCAAACGGAAATGGAGCAAGGGTATGAAAAGCGTCTACTAGGATCACCTTATAAGTCGGTGAGATCCTTAATCTATTTTCTGCATGATGATGCAAATGAGTACACGGATGGTATTGCACTACTGCGTGTGCCGCTTACTTTCATATTTCTATACCATTGTTTTGAAGGTAACTTCCGTGAAGCGCTATAACACTGCATACTAGCCAATTACTCACACGAAGATTCATTGACGTCGAAGTGTTTTTCTCACCTTATTGTGCCAATTAGTGTCCATCGCTCCCCTTTTTTTGGCCTTACACTTTTGTTTACGTTAAGCATTTACCTTTGAGAATGCTCTATTCAATCTGTTTCATACGATTTAATTGTCTTATAGCCGATAAAGTCTAGTAGCCCAATGAAAACGCCAACCAAAGATAACTATCTAGATCGCTATATTCCTTCACGTTCCAATGCCAAATGGAAGAATCCATCATTCGAAGTATCCAAGTGTTTATTTCAGTCTACTTCTCATTCACCTACGGGCGCACTTGGACAAGCCGAAAGTTCGTCCAGTTCCCTTTCAAATAATGGCATAAACAGACCGAACCATATTCATACGACTCCTTTACGCGGCAACCATTCAAATCCGAATTTAATTTCAACACTTCACCGTAGTAGTTCCGACTCTACCATAGTAGATTATCCGCCGCACTTAGCTATCGTCTCCACTCTCGTACATAATGAACTTGTGGAAAATATTGATTCGTCCAATCAGCATTCCGTCGCTGGCGTTCCTTCGAACGAGGCAGCAATCTTTGCGCCTCGAGAAAATTTAAATATATTCTCTGTGAGTTATTTCTTGTTCGATTTATGCACCTACTTTCAGTATAAACTCAGAAAGGAAAGTCCTTGTAAATTGAAGTCATCTCCATATTCATTATCCCCAGTGTCAGAAAAAAGCCAGAGACTTCTTCAAGCTCCCCCAGAAGGTAAGCTCTAAAAAAGTACATCTTTTCAAATTCTGTTATTGCTTACGTTTTTGCTTTTCAGTTTACCAGATACATACCTCGAATGCCCTATAAGGTGCTTGATGCCCCAGACCTGCAAGACGACTTCTATCTCAATCTCGTTGATTGGTCATCTCAAAACGTGCTCGCAGTTGGTTTGGGCGCTAGTGTGTACCTGTGGAACGCTTTTACCAGTCAGGTGACTCGATTATGTGACTTCTCTGATGATACTGACGCAATTTCTTCAGTATCGTGGACAAAAAAGGTGAGTAATATTGTTTATCTGAAATTTTGAATGAGTGATGAACAAATGTGATTATCCTTTGGGTGCAACAGGGCACTAACCTAGCTGTTGCGACATATCGTGGCCGCGTGCTCATCTGGGACGTAGAGGCAACGCGGTGCATCCGTCGACTGGAGGGCCACGTGGCCAGGGTAGGGGCGCTTGCATGGAATGGAGATCTTCTGGCCTCGGGCTCGCGTGACCGTCAAATCCTGCTTCGTGACGTTCGAGCGGGACCCACATCAGGTGGTGGTCATGCACATTCCACTACTGGTTGGTCAGGTATTGAAGTCCACAATGATGTGCCCACTCCGGCCACAACAGCGTCTGCCTCCACTTCTGCACTTGGTGCATCTTCTGCTCTTTCTCTCATGCACATTGATCGGGAGCTCCTTTCGAATTCTGTTCGTGCATCCTTCGATACTGGTGCCACCGCCCTTGGTACCTCAGGTGGAGGTAGTAGCGGTGGTCCATTCATCTCAGCTTATGGTGGAGCCGTTCCCTCAGATCTGGGCAACACCTGTCCTGGCAGCGTTCGCGTTCTCAAAGATCATAAACAGGAGGTTCGGAAATTGGTGTTATTCATTTTTGAGACTCATTGGTACCATTTATCCTGTTTATCCTGGTAATTCTTGAATTTGTATAGAAATCAGTTTTAAGAATAAAATCTAATAAGATTTCCATATGATTACAGTTAAATTCGAGATATATGCTACAACGCGCCTCATTTCGTTAAATTTAATGAAAATACGCTTTATTGAATCACTTTTTCATTGTAACCGTTGGGAAACATCCACCCTGATTGATTTGTATTATTATTTGCTACTCATTACCGATGATGACGCTATGATACATATTTATAGTGCACATATCACAGTTGTGTTGATAATACAGTGTTGTGCCTTAATATCTCTGGCCCCAGTATTGGTTCAGTCACGTATTTTCAACTATTTAATGTATTTACGATTCCTAAGCTTATGCTTTATATGCCTCATTCTTTCGCCCACGGCTTTCTGCATAGGCAGTTTTATGACTTATATTCGCATTAGTAAGGTTGCGTACATCTCACCTTTTTTGATTAGCGAGAACTGTATTCGTCAGTTATTTAACCGTGATAGAACATCGTTCAAATTATTGGTCTATACTTGAGGAGTTTCAATGAAACCCTTGAATATTTGAAGCTACTTCTCTGCCACTCTCCAACTTCATGGTAATATGTGGTATGACACATTTTATATTAAATACCCTGGAAGCATGGTTTTCAATGAATTCCTGTTTGAAATCCGTGTTAGTGTGTTCTGTTACCCAATTCTTTTAAGGTCTGTGGACTCAAATGGTCTCCCGATAATCAATATCTGGCCTCAGGAGGGAATGACAACCGTCTCTTAGTGTGGAGCCAGCATGTGGCGAGTTTCTCAACACCTATCCTGTCATATGAAGAGCATGTAGCCGCGGTCAAGGCCATCTCTTGGTCGCCGCACCAACATGGTCTTCTCGCGAGTGGCGGCGGCACTGCTGACCGGTGTATTCGTTTTTGGAACACCCTCTCCGGGCAAGCTTTGCGTTCCGTTGAGACTGAAAGCCAGGTTAATCCCCTCTTTCTTTCCCAATCTTGCGGAAGCCCATATTCAGCGCTTTACTCTCGTGGTTTCTGGATATTCTCCTTGTTGATACTCCCCTGGCTTATTTTCTCAAATTATTCACTTCTCTGGTTTTAGTGGGATTATTACTCATCTAGTTTTATGGCGATTTCTTTTCAGCCTTCGCTTCGATGAACTTGCTCCTGGATTATAATAACTTTCCTTTAATAGGTCATCCGGGAACTAGTTAGAATATATTTAAGACCATTTTCATGCTACAATTTAAATAGACGCTTACAGATCTTAAATTTTAGTAGGAGCAGATAATGAAATAAGTGGTGCTCAGGGGGCACCTACTTCGCATACCCTCTTATCCTATGACCAGGCTCTAAAGGGTGAGGGCTTCGTGTCCAAGTGTCAGGCGACCTCTTTTTTTGATATTGGCCTTTTACTTCCTATCGCCGTTGTGTTTATGAGGTGAAATTCTACTATCAAGGTTGGAGGCCACTTTGCTAATTATTTGGCTTTGTCATATTTTTTTAGCTTTAACTTCGGGTGGGACTGAGATATCGGAATCGTAATGTATATTAAAACCCAAAAAATCTCTTACTTTTTATCTAACATTTCAAGTTAGAACGTCTAACGCTTCAATGTAAGCATTTTGTCCGTCATTATTCCGGGGAGGCACGATACCATGTTTTATTTTAAAAATTTGTGCAGCCTGCATACGATAAATCGAAATTGGTTCAGCCTTCACAGTCTATTTTATTATATGCTTATGAGGCTTTATCTTCATTCTTTGCACTCTCTTGATCAAATTTGACTTTTGTATTCTGTCTGCAAACCCTACGCAAATTTCCATGGACGAGTTCGCATGAATGTGATGGTGTGATTGAACTATTTGGCTAATTTAAAATGATAGCACCACATCTTAGTATCTGTTCCAGTTCATAGTTTTAAAAGTTATTCAGTCAAATTCTGTTCTTCATTTTAATTCGAATTAACCTCATAAATTGCTGTTTCCTAGGATTAAGAAAAGAAAGATGTTTTTTTCCCCGTTGAATATAGACGTCAATTTTAGTTGCGATGAGACGCCAGATTGAATTCCTAGAACTTTATCTTTAATCTATCTTATAAATAACTATTTTGTATACTTTACAAGTTGTAAATGCAAATGCCTCGAATATTCATTTTTGAATCCCCGAGAGAAATATTAATTTTTTAATATTTTTGCGCGCTTACTGACAGGTGCATCAATGAGGTAAAGCTGTTCGACACCTTTATAAACGTTCTACTCAATATGACTAAGTAGTAATTTATTCGTACAAAAGATTTATCTATGATCGAATGCGCCGAATTGAACACTGCTTTTAATGGAAAGACGTTCGTTGTTTGGTTTTCAAAATAGAATTCACTTGGTTTTGAGCACCCAAGTTCTCTACTTGGACACATCAGCTGACGGTGTAATCTTTTTCTGCCAGGTTTGCAATCTGGCTTGGTCTGAACACAATAATGAACTAGTTAGCACACACGGGTACTCGCAGAACCAAATCCTTGTGTGGCAATATCCTTCGTTGCGACAATTGGCCAAACTCACCGGCCATTCATCGCGAGTACTCTACCTTGCTGTTTCACCTGACGGGGAGAACATTGTCACCGGGGCTGGAGACGAAACCTTGCGCTTCTGGAATGTTTTTTGCCGTTCCAAGTTGCCCAAGGTAACAACCGGAATCTTATTTTTGTGTTTCAAAACATTCAACAGTGGATGTTTTTTTGGCATTGGCTTTTCGTGATAAGGCAATATTCCATTTATTATATTTGGGATTCTCGTGAGACAGCATTATTGAAGTTTTTAAATTGAGATATTTTCTATACCTTTTTTAGCCTAATTCATCTACTTTCAATCTTTTTGGTGCTATCCGATGATGAATCAAATGTTGCACTTTCAAGTAGGTGGGACTTCTCTCATATCACTCACAACAACTAGTGACTTATGACACAGCCCCGAATGATTTTTTTTTTCATGTAAATTTACATTTCCTTTGCCACTCACAGATTTCTCGGATAATTTTTACGCCGACATTCGTAACTTAACCTTGTCTACCCTTCTGCCTTCTTCAACTCTGTCGACGCACTGTAAATCTAACACTTTTCCTGCAAAATTCGCGACATTTCATTTTAAAATGATCTTGCTTACACATTCTACGTCCAAATCTTTCAATGTAGCTCAATTTGATCCCTCTACAAGTGGAATATTTTTATTTCTTTTTTCAACGAGTATGAGTCTATATTCTAATCCGATGAGAGATATTCTCTTGTGTAGGCCCCTTTTCATGCATTTCTCTTCTGTATGTAATGACAAAAGAGCACTCGTCGCCGAAGTGCTCTGCTTTACCTAACATCTACAATGTACCTTAATTCCATGATTTTTTATCAATAGTTTTGATATTGGGTGTAAGTGGGGGCGAAATTCTGACTTATTTTACTTCGTCTCCGTTAGTGATGGCCCACAACGTAACGGCTGTACCAGTAGCATTGTGTAGTTGTTCGGAGGTAGAAGTGTTAGTCCGTAAGAATATTTTTTTTTTGCATTTAAAGCCTAGGGATGACGTAGAAGCCCACTGAAATAATAAACGATGTGGTGGATGTAGCATGTGAAAGACAGGGTGTACTAAAAAGACTTAAACTTTAACTGCACTTTTAACAAGAAAACAAATGGCCGTATTTGTAAATTTAATGCATGCTGAGGCATGGGGGGAGAATGTCTATTTCTAACTCACGGTGTGAGAGCGCAATGCGGCCCACTTGTGTACGATAGTTAAGAGTGAGGAGTTAAGATTCGCCAATCAAGTCGCTAGTGTGCCCAGTTTCTCTGCTCTAAAATGAGGTGGAATTTTGCTGGCGACAGATTTTAAGTAACTAAACACAAAAATACGGATGGGGACCAAAGAAGTATGTTGGTTGGCTGACGTTCGACTTAGTCATGTTTGTCCGATGCGTTTCCCTATATGAGGATAAATTTCTTGAATCGGAAGAGAATAACGAGGCTCCATTCATATGCCCGTAAGCTTTATGGCGCATTTGCGGACTGGATCAAACTGCGCCCTATATGTAGAGCAAGGGGGCAAGCATACATAATAAACTTGATATTGAAAACAATGTAGTATTGACTCCGACAATCAATATTGGCATGTTGTAAGGCGTTAATTGCCAAATTCAAAAGTACTTAATTTATAACCTTCGTTTTCCGTCAATAATCAAAAAAATTTACTTGTAATGTAAAACATGTTACAGATTATTAAAATCTAAAGTGCCTTATTTTAATGAGCAAATGGCGTTTTTATATTTTGTTTTAACGAATAAGGTTTCGCTCTGGGCAACTTGAGTTCGTCGTTCTCAGGTGTTGCTTCTTGGCGGTGTTGCCCTTGCTGTTTCTTGCTGTTTCCCTAACACTCAAACCAGTAGTGCTCCTGTTTTTGCTTTCACTGTTGTCATTACTTACAAGGAGGCCAAAGCTTGCCGTTTAACTGCATCTGTCCTTACATGTGATGGTTTTACCCCTAACCACTTTGTACTTTCATTCACGATCTTTAATCTGTAGGACGTTTTAGTTTCCCCTTTGAATTTATTTATATCCAGAAGACTTTTCATGTTTCTGCATTTTGTATTTTCATGTCATTCGAAGCCGTTCAACAATATTTCGATTTCTTATTCCAGCCTCGGACTATTGATGCTTTCATGACGCTTGAACTACGTCATGGGAAATTGCTTTACTTGCCACGACCACAAGGAAAACTTGCAATGTCATGGGGGCAATGGCCTAGCTCAAATGGGTTCAAACGCACAAAGCGGGAGTCAGGCTCTGGGGCAAACTGCTTACAGTCGTCATTACGTTCCATCGGGTGATGCCACATCCGTCGGTGCCAATCAGGCAGCTATCGTGCCCACTTCCCGTGGCGCACACCAATCGTCCCAACAGTATCCCATAAACCTTTATGCCATGCAGAATGGACCACAACAGAACTCCGCTTATCCTTACGGTCCCACTCAACCCCCTGCGCCACTTGATCAGCAATTAGCTGAACAATCGCCTCGAGTTGTCCGCGTTCATGCTCTATACACCTATATTGCACAAAACGCCGATGATCTAAGCTTTCAAAAGGGTGACGTCATGCTTGTGGAATCCGGCTTGTCTGAGGCATGGTGGTTAGCGCGTCATCTGCGGACAGGACAACAAGGCTACATACCTAGTAATTATGTGACGGTAGAAAATGGCCTGTCTACGCAAATGGAAGCTTGGTATGATATTACCCGTAAAGACGCGGAGAGGATGCTCTTAATGCCCGGTTTGCCCCAAGGAACTTACATCTTGCGTCCATGCTCCGGTAATTTTTGGCAACTTTCTTTCCATGATACTACAGTGATTATTTCAAGTATATAATGATTTTATTTTTTCACTTGGCTTTTAGGTTTAAAGATAGGGAGAAACTTGTTTACTCCCAGAAATTTTTTTGTATCCGAAGTACATCATAGTTTTATTTGTGTGCATTTAAATCTTTGCCAAATGAATTGTTGTTCATGGAGTCTGTTATACATGCATTGTCAAAATCTTAGATTCTCGGAGTTATGCTCTCTCTATCCGGTTCGAGATTGACAGGAACATGTACGCAATAAAGCACTACAAAATCCGTACTCGTGATAACGGTGCTGGTTTCTACATTACTAATCGAACCACTTTCGCATCAGTTGCCGATCTCATATCCCATTACCAATGTAAGTTATTGTTCATGGTTTTCTTTCCGCTTACCACTCCCTGTAATCTCTGTTGGCTTAGAAGCAGGTCATTTTTGCGCATCCCTTGCTCTTGTTAACTAATGGGCGTTCAGCTAATACTTTTTTTCAGTCAAATCCCTGTAATCTTCGTAATGGGATTGTTTTTGAGCCATATTACTTAACATGCTTCACTTGTTGTTGATGGTTTACTGGGGTTATTTTTCTTTACTGATCTATGAGCAATCATTTTTTCACATTATGATTACTTCGAGCATTTTCATTTTTAGTCATGACCTGGGGACGGTCCTTGTAATTCCTTTTTTGCTTGTATTACTCATTCAGTACCTTCGAAACGCACCGTCTATTTTTTTGTCTGTCATATTTCTCTACCTTTATCGTCTATCAATAGTAAGAAAATGTATCAATTTCATTGTTGAATCTTGACCACTGAAGTTAGTATCTGTATCTCTCTCCCCGTGGATATATGCAGTGGTCGATTCAAAGGTCGTTTTTCGCACTAACGGATTATGTGCGTCGCGCTCTACCAATGTCCTAGGTCGACCCAATTAACACTTAGTTATGTAAAGCTCCTCTTCCCCTTTCATTTACATATTTACACACATGCGACTTCCACCTTATCATGGAAATCTATTCCATGGCTATTAGTGTATCCCAATCAGGGAGTCATTTACTAAACATGTCAATTTAGAAGTATGTTAAAGGAGAAAATTTCGATCACGCTTCGTTCCTTTAGAGCGATTACATCTTCGTCCTGATGACATTAAGCCAGCTATTTTTGCTTCAATATTATTTTAAATATTCAGTGTCTCATTCACAACATATATTTTTGTATTAACCGCTATTGTAAAGCTCTTAGAAGTATGCTGATTGATGGTTGATCTAGCTGTTCATATTAACATTTCTTTCAAGAGTTTGCAAATGATTTACAGATGACTTTGGATGTATTCCATTATATAAACATACAGTCTGAAATTAAAATCACCATCATATCCATGATTTATGCGTCTAACTCAAGGTCCACTATTTTGCTGTTTCTAGTGGATTGACAAAAAATAGTTATTCTAGTAGACATTTTATTAAACATAAGCTTAGCCATCATAACGCAGTATTTGAATTGTAGCCACCAATGACGGATTATGCTGCCGCCTTTCGCAACCGTGTCCACGGAAATACACACCACCTGTGCAATTTCGCGACATTGAGGCGAACAGACGAAGTCTAGAGTTCATCTGCGAACTAGGGAATGGTAGCTTTGGAATGGTGTATCGGGCACGATGGAACAAAACTTTTGACGTGGCAGTAAAGAAGCGGCTCGCAACAACAGACCGCGCGCTCTTCATTGAGGAGGCTAAGGTGATGCACAAACTTCATCACCGTCGTATCGTCCGTCTCCTTGGAGTTTGCACCGAGCCCGCCGACGAGCCTGTTTTTATTATCACTGAACTATTGGAGAAGGGAGCACTACGTAATTTCCTTAGTAGCGAGGAGGGACGCCAGCTTGTTCTCAGCGATCTTATAGACATGATAGCTCAGGTATACCCTTCGTTCCTTTCATTTACCCACTTACCTCTGTAGTTACTTTTTCCAGCTCATTCACACCCCTATTCATTCTTCCATCGACCCATCCCGCATGTTTAATTCACCCAACCTTAGTTCTATCCGTTTTTTTATGCTTTCGGATTTTAAAGTGGTCTACATTCGTCTATTCGCCTAGTCTGCTCCGTAGCGTTACAGTATACTAATTAGAACCATTCCTTGTTTAATTTCTTAAATGACTAAAAGTTTGGCACCCAAATTGGGTTTCTTAAATGACCCATGTTACGGTTGAATATAATGACCTTAATTGAGATATCCTTTTTCTCTATAGCAATTTTGTTTCTTCGTTTTAATTTCCAAATTACGCCATTTCACACAATTTTATAAACGCATGTAAGTAGCATTCTCATGGATCTTATACTCATCCATATAAAGTAAAAAAAAAAATATTTTAGATTCGGAAAACGGTAGGTTTGGCCATCTTCTTTTCCTATCAAATTATATTTAGCTGGAGTATTTCCTGTACTCCGACTTAACCATTTGTTACTTAATACCAGTTAATTTCAATAATCAACTTTTAAAGGTGGCAAGGTATAGAACTGGAAAACCCTAATAGTCAATCGCACTAGAAGTACGAGTAATATTCGCTTTAACTAGCATGGCTACTCGATAGTAAACATTAAACAACTTTTTAGAACATTGGCTTGATGTGTAGTTGAATTTAATTCAATCCTTTATTTTACTGTTTCAATACTGAGGCATTTAACACAATGTATAGGTGGTTATTGCAACCGTCAAATCTGTGTGCATATTAGTGCGCTATTTTCGTAATGTTTCCCGATGATTCCTGTCCCTACGGCCTGTGTGCTCCGTATGCACCCGGGTCGGCGTCTAGTTTGGCCTCTGTATTAGCTTTACAGATTCGTTGACATTTCATTCGTTATTGATCCTCTTCATTTGCAACACTAGATCGGTTCTGTGCTTCTCCGCATTTCTGCTTTTTGATTGACTACTGCGATTGTACACCTGTTTAGGGTAGGAATTGGGGTAGAGATAGTATTCAGTGAGTATATCCGTATTTTACTTCATATAGCTTATCAATGCTTATGGGTATAAACATAAAGGTCCTCGATACCGGTGATAAAGTTGTGAAACATTGTCTACAGTCGTTATTCTTCAACACCCAAGGTGTCCTAAAATGAACTTGAGAATGCGAGGTAAAGAATGGTAACATCAGAGTTCTGAAAATTCTAAAATTTTGGGGACTCATTTAACTGTCATTATGGGATCCAAATTACGCATTGTGTTATATCCCCATATAATAGTAAAAATGATTACAAGGTTGGCCTACTCTAATCTCCAACTCAAATTCTTTGTATGAGATCTGTGGATTTATGTACTTGCAGTACCAAAACCTTGAATTCTACTAATTCTATATTTTTCGGCACTTTGCCGCAAAAAGTAACCTTAAATCCTTATTCTTATTTGTACGTTCTCTACCACTTTCTCTAATCGAATTGAAAAACGGCTTCTTTTTTAAAGCCTACAAGATATTCCAAGATCATTGTTGCCAACCAACTAATTTAAGACTTCGATAATTCGGAGTTCAAATTAGTAAAATTTCCCATTAACACTTTCTCCGTTTATAACAGATCGCCGAGGGCATGGCTTACTTAGAAGGAATGAACTTCGTGCATCGTGATCTTAGAGCTGCTAACATCCTTGTGGATCGCGACAACTCCGTCAAGGTGGCTGACTTCGGACTAGCCAAAATGCTCGGTTCTGACGTCCAAAATGATGGTGGTGAGACACTTGAGTTATCTCTTATTTCCTTTTGTCGAACAGATTAGTGAAGTACCTTCCATTGACTTGTTTGCTTTGCTTATGGTTATTCGCTTCTTGTATGTACCAATTATAGTTGATCTGTAGATATTTGCAACGTTACTAATACAGCCTTGGAATCCGCTTACGCACCGTCCGCTGCTCAAGTTTTGTACAGTTGATTTTCATTCATTAGAAGCAGTTATCCGCTTCTGAAATAAGGTCCAAATCAAGCGACACAAAACAAGTATAGATGATTGAAAATCGTAAAATTAGTGTACTATGAGAGGACTTTGAAAACTCCAGCATTCGAAACCACCAGTCATTAAATGCACATGCAAACGGGGCTGTTGTCCAGGTTAGTTTGCTTAACTGTTTCGTTCGCGAAAGTGTTCGAACGCAGTTTGTAAATTGTTTTCCTTTCCATCCCACGATCATCGTTAAAACCACAAATGCATTTTCACCTCTTTTCCCAATTCTTGCGTTTCCTTTCCCATCAAATTTCGGCGCAATCCCCTCCTGTCAGGCGTGGAGGCGGTTGGGGGTGGACGCTTGCGCACCCATTGTGTGTGACTCATCACGCCTTTCATCCGTCATTTCCTGTGCCTCTGCCCATTGCTGGCCTCACTTGCCGGAATTGCTGACACCCGATTTGAATTTTTTATCGTTTGGCCAAAGTTTCCTCTCCTTTAACGAAGTACTTGTTATTGCCCATTAATGGATAGCGTTTTTGATATCCGTCAACAAAGAATGGAATTGGCATCTATTTTGATTTTTATTGTTTTCTCACACGTGCACTGCTGTCAAATTTTTACGACGAAAATTTGAGATCCAAATAGCTTTTTGTGATTTTTATTTAATCTGACTAATAATTGAATGCCGACATGAATAATTCCTCCATTTTCGGTCAAATATTAAATTGTGTGCTCAAAACCTTCTGGATACTGAACTTCTTTTGACATTGACTTTTAAGATGTTAAGGATTGGAAAGTTTCTCCACTGTTACTATGTCTTTCATTTAGACTAACCGCCTTTTTCGAATGCGCCGATGCGATTTCGATTTTACAGGCGGTTTGGTATTGGCCACTTTAATTCTGTCCTGTATTCATGTTTTACACACGCATATTGTTCCCTTCCTATAGAGGGCCTTTGTCTCTTCCTTACTTAAGTAGGCGTTGTTGCTGCCTCGGTGTGAAGTGAATCCTTACTACATGGCATTATTGGATACTGTCTACGATTACCTCCTTTTCAAAACTTATGTACTTATTTAAACACAAGTCTGAGCGACCGTCTTTCAGATGAATAAGGGTTTGACCACATTCCGAATTCATTGGTGTGACTATCACTACGAATCTTCAGATATGGGAATTAATCCACGATACAATTCCTACAGTCATGACAATATCACTACTTGGATATATTTGTCTACGTTAACCCCATTTGAAATGGACAAATCCTCTTATCATTAAGTATATCAAGTAGACAAGCGTTCAATTTTTATTGCAGACCTTGTAGTGCGTATGTTTCTGCTTATTTGTGTGTGAATACGACTTAATGTCACACGAGCTGCACAGAAGTGGGGTTGACGTGTTAGTCATACAGATGCTAGCGTTGCTGCCTCCGCGGACACATGCTACCACGCTCTCACTTTAACGCAATGTATTTTTCTGTCCTTCGCCTCTGTGACGTATGAAGCGTCGCCATTTCGTCGGCGTTAATTCTAATGCATTTGTTATTATACGACGGGCTCCCATTTATTAGCATCCACTTAAAAATACCTAAGAGCTGCCAATTTGGTTATGCTTCTAGTAACTTTATTCCAGATGATGCTTTAGAATGCTTTTGTAGGAGTTATTAAATATCTGTTTTCTGTTCCGCTAAAATTTGGATTTGCACCTTACGTAAAAAAAGCTTGAATTTCAAAAAATTCGACACACTTCTAGTCAACTTGTCACAAGGTGCCATAACGATGATGATTTGCAAGTTTATGCCTTTCCACCGTCTAATTCTATTTATTTCTGTTTACAGTAATCAAGTTTCCCATCAAATGGACTGCGCCGGAGGCTGCTTTACCCGACCATCACTTCAGCATCAAATCGGATGTCTGGTCCTTTGGTGTTCTTATGTACGAAATAGTAACTTATGGCGGCACTCCTTATCCCCGTGAGTTGCTCTTCTCTCCTACCCTTCGATTCCGATTCTCCCTTGCGGCAATCATTGGTAGTGCCATTGATTACACCTTCCTAGAACCTTTTCATTCTCCCTACTGAACAAATTGCTCTTTTTAACAATTTTTTTTATCATGTGAAGTTATTGCTCACTTTCCTATAATTCGCCTTCTGGATTTAATTTCCCAGTCCTCATATTTTCTAATTTCGTTGATGGGACAGTTCTTAACTATAACAGTCATATTGCTCAAATCCTCCTCTTTTCCTCAGATTTTATCCCCTTCTTTGTTGTCGTTAAGTTTGATTTTTGAATGGCTTCGATTCCTCTCTACCCTTTAAAATTATTTACTAATTATAATTGGTGTTGTTTGTGCCTCGCAGGTGCCTAAATAAACTATGGTGAATTTGTTGAAACTCGGTTTATTATACCGTCGTTATTTGTTTAATTCCCATTGTTTCATATGCATATCAACGTGCACTTAAAATGAAAAGGTTCTCCATTTGGTGGGAATGAAACGAAGTAGACTCGTTTTGAAATTTCAGTTGAACTGTCCAAAACTCCAAATAGTCTTGTTTATTTTTAAATCTCGAGTATATTTGGTCTTTTCTACTTCTCGTTGCTCAACATTTCAAGTGCTTTACTTAAATATAGTTAGTTTATGTAAGTTTCCCATTTTCGTTGCAATATTTTTTGGATTTTTCGCAAAACCCTGGTGTTATCAAAAATATCATTTTGATTTTGGAAGCGCCTTTGGACTTGCTATAAAAATTCACTTCAAATGCTAATTTGTTTCAATGCTTGGGACTTTCTACCAACTGGGTTTATGGATTTGCTTCTTATACTATCCCATTTGCGAGGACTGACAACTCTCATCCTCGATGTCGGAATTTCATTATATCTGTGGATTTTGATTTTGTGCCTTTCCATTTGCATGGTTCGGTTTATAGCCGAAGGCTTTATGTAACTTACATCTTACATGAGATCATTTTTAAAATGCTAGCGCTGAATTGAACAATAGAAAAGTTGGTTTGTCTAAAAATTGTGCCTACATCTAAAGAGTCCTTTGCAATTACTTAGGCTTCACGAATCGGGAGACGGTACAGCAGGTGGAACGTGGTTATCGGATGCCGAATCCAAACACGCCGACTCAACCTTGTCCAGATGATCTTTACGATATCATGATGCAGTGCTGGTCAGCGCGTCCCGAGGATCGGCCAACCTTCCACAACCTTTATGACATTTTTGAGAACTGGGCCGTTCAAACAGAGGGCCAGTACATTTCGGATGGGGCACAAAATACCTGAAATCACTTGTCACTTGTCTGAACCAACGCCTCCTCTTGTGATTGTCGTTCGTCCATCCCCCATTTGAAGATTTTGACATTCAAATGCCCTACCGTTCGCCCTCTTACCTACGTGCTGCATTTGACTTTACCATTTTGATCCTTTCCACTGACTCCATTCTCTCCCCCTCCTACAATTTTTTGACGCCTATGCTTTCTCGTTTTTTTGCTAAGATTAACGATACCCTAACGCGGTCTACGGCTTGTCACGCATATACCGGAGGTAAAGGCTCATTTTTGGTGGTGAATTTGATTGATTGTACGACGTGATAAAGCCTGAAGTTATGTGAACTATTCACTTCATCTTTTTTTTCGGTAATTTTCAATTCCACTTTTGGGTTCTCTTATGAATTAGGGGCTGTTGTGATTTTGCCGTGTCCTATGTAGGTTTTTCAAGTCTATTTCGGTCCGAGATGTGACCTTGGCTTGGGTCCGCCGAAGCTTTTCTGGTTAATACCGGACCGAAAACCTTGGTTACTGAAACCGCGAGTTTGAAGTATAATTTTGTCGATTTGGTAACTTGCGTCGTGCATGCCACCAGATTCCGCCTTACCCTGGTGACTAAAGACGTGCTCATTTAGGCTTTTGTAAGTTTGACAAACACGCATGGCCTCTAAATTGTATCCTATAAGGCGTGCAAGTTTCTATGAGTAAAAAATCCGCGTCGACACGGACCAAGCTGTGAAATGTAATCAGTCCTTTCTGCGCAACGTCGCTGTCGGTGTGTGCCAGTTCTTCAGCCTGCCATTATGTGAATTCAGTAGTGCACTTTTGGTAGGGTGTTTTCCAGAACTTCCTCTATGCTAAAATAAACTACTTCCATCTTTCCACTGATACGGATTAAAGAAAAACTAGAGAATTAAAGGACTGTGCCCTTCAAACCCTCCTTATGGTGGTTTATGTTTGAGCAGCTTAAATACCGATTCTGCTTAGCTTTCCAATTCATGAAGTAGTTAAATCATTTTATTCACCCACATCGTAAAACATGAATCGGCGTTTTGGACCGGAGAACTGTTGAAACCGACCATAGCACATTTTGATGGCTTCGGGACGCTGCATCTTATTTTGTACACAATGTTGTGTGATTTAATTCTGTTTATTTGAGTGTGGTTCAAAAAACATTTACAACTTTGTTCTTGTACATCCAGTTTAAATAGATTATCGACTATCCATCTTTCAACCTATGCCAAAAATGTACAGCTCCAGAGATGTTATCTTCATTAAAACACAATTCGAACTATCTGGGAATACGCCATTCAATCTAATGGATTCAATCAACTTATCCAAAAAAATTCCCTTCAAGTGCTCAAAGTTTATCACCAAACATATGTGCTTCATGTCCAACTCCGGAGAGGTTAAACGGGCACCTTTGAGGGTCGCGTAAAGGTTCTTATTGCGTCAAGCAATCACCTCTGCGACAATTTGTTGGTATCCGGATGTCGTTGGAGTTGTCCCATTAAACATTGACCTTCTTCACTTCTGTCGAAACGTAATTTCAATGTTACGTGGAGAAACTAATAATTTCAAGAACAAACCTGTGAAAACCTAGGCTATACCTATCATATGTTTGACATCAATCATGTGTTGAAATAAGAAAAGATCTCATTGACATGCCTTTAAATGCAGCTGTGAACCAGAAACCAAATTGCGTTGTTTACATTAATGCAGTGATACCATCTTAAGCGCTTTGAATTATCAATGCGGATACATCTAGCCTCGTATGAACCACGAAGTCTGCGTTGTTTACTCCTTTACCCCTTGGCCGAATCACACTGGGTCGCAAGTCGAAGATGACCAGTTCACGTCAAATCAAAGCGACTCATTTAAAATTGTGGATCTTCCGACCGGAACTCCGTTAAATACCCGAAATTTTGTTTTTTTCTGAGGTCGTTCAGTGCTCCTCCTCGGAATCTGATAAAATTTTCTTAGGTTGTCATCAACGAAGGTAACATAAACATCTAACAATGATGTATTTGCTCATGATTTATTGGATTCAACCGGCTTTTCTGTGAAGAGTTGACCCCCTCGAGTTTGGAATGGAGATTAATCACATTAAATAGCATTACAACGCTTCTCCCAGTCATCATTCGCTGCCACACAGTAATTATTTGATGTTGGTTAAGAGACTTTTATAGCGAGGTTAGAGTGATTATTGGGGCTTAATGCAAGACACTTCACTCGCAAGCTGACATGCACTTCATAGAATTAAATTTATTCGTGTCCGGCCATCTAACAGTTTAGAAATAGAGGTTGCTTTTTTCGGAAAGGAGAATGCGTAGAAATGGACATTTGATCCACCGTTTTGGCCAGGAAAGGTAAAGTCTGTATACCAAACACGCCAGAACTTTGAGAAGCAACGTTTGTCCTCATTTAACTAAAAGTAAATAACATCACTTCTGTTATTCAGCGAAAATAGAGACTTCAAAAATCTCACAAAGAACTGTGACTTAAGAATTAGGCTTATGGTCTAGGAGTGCGCGCTAAAAAGATTCCAATTTAAGTAATAGTGTTAGTAGAAGTAGTGGAATGCTAAGGACTTTTATAGTCTCCGTTAAGTGCAAATATAAACACAATTAAAACGATGTTAAATTTGCCCGTGCCTCGCAAATGCGTCTGTGGAGATTTTTCCCAAGCAGGTGAGTCCCCTTTCATAGAATCTGTCGCGCAAAAAAGCCTGCAAAGCGAAAGCAAGAAATTACACAACATAAGAAAACTTCGACGCACATCAATATTTGCTGCACATAACACGACCACATAAGTCTTAACAATCTATCAGTGGGTTCTGTCCATAAACTCCAGCTTTTAGATCTATCTTTTCAGTAGAATATAGCCAATTATAATACGATAGTAGACTCATAATAAAGGTAATATTATTGAAATCAAACACAAATTATCACGGCATCAAGCTCTCATATATAATGCTTTTCTATCCAAGGCCTAGGCAAGGAGAATATGCCAACGCAAAATGCAAAAATACGATGTCCATATTAACCGAACGGCTGAAATAAAAAGTTTAACCTCACACTGAAAAATAACTTTGATGGTAGCCTAAAGCAAACGCATTAATTTTCACTCACAGGGAGAATCCCACACAGCAATCGATTGTCTACTTAATTCAAATCATGCATTTCTACGTCGTCTACTTTTTATCCCCCATGAGTCCTGAAATAGCTATTTGAAAAATTCTTTAGGATGAATCCAAATCGAGTTAGACAGTCTCTTCTGCCCGTATCCAAGTCGAACACCAGATTTTTAAGCAACCCGTTTCCCCGTCCAGTCACCAATTCTGGTACCGTCAATTTTGAGGCCAGTCTGCGAAATCCATCGGTATCGTTTGCAAACAAAAGACGAGGGTGGAATTCTAGTAACCGTGTTTCCCACCAAGATAACGAGTACTCGTCTTCAACTCAACATAAACAGGTGAAAAAGAGCATGACAGACATGAATGAGCGCATTCCTAAGGTTGCCTCCAAGCCGAAGCCGCCCCCTGCTTCTCGAACAAACGCAGAAGTGACAGTCCAATGTCTTCCACCTAATGACACTACCATACAAACGATGCATACAGTTAAGGATCTCGTAGATAACTTGGTCCGGAATATAATCAATGGAACAGTCCAATTCGACGACGAAGGTCTTGAAAGCTTAAATAAGGTGTTTTCCACAATCACCAAAGATCAACTGGCCCGATTTAAGCTGGACGCTCTGAGTCAGAATCAAGTTGGTTTAGGTGAGAATATACAAACCAAATCAGCCACTGATACACTGTATCAGAGTTTGCTGTGGTGGCTCGTCTTTCAGGCATGTATAGATCTTTTGTCGAAAGAGTCTCTGCAGTGTACTGTCCCCAGTCTATTAGAAAGAGCCTGGAGTTATGTTGAACGCCTGAAGGCATTTCTCAGACCATTCGTCAGAACGACTTCTATGGTTTGTGACTCGAAAGTATTTGGTGATTTAAACAGGAATCAATCGAATGTGAAAGATTGTGAAGTGGAGATCGAGGCGATTTATAAACCTCGAGAAGCAGAAACAGTGTTGACTGATGGCAGCTTTACCTTAACACCTCCGACCCGTCATAAACACCGAAAGTCACATTCCTGCCATAAGAAACATCACCTTGGACATGGTCTGAGTGGCTACAACTTCTCGAATCACCGTGGTTGCCACGGCTACAGAGACGCTAACGTTGGTCCATGCAGCACGCCTGAAGTTTTCTCCGATGACGTCGCCTTGGTCGCCAATAAAATTTCGATAGAGGTGCAAACTCTTCCACAGATGGTTAGCGCGAACACACAATCTAACCCCTTTCCTGAAGGTCTCTTGGTTCCTCTACCAGTGGAACTTCAGCAATCCAGACTGGAAGATCAGTATAGAAAACTACGAGTCCAACTGGCCCATGAGGCGAGCAAGTATTTATCCATGTTCCGAAAATGTCAAAATTTGCAAACAAAACTTAGGGCTTGTTGCAGAAGTAATGAAAGAACATTAGGAGTTAACCAGAAGAACCCTTTTTTAAATCATTTCGAGTCAATTCGAAGAGACCTGGATGATGGGAGTGAAGGATTTGAAAGAGTTTTAAATTACCCAGTGATAGAGCGGTTTATGATCTTAAACATTGAAATATCAGAGTCATTGAAACCATTGGTGAAGTGGCTTCCAACAGTGATTATAAACGTCGAAAAATGGGAATGCTACACACAACGCTCTGTGACTGTCTGCGCAATGGGCGTTAGGACTTCACTTCTTTCGTTAGTCGAAATACAGTGGTATGTAGAACAAGCCAATCGATCCAGCTCTGTACGAACTGATAGTCGGTTCAGACAGGTGAGAGTCCTCCCCTTCAAGCGTGGCAACATGCGTGAACTAGCCTAATACCCATCGTTTAACTCCTTGATTCCGAGCTTAAAACACATACATGTGGAAGCACACATGTATATACTTCGATCTACTGAAGCGAAAAAATTCCATACACATTTTTAAACGAACCATTCGACACACATTTTTTTAATGGCCGCTCGTCTGTTTGGATATTCTATAACTGGAGCACTTACAATCCGCTCGGTTTTATTCAGATATACTAATAAATGAACTCAGTATCAATGACAACTCATGTTCATTTAAACCCTTTATCTTTCTACTAAGACGAAGAAGAAGAAGTAAACACAACGTCGCCGGGAAGAAACGCCAAAAAATAGCCACAAGTGACTGATTAAAAAGTTTAAACAAAGGTTTTTCTGTGTGTCGACTGCGTAGTACATCAACACCTGGAAGGATATTTGCCGATTTTATTAGAGCTTGGACAAACGAAAATTGGATTTATATTATAATTTCTACTATAAAATCATAATATAACAATTCGGGAAAAAACAAGTTTCTATTTTCTTGGCCTATACAATAAGTTACTTTAACAGTCGTTTCCAAAAAAGTATAAATTCATTTCAGTTAGTTCAGTTTTTCTGAAAAATTAACACTTCAGAGCAACTTCAAATCTCAGTTATAATTGGCATACATGGAATGTAAAAGTATTGAGTCAACTCGGCCCTAAAAAAACTACAGTCCCTTAAAAAGTGAAATCACAACACAGTCTACAAATCGGTCTACGGATGGCAAAATTAAAAATACATTAATCTCATGTTATGAAGCTTTATTTAAAGTCCTTAAACTCAGCAACTCTCTACCAGATAGCTGCAAATAACTGTTTCCTTTTTTGGGGGCACATAGAGTATCTCTTTTGCCAGTAATTATTCTATTCACGGTAGCTTTGGTTTGTTTATGTTAAGCCAGCGCATCATCACTATGACGCATATGAACTAGGCTGGATGTTTGTATAACAGCGCGGGAAGAGGCGTGCCATTCTAGACGAATATATAGAGCTGCGAGAAGTTTATTGGATTAACACTTTAATATACCCTCTGGTTGGCAACGCAGCAATCCTAAGGAAATCAACCGAATTTTGAGACTGTCACAAGAGGTTTGACCTATAATACAACATTAGCGCTAACGTGTCGTCCAAGAAAATTAAGCCGTTAAATGGAAAAGTTTTGCACCGTAATAATGTGGCATGATTGAGGAATTCTAGCGGCTTACCTTTAATTACAAAGATTACTTACCATTAGTTTACTCCTCATTTGGATTCCATAGAAATCTTTTGACGCCGAAGGTGCCGTACACGGAATTAATCATATTATTAATTGCGGAAACAACTGCCTACTACGTTGGATTTGGAAAAGTGTTAGAGATTAATGAATGGATTTCATTTTCCGAAAGCAAGTACCTTGGTTAGAACTACTTAACGAAGATTAACTTGCTTGACTGAACCCCTGTTATGAACATAAATCTGAATAGACCACACTTTTGCTTGGAGTCTGAATTCGAATAAGGTTTTGAAAATCGACCTTAACGCAATATTTTAAAACAGCATCCAGTATATGAATCACAACGCCAAGGATACAGCCATTAAATACCGCGGTACATAAGGCACGTTAAAGAAATTGAAATTTGTCCACTATTAATATATAATCCAAATAGTTTTTTTCTTGCAGTCATTTAATTCAACGTTTTCAAACCGGCAAATCAGCTCTACGCTCGTGTTCGCTGCTGTGATGCCCTGGGTGGACGAAGAGTATGAGTACTCCTGTATTCAAAACTTGGCAATGAGTGTCGTGTAAAACAGGGCCTTATTCCTAGACACGTCGCATTCATAATGGATGGAAATCGTAGGCATGCTCTCGCTCAAGGTCTACTGAGTATAGAGGGGCATCGTCAAGGGTTTTCGAAATTATCTGAAGTAGGTATCCAATATTATGCATTTTTAAGGTTCTTCGCTGGTGTTACGATTTTGGTGTAAAGGAGGTTTCAGTATATGCCTTTAGCATTGAAAATTTTAAAAGGGCTGAGCACGAGGTTTCCTATTTAATGGATCTCGCCTTGGCAAAACTTAATGAGCTTATCCAGCATAAGTATGTGATTGTTTGCTTTTTATCCGATCTCGCCCTTACACTGATATATTTTTTATCTCGCCAGAGGTGAATTGGACACACAAGGTATTAGGATTCGTATTCTGGGCAATATTCGTTTACTCCCAAAGCAAGTCCAACGTGTGGCCGCAAAGATAATGTTACTTACAAGTGAGAACTACCGGTAATAGGTTGGGATTTTAAATTATTTCCGTCTTGTTTGCCCTCTAAGTAATGCCATTTTAATGGATAATGTGAATCACCAGGGCTACTCTGAATATAATGATGCCCTACGCCACTCGTGACGAACTAACGGCTACCTTGGACACTATCCGCCGTGGAGTACAAATGGGGATTTTAGAAGAGGAGTACGTTCTAGCCGGGTTTTGCTCCTTTAAGTAGCTCATTAATTGGCCATTACCACAAAATTAAAAATATATTTTGGTCGTGATGAAATTCTTTCTCCCGATATATGTTTTGACTTCGCTCTATTTCATCATCAAATATCTTGCCGTTACTCTGATATTTTTACATTTTGTGAGTCTACAACTTTGTTTTTATTAGTGCTTTTTGGTTTTTTCATGCTTTTCGATTATTACGATTTTTATTAGCAAGCTAAACTTTTCCACTGAGACGTCTTATTCAGAGAAACGTACTTGTTCCTTAGGGTCTTATGATAAAACCATGCACAATATGAATGCGGGAAGGAATCGCTAAATTCTTTAATCGATGAGGTCGTTTTGAAAAACATTCTTCCCGTATGTTCTTTCATATATCAGTGATATTTCGCCGGAGGTGATCGACCGAAGCAGTCAGTTACGTGGATGCCGGCCGTTGGATTTATTGGTGCGCACCTCTGGTGAGGTGAGACTCAGTGACTTCATGTTGTGGCAGGCCTCGCGTTCCGCCGCTCTGTTCTCATTCTTCAAGGTTAATTGGCCTGCCTTCTCATTCTGGCACCTTGTTGCTGCCCTCCTTCACTTTCAACTCAATCACTTCACCCTCCTGCCTCTGCCCGAGGTACGTCTTGGTTTTAACTCCTCCGTCATCGGTTCCTTTAGGTTAAGATTCATTGTAGCCTACGACTCTTAATTCATAGATATTAGCGCCATCTAAATTGACTCTCAATTTGAGCTTCCGTCATCTGGTCAACGTGACTTGTCTTAACAAATAGAACAACGAAGTCTACGGCCCCCCACTTTCACCTTAGTCCTATTACACATGCGAGCGGGTTTCCCTGCCTTTGAATGACATGCTAACGGTCGGAATATTCAACTCAAAATTAAGCATTGGTTTAATCCCCTTTGCCAGACTGTACGCTGTCATTTGAATGGTTTGTACAACCGCAATGCAGCTAATGGCAACAGCAGCGTTAGTAATTCAATCACGATTGACGTGGTCGAGAAGGAGAATCGTAGGCGCCGATTGCACAACTTTTATACTCGACTTGAAGAGGAATACATAAATGAGCTCGTCGAAATGTCCAACTTTCCTGAGGTAGACGAAGCCATTACATAGTATTGTTCCTAACATCACCGAATGAAACAATCCATTTCTGTGATTTCTCCATACGTCTGTAAAAAGATCGCCTTCGCTTCCTACTTCACATACGATAACGAAGCCGAGTTGTGAATGCAATATTCCCACTTTCCCAGAAAGTTTTTCCTCAGCAATATCGCATGTAAAAATTACTCGGAGATATTATTCCGATATTTTTGAATTCGCCATGTCACTCAAGCCCAAGACTCATATTAAACATTAGTCACAAATAGTATTAAAGTGGAATGGGACAAGTCATACGCAGATACCTAGTTTTGCGTCCATTTTCCCATATTTACAAAAACCGCGGAATGACATTTGTTAACTCGTTACCGAGGTTGTCGAGAGAGAGGGGGAAGAGGAAATGGTGGAGGTCGGTAAGGGGGTAATCTCGTTCTGTTCGTGTTCACACCGAACTGGGGCGGTGGATATCTGGGTGGCGTACCGCCGTTTATCATTTGAACGCCACTATGACTGGGCCAGGAAGGTAACGGTGGCGGGGCGCGAACACTCGATGGAGGTAGTCGGGAAAGTGCCCATCGGTTCATTTGCACGGATTGAGCCCCACCTGAAAAAGATCGTTAATTTGACAGATTATGAAAGTGGAAGAAGTAGTCAAATGGCGAGGCTAACCAGCGGCAAAAGATTGCTCTACGCCGAAACGTGGGTGTTGATAGCGAAGAGGAGTTGTCGGAGATGAATGGACTCCGGGGGAGACTAAAGAGCTGCCCTCAGTTCCTAACCAAGAATTTGTGGCAAGAGGATGGTGTGGATGTTGTTGTTGCTGTTCAGGAAGACGAAGGAAAGACGGCACTGAATCGGCAACGGGAGGCCTGACATAAGGCGGTGACACTTGAGGCACAAAGGGATGGCGAACGGGACCGCTAATCGGAGTGGTATTGGCGGGTGGAGGCACCATGGTGTAACTCAAAAGTTGATTTTGTGGCTGTGCCGCGGTATAGACTGCATTGGTGAGGAGGCCCTGTACAACTGCAAGAAGCACTTTGTTACCGATTTATCAAAATTAGCACGGAAAACGGGCGGAGTATTTGCGTCATCTCAAAAATGACTTCAAACCATCAATGAACAGACATTGCCAACATCTGTCTGAAAATTCATCCAAATTGTAGACATACATTACAATATCATGAGAGTTTGGGACATGTTTAATGAATTAAAATTAAAACATCCATCTTCAGTAATGGCGTAGGAGGTCATAAACTAACCCGATACGGGTTCGATTCATTTATGACGCCAAAGGCCACCAAGGAAGAGTACCATGTCAATGAATTGATAAGAAGATTTTTATTGATAATTTAGTAAGCTAATCATGATAACCAAGGAAAAGGCTTGTTAATGCAATAGGAGATGCTTACAAGCCGCAGATTTAGGTACGATGGATGCGAAGGGGAGCAGAGGCGGTTTCCCGGAAGCCTCGCTAACGCTAACAGTGCCGGTGGTGGTTGAGATACTTGGAGCAGCGGTAACTGTTAAAGCGGAAGGCGGAGGAAGCAGGGCTGCACTTACGCCAAAAACAGCTGAAGGCGCCAATCGAGAGGCATTGGGTGATGGGGATGATGGTGGTGGCGGGGCGGCGGCGGTGGTGGCGGAGGAGGCGGGGGAGGTGGTGGGGGTGGAGGTGCTAACACACAATTACTCAGGATGAGATAGTTTAAAATGAAGAAACCTATTTGGAAAACTCAAGGCTTACCCGCAGATGAAAGAGGCATGAGACTGATGGTCGTTGGGGGAGGACAAGCAATTAGGGTGGACTTTCCGAAAGTAGACGAGACGGAACAGTCGCTCGCCGCAAAAAGGAGCCTTCGTCTCAGCTCCTGCGGCATGGAATCCGCATCAACGAGGGCGTGACCTTCGAGGAGAGCTCGAAAGGCGCACGGAGTCATAAACTCAACTTGCTCCAGGGGAAGGTAGGTGCAACCTTCACGCTCACTCCATCCTTCGTGGAAACGCTGTTGACTCCGCCGTACACCGAGATTAGCCGCCCATGCAGTCTTCATCTCGCGCTGCTCCAACATCGACCGATCAAGGTTACGGCGAGCTCGGGCCGCAGCGGCACGACTTTCAAAAGTAATAAAAGCGCAGCCACGCGGAGGGATGAGGTTGCACTCTAGGACGCGTGCATGTGCCGCGGCTTCACACACAGCTTGGAGTCGAGTCTCTGCCAGTTGTTTATGCAAATGCCCAATAAAAATGGTGCGCGAGACGAGGGAGACGTGATTAGGACGTAGCGAGGGCAAGGCGTCCCGGCGCCGTCGTCGGTCACGCTGACTTGCGGTCTCCTCGGCATCCTCGCCGGGGCCGATGAGGAAGTGCTCCATAGCTCCACCAACGTCGTTCGAAGTGGGCGTAGTGGTAGCTAGAATCGCTGGTGGTGCCAGATGTTCCGGAGATTTGCTTTGAAAACGCGGTGACGCCGAAGAAGAGGACACTGAAGAGGTTTCATGACTGTCAAGGAAGAAATCACTCATAAACACCCTTGATTAGCTGGGTTTTAACAATTTAGATGATGGTTGGGAATTGACAATTGTAATAATAGTTTTATAAAACGCGATAAGTCATGGCAGATTAGGCATAAACTAAAATATGGGATACCATAAAGTATCGAAATTGAAATAATGGAAATAGCAAGGATCCGAGATTTGCTGGAAACTATCACTAATAACAAAAACATGAAAACCACCGGTGCGTTATCCTCCGCACACAAAGTGGCCACTAAGTCGGTACCTAAGCTGATAAGAAAAAGACCTTTTGACCTCATTCAGAAATGGGGTTAGTTAACGGACGTAAAATGAATGTTAAAACGAGGTCCTACTAGGGTTTTGGTCGCTTCCGCAGTGACGAGGGATTGGTGTCATAAACCAAGGAAGTAGGAGAAATGTGTTGCTGACTCTCTGAATGACGCTTCCGATGGCTGCCTCCGTCCACAAAAGCCGTTGGCTGAGGGGGTTGATGATTGTTAATATTGACGTTATTCGATAGGAATGAACTGGAAGCGAGCTCTCGTAGTCGATCCTCAAAGGAGCTCCCTTCGGATGGCACAGTGTCGCCAGCACCCGCCACCCTACGAGCGCCACTGACTTCAACAGCAGAAGTCTGGTTTAACGAAAAACAACTGTGGTTATCCGCGTTTTTTAAGGATTTCATAAAACTACTGCGAAATAATTTAAAATCCTGTATATCGGAACTTGGAAACTATATTTCGTATCGGCACCGTTAAGCACCCGTAAATTGTGATAGGGACATGATATCTACTGAGTTATTCTACCTGACGATCGAGATGATTTCCACTGTGATAGAATTTACTAGTTAACTTGTTTTCTGCCTGACAAGGTCGATTAGACAGGTTCTCGTTGCTCACAGAATCTGGGTTGTTCTCATTACACTTGCTCAGCTGTTCTTGAATGGCTCTATTCTCAGCCATAGTGTCCACGATTGCCTTTAACTGACTAAAGTAGGCGTTGTCAATTGAAGGACTACAAGAAGACAAAATAAATTTGAAAGAGTATTAGTGTGCTTTGAATGACAAAGGCAATATTTGTTCACTTCCAACTGCGACAGCTTTAGGATTGCAGCATTAAAAAGATCTATCAATTTAAGGGGCGCGCGGATGTGGCTTAAGGTATTCGTGACGTTTTGCGGAAATGACAAAAAGCACTTGCCAAAAAATGAAATATAACACGGTAATAAACCAAAAGGAGAAAAAATAATGAAGACAGCGGCGACATAAACTTGCAGGAACGATGTAGACAGGGTTACTTCCAGTTTTAATCGTCACGATATCAACCTTATATGAATCAATAATACCATACGTATGCGTGTCATTGATGAATATCGCCCAACAAAATTATATGTCCTCGCCATAGTCATGATAGTGGATTACTCACAAGGCTGAATACACATAAGAGGATCTACACTCATTGCATCTTCGTCACAGCAACAGCAATTGAACACGTCAAAACTAAACGTAGGTTCATTCAGATCATAAGAAATGATTCCCCTCATTACGTTATTACCAGCCCTCATGCTATAACATTCGGAATGGATCTTCGGTGTGACAGTTAATTCGTTGAGCTAAAAAGTAATGGCAAAAGAATGTATTTATGATTGCGGACTAGAAATCATGAGCCCACGCATTTAATACGGTTGGGATTGTTTAGATAAATCGAGCACTCACTGATACTGAAGTTGGGAGAGTGTAGAATTGAGTTGGGAGACTACTTCGGCGCTAATCATCTTGCCATGACCAAGTAAGTCCAATTGCTCTTGTATCTTGTGCTGCACCCACTAAATATAACGTTAAAAAACGAATTATATTGAAATGTGGCACACCTAATGCGACAAATAAAGATTTTATGGCCAAAATGTTAAGAGCTAGATGATTTCATGTTTTTTCGATAAAATCAATGTTACACACAAGGCAGAACAGACGAACGTTTCTCGAAGGCAATGAAAACAATAGCCAAAAATCATACGTGGAGTTCAGACTTAAATTGCGTTCCAAAATAAAGCGATGCAACTAATAAACAGTAATAAGATAAATGAATAAAAGTACAGTAGGAAATTCAGGTGGCAAGGACAAATACATATCGATTTGTCAAAATAATACGGGGATATCCACCCATACAGAAAAGTACTCAGTGCCTTGAAGGTAAAAACATTCTTCAATCAAAATTAGTTCGTCCGAAGAAAAGACAAATAATCGGAAGCAAAATTAAATGGACATTAGAGTGGCAATTAAATAAGTCAACTAGGAGTGTTTTGCAACTGAGAGGGAGGGAGCGAAAACGGCATAAATGCACATTAAACAAACCCGAACTGCTTTTTGTAGGTACTCCTCACTGTCTTGTGGTATGTTAGACCACGTGTTCCGCCTTGATTCATATTCGCTAAGTGATTTTGAAATCATCTCCCGTGCTAAGTAACATAAAAAAATTGGGAGTAAACTACCAGACGAACGAAGGTCGGAACTATCAGGATCGTCAACCAAAGCGTGCAAGATTGAGATAAGTTCTTCTGGATAGAGTCGCTCCTCCCTCCATATTTGCAACACACGCGATATCATTGGCTTATCCTCCGGTGAAGATTTCGATAAGGCCGAAAAAATTTCGTCGATGTTTCGCATAAAGCGAAAACCATAGATATCTCTCTCACAGCGTTTAAGTTTTGAGAGACGCAATATCGCATCTATTATAAACAGTCCAGGAACTTTATACTTCGCTGTGGACTTGAAAATGAATGTCTCGACCAGTTTTACGACGTGTTTATAAAACTTGCTTGCCCGAATGGCGGCACTGGCAATCGACATCATTTTAGACTTGGTCATCGGTAACGGACTCGACAAGAGCATTTGTAACTAGGACATTAGGTACAAGAACGATACATTACCTCGTGGTTGAAAGTCCTCACCTCGTCCATTGTACGACAAACCGAAGTGGAAATTTTGAAAGTGAGTACCCTAACAACAAGATACAAAACAAACTGCAGACTATGGATAGATGCAAATATCGCGGTAAACTGAAGGCAAAACTTGCACGGCAACGGTTATTAAGGAGGCTGAGCCACTCCAAATTATTTGCAATGAAGAAAGCCAGTAAGTCTAGGAGGAGACCGAGTATTTGATGGGCATGTGTACAAGATTTCGTTGGAATAGGGGGCCTAACCAAAAAAATTTATATGTTACATTGCATTTAATGCATGTAATTGAATGTATTTTATGAGCAATTTGTCGTCTTTACACACGATAATAGGGCGATCGCATATTTTTTAATAATTTCTAGGTGCTAAGCTCGAACTGTTAAACTAGTACTACTGTAGGAAATCACCAATACCAAAAGTGGAGTACACATACAGCTACCTGCAATTTGTGTTTAAAATAGGTTCACGAGGGCGCATCACATCACCTTTAAAAAGTATAAATTGACGCATGATTTGGTTTCGTCAATCATGGTTTTCATTAGTTAAGAAGCGGCTGAGCTCATAGAATCGCGCCCAGCACTTTACCGGTACATTTGAAACCCTTTGTTTATGTACAACATCCATACCGAGGTGCTGGTTTGAATTAAATTATCGCTTTTGAACCAAGGATATTTTTCCTCATCACCCGCTCGGCGGACCAATCCGTAGCACGCATTTGAACGTTTGGGTGACTTGAGCTAGCTGGCGGTCTGTTTCAGTGCTATTTGGTATGCATTGCCTTTTCGTTATTCAGTTAGTCTTGCATTGATTTATTTCTATCTAACAAGCAAAGTGCTTACGTGCATATTATTACCTGTGTATTACTTGTGTATTACTAATGGATTTCGCATCTTCCGTTTCTGCATGGAACTTTATTCCAGTTAGACGGGAGATGTTCCTAGTGTTAAACATCGGGTGGCCGGTAACTTTAATCGATCTGCAAATCATTTGGATAATTTTTACAATACTAATTGTCCTGCTTTTCCCATGATATCTATTCCTAAATTATGTATATGAGAACCAGATTTATGACGATAAACTGGAGTACTTGATAGTACTGGATAATGCGATATTTTTACAGCTTGGTGAATGTGTTCTGAAGGGCGTTGGAAGACTTTTACAAGGGTTGTTGATTATTGAAATTCTTCATTCAGAGAAAGTTATGGAAGCCATTTACAAGTCGCTGACGAAGGAAGTAGAAAAACTCCAGGAAGTCGAAAGCAATATTCAGAAACGTCTCCAAGCCTGTCAGCAATTAGCGAGTCAACTATCCGAAAACGAGAATGTGGAAAAGGACTTGGAAGAGTTAACGGATGACAACACGATTTATAAACTCATTGGACCCGTCCTGGTTACACAAAGCTTAGACGAAGCTCGTGATACTATCAAAAAGCGACTTAAATTTATTCAGGATGAGATGTGAGTTGTCGACTTATAAATACATTCACGTTCACATAAGACACTCAAAGTTGTATCACGATTTTACTTGAGGAAGACTTACAGCTTACATTAATGTTAGATGAATCCAAATTGAAAATACATAGTATAAATGTTTTTCACTTCATTTATCCTCTTGATGCTCTTGGCTTGACATGCGCCCCCTTTCTATTCTAACATTTGTGATTATATGAAACTTTTGACGTTAACTTGTTTATTCAGTTGCTGGGTCTACAAATGAATTTGATCAAACCATTAGATATTTATTTCTGTTACTCATTTTGGATATGCAGACATCTTCCTTCCTAGAGTTTCTCAAATAATGTTGGGAGGTTATTTGTCTGTCATTTTTTGTGATTTTTCAAATCCTCGCTTTTGACACTTACTGTTTTTAATCATACTGAAATTCATATCCGGAAATCGTTAATTTCGTATTGTTGCCATTCTATGGCCATGTTTATTATGTCAGGTTCATTAAACTAAGTGAATAATACTAGTACGCCCTAACTGACGCTATTTAATGTCTGTGCTGGTATGTCTATTTCTTAGAAAAAGAAATGATGAGGCGGTGAAAACGATGGAGAAGGAAAGGGAGAATCACCGGGAGCAGATAATGAAGCTGCAACAAAGGTTCCAACAAGAACAGACAAAAGCCGCACTCAAGGCTTAGACCCTTCTTTCTCTCAATCTTTAGTGAAAAATACACCATTTTCCGAAAAATTGTGTTTTTTCACTGCATTTTTTAGCTTAGTAGAAAATTGAAAACTTAAAATCTTGTTGCATATAACTATTTAACTTTTTGGTGTCTACGTTGTCTTTGTTTTGCATTATTCTCACCAAATGACTTTTATGCCAAGGATAAGAATATGAAGTAAACGCTAATGATTGCGTCAAAGTAAATGTGGAAATCGTGCGCTACCCAACTTGATCTATCCAGAGAGGGCCCTATTGCTGTGTTTATTGATGTGGCTGAAGCGGCTTGCTTGATTGACGATATCGGTTTTTTTACTAGGGTTTTGATTTTATTCTATTGTCACGGTCGAAAACAAATAGTCGACGCTGCTTTGAGTTGGGATTTGACTTAGAAACGGAAGCTGTCGGTGACATATTTCTCTTTTGGTCATCTACGATGTGTCGTAGACGAAATGGTGAAACGGTTCAGTGGAAGCTTGGTATCTCGTGGCAAACGGTTGCGAAATGCATTGTTTGGGGAAATTACATACTTCCAAAAACTATTTTCAAATTAATAAACGCCAGAATTCTGCGAAATACTTAACCGCCGTCCATCATGATTTGATGGTCTCCATATGCTTCAATGGTTACGCCGTAATGGAGGCTTAATGCATCTTTATATCTATCCCTTATAATCGACTGGCTGTAAAAAAATTATTTAAAGTGAAAGAAGTAAATAAAGAAGTGGAGATGGCTGAGCAGTGCTTTCAGCGAGACAAATTACTTGGATCTATTGACTGGAGATATGTATTATGACTTCCAATAATTTTCAAATCTTAGATTAAATTTCAAGGTTTATTGATCTTCTCTGCTATTTGTCAGTCTTTTTATGCTCCCTTGTATTCATCAGCAGCGGCGAAACTCAACTGTCCTATTTGATTGTGATGAGCGTAGCGTCACAATTTTTCTTTCCCGGACCTACTCGTAAATCTGAACAGACATGGCAAGAAAAAAACGGACGCCAAATCGTTCAGTCCCTATTACGCCTTGACGCTCATGTTAAGCCTCGCGGCCCAGTGATCTATGGCGCTCAGGAGATTCAAACCAGAATCAAGGAAAGAACTCTTCTCGGTGACTTTCAGGATACAGTCTCTCGTAGTCGAAGAGCTGTGGAGGGTCTAGCCTCTTCAGGAAAACCTATCCTTCATAGTAGACGAAGTAAAGGGAGGAAAAAGGAAATAGGTGAGGGAAAAACAGAGAGGGAAAGTAACACTACCGAAAGACCTATGGTGATGGCTTCGGATGAGATCAGCTCAGAGGAAGAAGAAGTAAAGAGAAGGGAGTTTGCAGAATCTATTTTAATGAACCATGGAGAGTCGCACATCTCTTACACATATCTACAGTTTCTAAAGTATTTTCGTTATTTTTTGGCAACTAATCGCCAGGGCACTCTAATCACTCTAATTTACATTCGTCATATGGATTTCTGGTCGAAGGAGGTAGCTCAGGCATTCGAAACCTCACAGTGTACCACGCTACTGCTGAATCTTCTCTCTGTGGATGACCCACCCGTCCAGATAGCAGCCATGCGCGTCCTTGACAAAGTGTCTAATTTCATATACTTCGCTCGTCTTATCGTCCATTTGGGAGGAATGCCACCCCTTCTCAATAATTTACATCACCCAAACATTCATATGAAACGTTCCGCAGGAAAAATTATAGGCAATCTTTGTGTACTCAAGAAAGTTCGCGTGATGCTGGCTCGTATGGATGCTGTTAAACCTATGGTTTGTCTGTTAGATGAGAACACAAAAAGAATAACTGAAATTAACACGAACTATGAGCGTAAAGTGCGTATGGCAATGACCTTTAACAAGGGCTCCGAAAAGCCTCTGAGGGCGAATCTTCGTCGCCTTGAGCGTCAAGCCAACTCCAGCAGGCGTATGACAGATAGTCTTTTAAGAGTACTTTGCGTAGTTCTATGTGCCGTTTCAAAAAATCCTGAGGGTCGTTTGGCTCTTCGCCAGACTGGAATAGTCTCTGTGTTTGCTGTCCTCATTCCATTAGCCCGTTCTGAAGTTCTCGAGTACGTTATGTCTACCTTACAAGCTTGCTGTGTGGAAGCCTACTTCCGCATCGCTATTTTGACTGAAGGAATTTTACCTCATCTACTGGAATGCCTTCGCAGTTCTACCTTGTCTGTTAAACTCCCATGCACATTTACTTTGTCTCAGTGCGCTAATGAGCAGGCTATTCGAGACGGAATACGTATTATGAACGGACTAGATACGATTGCTCGGCTCTTACATTGGGAAATGAAAAATAGCAACGGGGGACTCGACAACATCCGCATAACCTTCATGGCACGGGGTCAGTCAATTGAGGAGGAAGGCTTTGTCAACTCCCTTCTGCGTATTCGTGATCGCGTCGAGTCAAAATCCACTGGACAACACCAGAAGGTTATTTTTTCAATGCAAAAAGCTGGCATATCAAAATCAACGTAACGAAGTCACTGTAGAACATAAAGACCGAGAGCAGACCGTCGGCGTATTACACGAAACTCTTTTGGTTGCTATAACCGATCTTGTATGGAAGGTCTCATTAAGTCGGGAAAATGTGATGATTCTCCAAGAAAGGCAAGTATATAACGATATATTACTCTTAATAGTTGAATTACCTAGACTATTTGGACCTTTCTGTCGGCCTACCACCACTGCCTCGGTCAAACTCAATGGTTTGGATCGGGCTGAAACTATTGTTCTTAATTGTCTCCATGCTCTTTCTGTTGCTGCTGAGGCACCTGAAATTTTAAACTTCATCGCCAAGATGGCACATGGTATCAAGCCTTGGATTGTACTACTTCGCCTAGCCATAACCAATCTTATTCCGGCTGTCTGCATTTCCCTAAGAGTATTACTACAGCACCGTAAAATGAGGGAGCAGTTCATAAACTTTGGTGGACTCCGTATCCTATTTGCTTATGTGACCACGGAAACAGGGGAACAAAGATGCGAGGCATTGCGCACCATAGAGGCTTGTTTGGCTAATTCAAGTGAAGTGAAGAACCTTCTCAAACCGTTGATCAATGCGCCATCTACCATCGTTTCATTCATTGCCTCTATGTCTACGGATGAAGTCACGCAGATTGCAGCGCTTGACACAATCGCGCAGATGGCGCGTGACGAGAACACCTTGGCGATTATGTCGGATCTTGGAGTGATTGAAGGGCTGGCCCGCATACTCTCAGTAGCATACTCGGAGGGGCTAAAAGTTAGCGTCGTACGCGCAATCGCCGCATGTTCCTACTTTGGTGGGAATGCTGAGTACCTTGGGAGGGCTAATTGTGTATCCAAGCTAGCTGGCATTTTGCAATCATGTGCGGTTTCCAAAGAAGGCGACAAACATCTCCGAAACGCGGCGGTGCGAGCGCTTTACGGAATCAGTCGCCTCCCCGAGAATGTAACACGTATCTGGGAGGCTGATATTTGTGAGGCACTTACGGCAATGGCAGGTTCCGAAGACGAGCAGGTACAAGAGGCAGCGGCTGGTACTATCACGAATATACGTCTGCTAGAACAGCAGGCAGCGTGTGTTAAGCACAAGTAAACTAGTTCTTCGATTTCATAAATGATGACTGTAAATGAATTATGAATAGATTTTCGCAGCTGCCTAAGATCAAATTTAAATTCTCCAATGGTAAAATGTAAATTAAAATATAGTACTCTCAAATCGTATAGTGAGAGTCCGGTAAGGGGTTCACATTATTTGCTCATATTCGTATCCTAACTTCCATTTCTTATAAATATGGGCCGGTTTGAGCGTACATAAAGGAAAAAGGTTAAAGGCGAACCGTAAGATTTCTTTTCATTAATTATTAAAATACCTTACGATCTTGATAAATGTAAGGCTTTTGCCCTTATCTCTGGAACTTGTCAAGTTTGTAGATGTCAATTGTATTCAAGTAAAAAATATTTTACATTAACCAAGCGAGCTAAGTCCTCATAAGCAACACAGAGGGATACAGAAGGTGAAGGGAAAGGCATTAGCATATTTGCTTGGATGAATGAGCCCATAACTCATTATATCTTTTTGGGGCCACCCACGGGATTACCGTCATGTAAATATAGTTTAATGAATGTAGGTATATACTTTACGGACCTAAATAAGTATGTAATAAACAAAATAACTTTCAAGAATAGAGGCCCGAAGAGCCGGAGTTTGGAGTTTTTTGCTGAGCTGACACCGCAGATATTGACTAAGGCGCTCACCATAAAAGAAAATTATCTTGCGAGAGAAATTACAGATGACCATATGCGACAAGCTGCTTGGACGGAACCTCTACAAAACCTAAAAAATCAGGCATCCAAATGGGTTATGACAGATAAACGCCCTTTGGGATCATTTGTTCTGCCTTTCCGTTAGTAACAAATAGCCACATGTTTTAATAAAAACGGTTTAAATATCAACGTTGACGTTGTTAAACTACAAAGTATAACACTGACGCATCCATAGAAAAAGTTTATTTTGGGTGAAAATATAGCTTTTGCATCGTGATCTGGTATTGTTTGTAAATCGAAGATCTAATTACTCAACCATAATTTCTTCCTTTTTATTGGTTGGCACTTTGTGGGCTAATGTAGCCCCAAATCGACGTCGTCGAAGGTGCTGGTGTCACGTGTCATTACCTTCGTTAAGGTACGTTTGTGCCTAGTTGACTGATGGTTTGCCACTTTGCACTATATTCATTACATGCATTTTGAAGAGTGGTTGTACTGTCTCAACCGCCGTAACGATGCCTTTATGTTTTTTTTTAGGGGGGATGGAGGATTTTCCGTCTCAATTTGCCATTAATCAACTAAAGAAGTTCGGTTGGTCTGAAGGTAGGTGATTACAAAAGCCTACGTGCAAATTAGGTTGTTTTTGGTCACCTACCTGTTTCCAATTAGGTTATCTGTAATCACAAAACTAAGTGGTCATTTGCGTATCCCTTTTCCATGAGCTCACACGTTTATGCTTCCAACCCCGACTATAACATTTTAAGCTTTATCTCTTCTAACTTAAATCTAATTTGTGACATAAAATTATTCACTGCAAATCCCGCTTTTACAACATAAATTCTTAGGCAGTGGCTTAGGAAAGAATCAGGACGGGATTTGCAAACCGATTAAGGCATCAATGAAATTTAGTCGAAATGGACTAGGAGCTGCATATCAACCTACCGACATGAAAGACTCTTTTTGGTCGGATGTCTACGAGGATGCTCTTTCTCGCGTCTGCGGTTATGCAAATTCCAAAAGCTCCCTTCGAGCAAACCCTTTACCGAATGCGAACTTTTTCTCTTCTGGAGAATCTCATTCGAAGGGATGTAGGAGCCTTTGTGGAAAGAAGGTCGGGCTAATTAACTTTCAATTTTGGGGTGTGCTCAAAGGTTCTGAAGAGTTTGCTTTACCGCCAAAGCGAAACAGAAGAGTGTATCAAAGGTATCGGATTAAGGCCGAGGGTGGAAAAACATATGACTCCGGAAATAAAGCGACCATCAGTTCTGTAGAACAGGCTCCAATGACGGCAACGGAAGAATGCACAAGGGTATTTCGAGGCAGACTGACACGCGAACGGGGTTGTTCAGTCGCACTGTGCGTTCAATATTCTGACACATCTTTGTTCAAATTGAGTAATCGAAGACCCTCACGTCCGGCCACCCGCTTTAACATTCGATATGGTAAATTGGCACGCGGCAGTCGAATTTCTTTGAAGTTGATGTCTACCTTTATTGTACAGTTAGTATTTTTTTGGCCTAACAAGACGTCGAATTAATTTCAAAAGCACATCCTAGCCTTTGGTGTGGTCACCGGACGGGGCAATTGAAAGAGAGAATCTTCTTCTATCTTAGTTCCAGGATTAAGGTGCTACTTTATTTTGTTCCTTGATGATTTATAAATCCTAGACCACAAAGCAGTAATCTTATGACTTTGATCGTGGGTTATGACTCCCGAAAATTGCGGTTTTTTAGGGCAGATACGAGATGCAAATTGCGTACATGAGATATATAAGTTGCTATCTAGTGCTATTTGCATCTTGCTGTCGGAAAGCGAGGGCTATAGACGAAACCCCGAGGCTGTTACCGCAGCTTATAGTATGTTCACACGTCGACTAGGTGTAGTCTCTCGGGTTTTTATTTGGTGCGGAGCTGGGTATCCGCTAGGCGCTCGGCAACAGTGTTGGAAATCTCGGAATTTGATTGGTATTTATTCCCGAGTCCATATGGAGAGGAAAAGTACTATAAGTTCTTGTACTTAGCACGAACAAGCTTAAGTCGAGTTGGGTAGGTTCATCGATCTTCGCCACGATGGCAGTATTTTGTCACTTTCTGACCGGACACTCAGGAGGCAGTTTGATTTGGGTTCGCTTCACAAGAAGTGCGGTTGCAATAGTGGATGTTCCAACTTATCCCTTGTAATGTTGCCCGATTTGCTGTTTGTATCCTTCAATCGGCTGACTTCACAAAGCAATGAAGTTACTCTGGTTGTTACGTGCCTTAGGGTGATGTAGTTCCTCTTGAGCACAAATGACTGCGGATTTCAAGTCGGCCGATTAATGTTAAACAGTGGTGGACAGAGGCCGATTTCAGTCGTCCATTCGACATGGGGAGGCAGGGGATCAAAAGATGAAAGATATTCGTCTCTAGAATCCGGTTGATAGAAAGCGCTATGAATGACAGAAATGTGAACGAAGGTTTGAACCATCTGATCTTCCGCGAGGAAATGCAGTTTGAGAACCATGAACGAAGATTCAATAGTTTGGAATCATATTAATGTAGTTCTCAACTTGTCCTCAGATTTTGGCCATATCTTGGACCAATGAGCTGAGTTTAGTCGAGTAATGAAAATAAGACAGCTGAAGTGCGAGGTACGAATCTGAAAAACCCACCCATATATCTAGGAGGCCTGAAAGGCACGCAGTGTCCATCCCACTGACGCAGTATGAATGTTTGCGCGTTAGCTGCTAATTCAATTGATAAATAACTCGAAGTACATTTACGACGATGGTGTCAGAGACTTCTCGCCACACTTTGTTCAGTGTCTTTGCCACTCTACTGGTAATCCTAATTTAATTTTGATATTTTATACCCTTCACCAGATCGATCCTGACCTAAGTTATGCTATTTATATGGGGCCAGATCCGCCTTCAAAACAAATTCCACATCATCTTATGTATTTACGATCCTTATTTCTGTCACTTCCCCAAACACGCTCATTCGATGTCCTACAAAATATTCTACTTAGGAATAATTTTGTAACAACACGAAGTCCCAAGAGTGCTGAGTGTTTGTATATTTGATACAAGAGTGTAAATATTACTTAATTACCTTTATTCAAGTAAGTTTCATGTTATTACTCAAACTTGATTTATTTAAAGGTACGTTAGGATTACACGAATATCTTGCCTTCTCCGTAGGCTTAATGTCGTTTTCCCAGAGTCAATTTTCCTTTCGTCTCTCAAAGTAAAGAGTGTTGTGTTAGTAAAGCATTCAGACTCCATCTCCGGCACAAAATATCTACTAATGTCTGAGTAAGCCAATATGTTGTTGCGCGAGGAAAAGATGTGTTTGACAGAAAGTTTCATATCTCATTGCTCAAAATTGCAAAATAACCCTCCGGGGTCAGATACACTCATCGCCCAAAGTAATTTACTCTGTATTTATAAGTGACATCTCACAAAACCCGTCAAAATGCAGATTTAACAGACGGTCAATCGTGTAGAACAATTGAAAATGAGTTAGTTATAGGCGTGAACCAAGCTAGTAGCTCAATGAATATCTGTCCTTAAGTGCGATTGAGGTTCACGTGAAAGGATAAAGTGCGAGTCCATGCGGGATTGAGCCAAATAAAACGGGAAACCAAGGACATATGAAGTTGGTTTCGTATATAAGGTTGTGATATCCAGACTATAATTAGATAAGATGACGAGAAAAGTGGAAGGAAAAAGGACAGTGCCAAATGGCGTGGAATCCGCTAATATTATGCGATTGCAAAATAGTCCACTGTTGAGAGAAATACAAAGTTGTTTGGGGAAGAATGTATACGGGGAGCGCTTTTGGAGTAAATGTGATGCCAAAATAGCAAGAAATAGGACAGGAAAGGGAGTGAGAAGAGGTATTTGTAGGAAACAGCATGTGGAATGGAGGAAAAGAAGACGGAACAATAACGCAGATATAGAGAAAACTAAAGAAAAACAACAACAGCGGCAACGTTTTTTCATCCTGCCCGATAGAATATGTGCTGAAGTGGCTGAGTGCGTGAATAGATGCGCGATGAATGAATCGGATGACGGAGCTGCAATAGATCCGCGATGCGCAGCGGAGGAAGAGGAGAGGGAGGATGAGGAGGGACATATCAATAATTTAAAACAACCCTTGCTCGTCATCGCTAAACAGATGTATCCGAAATTGGCTGATCGTTTGAACAGATGCATAGAGGGAAAGGAACAACATATTGGAAATAAAGAGGAGTGTGAAAAAACGGAAATAAAGAGGAGCTTGCTGTTTATCGCGAGGAAATTCTTCCCGGAAATGGCCGATAACCTGCATAGAAGTATTGAGAATGTGATAGATGGTAAGGACTGGGAGGAAGCTGGAGGAAAGAAGAGCGTGCAAGATGGAGACAAGACATACTGCATACGGAAAAGTTTTCTCCTTATCGCTCAGTCATTTTTTCCTGGAGTTGCGGATCGTTTGAATGGAGACGGAGAGAAGAATGAAAACGCAGCAACCAAGTCAATAGGCGAAAATAAAGATGCAGAAGATATAAGCAATAGGCTGGATATAAATATATCCAAAGAAACGAACGTTAATCAGTGTCTGGTGCATGCTCCAGAAATAGTGCAACCTCTACAGTACGGGGCTGACTTCGATAATGAGAAGAGGGAAGTAGAAGATGGTGAGGGCGATGAAGATGAGGAACATCTAAAACGTTGCTTACTACTTGTCGCAGAAAATTTCTACGGTAAATTAGTCGATTGTTTGGATAAATGCTGTGTGTATGAAACAGACATGAAAAACGAAGAGAGTGCGATGGGAACTAGGGTGAACAGGACCGAAAAGGAGACGGCGGATCTGATTGAGGAGGACGATACAGTACACCATATAGAACGGTGCATGGTTCGTATTATTGAGAAGTTCTGTCCCGATGTGGCTGAATGCCTGAATAGGAGTTGGGAAAATAGAACAGAAAAGGAAGACGAAGCAAAAGCAGAATGTTTAAGAATGGTAGATAGTGAGGCAGAAAAAGAGGAAGGGGAAGCAAGTTTTTTCGACGGAGAAAACCTGAAGAGGAGTTTACTGGTAATAGCACAGAAGTTCTATCCACAAATGGGAAACTGCTTGCATGAGTGCAAAATGGGGCAGAATGTTGGGGCAGCAGTGCGGTCGCGGACATATACAAGCGTCAAGGAAGAAGTTGGCATACGTGATGAGAAAGTTCATGGGGAAAGTTTGAGGCAGTGTTTACTTCTCTTCGCCATAAAATTTTTCCCCCATTTGGCTGATACACTGAACACGTTGGCGACCCTCGAATTCGAGAATATGGCTGATGAAGTTTCGCGACAATGGGAAAAGTCAGATGACCGGTTGATACACGAATTTGACTTTTCCATTTCAGATCCTCTCGACGTTGTCAGGTGCACAAGAAAACATCTCCAGACACTTTTGTTTCTGCTAGCGCGCAGGTTCTACCCTAGATTGGCCGAAATCCTGGCTAAATATGTAACTCTACGTTGACAATATCTGATCTGACTAGTCCTTCGTAAAGTATAGACAATTTATTATTGTCTAATTTCTCATCTAATATTGTCGAACGGAATTTGTAGATTGCATCCAGTTTTGTTCAAAACAAATGAGTCACACGAAATTGTTTTCACCGCTACTCTCCCAATTCATCACATAAACATTACATCTCACAAAATTTGCCGCGCCGCCCTTTAAGCTGCCGCCTGAAGACCCGTGTATGTTATTTACTCACTTCATTGGACAATGGCGGGGGATTAATCTGACTATTTTAAAAACAATGTTTCGAAGAAATTGTAAGTTTAAGGAAGAGGTAAAAGCAACGTAACAATGCTTTGTAAGGTACATTACTTTCTCATGTTTCTCTGCGTAATGTGTCTACCGAACTTAAAATAGTCTGTGGAATCCGAGCTCCGATCACAGATAACGCATGTGGCACCACGATTTGGGTTCGACTCCATGGAATATTATTTAGCGACAATATCGTCAAGAGTAAGAAGACGCTCATCTATGTAAGAAACACGCGCAACAAGATGTGCAAGTGTTTTCAGGTCGTTCTTACTCTCGCGGCTAGGGGAATTTTTGGAAAAAGTTTCAATATTGCTTTAGAGACCGAAACCTAGGACCATACGCTATTAGAATCTAGTTTATTACATAAAAATCAGCCAGTTGAATCACAAAAGCCCTCAAGTCCACTAAATAAAGCCTTATTGAATGAATTTCTTTGACAATACGTTTCATCGGCAACCGCGACGAGAATAAGTCAATTGAAATTACACCTAGGGGGTTCTTATAAAACATTTATTATCTAGCAACATAAAACTCCCCACAGAAAGAATGGCCACATCAAAAAATGCGTCAAATCACTCTGGTTGAAAATCGCCTATTTGCGTAGCGAGTTTTCCATCGACAACAGTTTAATTCCACTCTTCTTGTCCAGAGGCAGTGGAGGGCCGACGCTCATTTTCACTTAGTATTTCGATTCGTTTATGCCTAAGACTACGTGAAGGAAGTGCTGTTACTGTAACAAAATCACCATCGTAAACTTCCCTCTCAGTCGAATTTTGCGCAAACCAAAAGTAAGTAAGACTGACTGATACGTTGCATGGTCCTCTCAAAATCTGCTTTTGCCATTCATCTGACATAGAGCCTAGAATCGGATTGCAAGAGAGATCCTGATGAAGACCGCAATAAGTCGAGGATTTCATTTATCCGAGGATGATCAAAGAAAGAGCTCCTCATAGGCAGTTTCCCAGCCTCCACATTCCTGTAAACTGCGTTGGTTTGTGAGACAAGAGTATGGATATGAACTAATGTGGGGTCTATAGAAGTAACACTCATTCTACCTCACTCATCTATTTGGGGTTTAAAATGAGCTCCTATGGATCATCTGGGTATATGCATCTTCCCACGCCCGTAGTATCTCTTTTCGTGGTTCACTTTTGTAGAATCCCTAAAGGACGGTTAATTGTGAGAATAAATACTTGGCTCTTCGCCAGACATCATTTCAAGTGTTTATGCGCAACGCATGCTGTCAGTGGATGAAATTATGTTTCGTACGGATCTCACTGAATTTCACCCAAACAAGGGCACATATATACTGTACTGAGTCTCCCTCCGCGCGGTATCGTCCCAGTCGCAAACCATGCATTGTCTGACTTAAAATACCAAGGTGTGATGACTATAGTGGATTATTTGCCTGGCAGTGCTCTGGGAGGGGGAAAACCCTTGGATAAACTCGACGACTCTCGTTCTTGTCTAATTGTCGCAGTTATTTGATCCCCCAAGGTGGCAATGAGGGATGATGAAAAGGAGGATTTTAAGGACCTTTTTATTGGAAAACTACATGATTTTCTCTTTTTCCTTGCTATTTGAAAGTGGGCTAAACCATTGGACAAACAATTGATAGTTCAGGGATTATGATCGTGAGAAGTGAAAAAAATCGTAGTAGATCAAGAAATATGGTGATGTGTTTGCAACCACTGAAGTGCAAATGCTAAAGTAGATGACGCGTTTTGATATTTATAATCTGGAACGGCATACCAGATATAGGAGAAAAGAAAAAAATGAAGTAACGCATTAGACAAAAGCAAAACCTACTAAGACTAATGAAGACATAGCAAAGCGCGAGAATTTATTTAACCCAAAAACGTTAATTACTGAGTATGGGGTCACCTAGAGAACTCGTCCCACTTACGTAACAAGTTCTTGAATACATGATTCGCAGAACACCTTAAAACAGAAAAGGCCGCAATCCCTTGTAATTTGTTAGGAACACTTCTAAATGGACAAGACAGAAGAAAAGAAACGCAAAATGCACAGTTTTTATTAAGGGCAAATAATTATTTTGCCCATAATTTTGTTGTTCAACAAAATTGGGCGTTAATGAAGAAAGTAAGAGTTTGCCAACAAATATATTTTTAAGAGAAAAAGAAATGTAAATTGGTTGGTGGACACTTCCAAGTGCCCGGAATGGAGAAGCGGTAAATCGTTGAACGTCTACTCCCGACATTGCAAGACACGACAAATAACTGAAATTGATAGCTTGGGCTGCAGTAAATTTGGCACTTCTGTCTTTATGATAGACACTAAGGTTACTTTAATAGTGTCCATCGCTTCTATTCTCTTCCAAGATTAGAGTGAATGAGAAAGTGCGGAGCCTCCCTTATTGGTACACAGAAGGGCAGGAGACTGAGTTATTGGTCTCCAAGTCAGTGTAGTGGCACACCCATCCCTAGCGAGCCCTCTTGCTAGCTGTAACTGACTCTATAGCAAAACGAAGTAGCTAGTTCGCTTCACAGAGGGGGTGGCGCCTTTCGGCTATAAGCTGTACTGGGTGGACTGCAAACGATAGGAAACGTTGAATAGCACGTAGTCGCTAGGGTAGACTGCAGTGGCAATGGTAAGAAAGAACATGATTCTCACCTCAATTAATTATATTAGTGACATTTGATCCGAAGTAACATCAAGGCCAATCAGATATTTGAGCAAGTCTGTGCAGTGGAGACTGAACAAATAATAGAGGGTAAAGCACGGCTCCGTTTCGGCATTTGCTCAATATTATATCCTAAAAGAGTTCAATCCAAAAGCGAATGTTACAAAATAGCATTTTTTTGAAATAGATTCGAAGAAATAGATCCATACGTGCTAGAAATGAACATGAGAAAATATCAAGCCAGTTCAAACAGGTAAACTATTTCATTAAATATAACTCAATTTCAACTATTTACCCAATAATTACATGACAAATACGTCGACAGGGACTGTCTACTTGCAAAAACTAATGAATCACCTTATTAGGGGAGCAGATTTACACTTCGACGCAAGTTCATATATGTATAATTTAGGAAGAAAACTTTCATTATGAGGTCTACAACATAATTCTACACAAAATGCTATTCGCAAATTCAACAAGATAATTGTATAGCCATGAAGCAAACTCCTCCACAATATGAAAACAGACCGTTATAATTATCCGATTTCACAAGTGAAATTGATGAAAAAATACATTAAAGTGTATGGTAGACACTGGTATTTCTCCTTTAAGGCGGATATTTCAAATAGTAAAGGACAGTTATGCCAAGATTTTGCACTAAGAGAAAAAGAAGAGGATCCTAAAACCGAAGAATTCTAACTAGTAACTCATGCACAATTACTAAACAACAGAGAGAAGCTTATTTATGAACCTAGAAATGGGGCATTAGGAGAGTATGCAGGTGTCTGAGAGAAACAATTTTGACAAAAACACGAACAATGTGTTCACGGCAAGGTGCCGATGAAGCGAAAACAGTCCAGATCATTTAAGATAATTGAAACGAGAAACTGTGGTTTGGAAAACTGCTTCAAGAAAATTATATGAGAAATTTTATGTTAAATTGGAAGAGGAGGAAGTGTCGATCCAATGTGGTACAATAAATGGAGCCCTACTCTGCGGTCCCACGGCAAAAGGAATGGGAAGGAGACTATTATTAAAGTGAAGAAGGGGATGGAGTTGAGGGATGGACACAAATAAAAACACGTCGATAAGATAGAGCGTAAACGGTAAGAACTAGGGATAGGAAGAACGTAAACGACTGTCATGAAGCACTACAATATGAAGCAAGGCAGAAGTAATTTAACGACCACAAGTGCTTTACGCAAATTCAGCAAAAGCAGCCAGCCTCTCAAAAGAAAATAATAGAAACAAGGATGCAAAAATGAATATGAAGGAAGGGTTGCCTATATTCTACTTGGACAATTCCAACCATGATGCTATTAGAAGATGCAAATTGATAATGTCAAGACAGAGGGGAGTTAGCTCGTGATCACACATGTGCAAAAAATAACTTGGATAAATTGGGCAACATATGATTGTCAATAAAGAAATCTTGGCCAAGGGTGGGAAAAGAAGGCTTAGCGGAAGGAGGAAGATTAGAAAACAATCGATCACCACGAGCATATAAAAGATCACATGAACAATGGAAAAGAAGGGCAGCGAAACACGAACGTTGTGGAAACGATAAATTGAGACAATTGAAGAAGTCTACTAAGACACTACGACGCCGAGGGAAGAGAAGGAGGGAAAGCGTAAACGAGAATATAAAAGTATGACGACAGGGAAGCAGGCGCAAACGACCTCGATTAGAATGCAGGCACTGAGCAGTCTACTCCATATTTCAAGAATGCGACCTGGCACAAATAACCACTTGTGAGAGGAGCAACGCCAACCCACTCACAGAGGCGTGTTTGTATCCGCAACAGTACAGTCTTCCAAGTGGGTCATCTGTGAAAGCAAACTCCTTTCCTCAGCGTGTCCCGCAATCAATGCTTGTCAATGCAGGCGGACGCGACGACTCACCAGTGAGGGGAAGAAACGAAGTGGACGCAGGCAGCAAACAACAGGACCCACTCACTGCCACAATCTCACAGTTGTACAATTATGTATGCATGCCTAAGCGTTAGGCTTTCGAGTCGGATACTCTGATACACTTCTGTGGTAGCTCAATAAGAGGGTCTTTCCCCTCGGATTGGACATAACAGGTCTTGCGATAAGATGCGGGAGGAGGAAGTCCAATTGAAGTGGAACGGCGGCTATGAAAGACACCTACCTACCTATATGTGGGTAAGTGAACACTTTCATAGGGCATGTGGCTAGTAGGCTGCAAGGCACGAAGATTCGAAACCAACCCACCTTCAAGACCCCCACTCGATGTTCACACCATTCAGCTAAAGCGTATATTTGAGCCAAATTATCGAAAAAGAAGAAGAAGAAGAAGAAGAAGGAGAAGAAGAAGAAGAAGAAGGAGACACCATGAATGCAACGAGGAGAGCAGTATAACGGAAAAGCAAAAGGCACACCTAAGTCATTTATTAATCCTTTACGCAGAAATTAACTTATCTACAAAAATACACTCGTCGAAATGGGACATCTGTACACAAGCACAAACACACTCAGAGAGGCCTGAGGGAGGCAGAATTGCGGGGGAAGGGTGGGGAGGTGACGAAGAATTGAGCGAGGCAGGAGGTAAAAGCGACTGAAACCACAGCCAAATATCACCAAACGGCAATGGACGAAGCGGCGGAAATTCACTACGAACCAACCGTCTCCTGAAAGGCATCACACAAAAGGAATAGGCCACACGAAAAGCGTGTGCACGCAAGTGTGCTCCCCATGGAGGCATTTGCACAAAACTTACGTGAAGCACAGGGTGCGGGACCACTTCCGACGTGACCATCTCCACAGTTTTGGTACTACTGTTAGACTTTGCCAAGACCGGTGGGTCGGGGGGTGGTGACGACGCTGAAGACGAGAAAGGGGGTCCTTGGAGACGGCTAGTTGAATTGGACGGTGTGGTGATAGAGGCTCCGATGACAATAGCTCGACCACCCAACTGCCATGTCCCACGGCTCTGATGCACTGGCGGTTGGCTAAACCTAGCTGCAGGCATCAGAGGCGAGGCACCAGGAAGCACGCCTGCATGTCCTCCCAAACTGAGCGGCGAGGGGATGGGACGAAGAGACGCCCCCGGAGGCCGAACAGAGGGCGTCTGGGACCGTGATGGGTGGGCATTGGGGAGGGCATTTCCACCACCGCATTCAAGTAGACTCTTAAGCAATTGCGACGAAGTGGCAGGACGGTCATTGGCAACAGTGTTGGCGGTGATAGTAGTAGCAGTAGCAGTAGCACCAGCTGTTGTGTTCGTAGTGGTGGCGGTAGTGTGGGTGCGGGTGGTAGCGGCGACAGTGCCAGTGGCAGTGGCGGTGGTGGCGGTAATGGTGGCAGCAATGACCGCGGTAGCCGAGAAAGGCATTGCTTGGTTCTTCGGAGATATCTTACGAAAGGTGTGGTACTTGTGCACCACCGCACGCTTGTTGCTAGTAGCCGCAACTGTACTACCATCAGTCGCGGTGGAGACGGCACTCTTGCCCGATCCAACGACCGGACGACCAGTGAGGAAGCTCCCCTTCCCGCAGACACCCAATGCACCCTGCGATGTGGCCGCATGCATCGGCTTGGCGGGCATCTCCACGGCCGGAATCAACGGTCGTTTACCTAAAATGTCACCGATAAGCACATTAAGCGGTCGACATCTCCACCTACTCTATTCCCTTCAATGCTCCATTGGCGCCAACAAATTTCACTCTCCACACCAACTAACCTGGAACCAATGCTTTCGACATGTACGAAGAGAGACCTGATGAAGCAGTGCACTGCAACACCGCCACAGGGGAGTGAGACGCACCGCCACTTGGTTGATGGAGGTGGGCCATTGTCGAGGCCACCATCGGCAATGCCGACGCCGACGCAGTTGCGCAATTTGAAGGATGTGTGTGTGATATCAGCGGAATACCTCCAGTCACGCGGAGGGACTCGCTCGTCTCAACGCCACTGGAATCAGTCTGGAAAGCAGTCGTTGGCAGTGCGGATGACACGGTTGACTGCGGTAGCGACACTTGCGGCGTCAGTAGTAGCGGTGGTGACATGTGAATGAGGGTAGTGTTCAGCTCAAAATCAGCGCCGTCATCGACCTCTGCACTACTTGCAAATCCACCCACCTCTGCACGGTGTTGGGTAGGATTCAACTTCCGCTAAAGCAAGGAGGCGACAGCAGTTGACATTCCCTCCTCCTACTCCCTGTGTGCCCATTCAGGTGGGCTCAGTTAAACCGTGCCCCTGTATCACATCTCAAGAAAATGTCAATCTGACAATAACAACCGTGACACATTCTACCGCCTCCCAACTCCGCTGTCTCGAATGACCACTCAGGCAACAATCCACCCGTGTCCACGAGAACCACTCGATGAGACAGCCCATCCACAACCGGCTGGGGCGCCATTCTTCTCCCCGCTAAACCACCTTCTTCACTTCGCTATCATCTACATACCCCCAAAGCACGCCAGAAACCGTTCACACAAATAAGACGTCACAACAGAAACAAGGTCAACGAGAAACACCTTATCCAAGATAACTGCCGTCGCAACGAAGCATACAGGGAAACATTTCGACTCCGTTATATTAGAACACGCAAGTTGGAACCTCGCGCTGTCCACCGCATTACCAGACTACTCCAATGCCTTGTGTCCCACGAGTGGGAGAGTGGGAGAGTGGGAGGGCAAGACAAGCACGAGCCATCGATGCAAATCAATAGCCCGCATATGAAGAACCAGGTGGACTCCGAATCTCTACCAACTCTCTATACCGGGAAGTTTGGAACGCTCCATTATGAAGCACCGAATAGTCAACCCGGTGCCGTGATAAATGCATCTGAAAAACTCAACTCCAACAAAAAACGCAATTTGAAACCAAAGAGGCAGCAGGCAAACAAACAAAACACGGACCGAACGACCGACCTTTGTAGCAGGCTCCGCAGTATCTGGTGGCCCCTTCGCCCATCGCTGGGACTTGCCCGGGCCCTCGTTGTGGGATCGGGCATCAGTGACATCTAATGACAGTGCGACCGTCAAAAAATTGGCTCCTTCAACAGTCCACCAGCCAACCAGCCAACCACCCAACCACCCACTTACCCACACACACACACGCAAGTACAATTTCAGTCAGTTTATCAGCGTAAATCCGCTACTTCTATTCTTATCAGTAGACATGGTTTGCACAGCGAAGTCATTTAATAGCCACCAACTCACGCTTGCGTGCGTGCAAGCCGCGTACCCAACCATACACCTGCACGCCTACACACACACACACACACACACACACACACATGCATACAAAACGCACCTGACCCTTCTGCAAAGAATGCGACATCGACGATGACGATGACGACGACGACGACGACGAAGAAGAAGAAAGTGACGAAGAAGGGGCCTGGGCCAATGATGCTGCTCCGGGTAGAGGCGAAGCCACCGAGACTGGCATAACCGCTTCCGCCGAAATTGACCTCGACCCAGACGCCACCTGAGGGCGTTCGTCCTGATGCCTCTTCAGGCGCAACAGTTGACTGGCACACATTGAGTTGGCCGGATTATTGTGCTGCTCCTCTTCGCTCGGCGACGTCGATCGCGGCACCACCGGCACTGATGGCATTACACCCCCGACAGCAGCCGGTGTCGTAGCAACACCCGTGGACGTGGCGATGACAGTAGGACTTCCCACACCGACCGCCCCTTCATCCATCACGCCATTCATCTCATCTTTCTGCTGACCAAGGGTCATAAAGTCATCGTTATCACACTTACAGGTAGGAACTAGAGTTCACTTCTATACACGCACCTCCTCCAAGGGCTCGGCAATGGATTCCACTGTGACGGGCTCGGTCGTAGCAGAGGCATGGGCCCGTGTCACTATTTGGGAAGGCCTACTTTCAACTATCACGGCCTCCTCGGAACTGCTCCTCGTCGTTGGCATTGTCATCGCTGCCGCAGCCGACCCCACCAACACTGCCGTGCCCGTAGTCTGGGAAAGTGCGAATTGCGTCGCCGACGGCTGTGAGGCCTGCTGAGAGGGCTGATGGGCGTTGCCTCCAACCACAGGACGCCTTCTGTTCAGGATTTTCGGCACCGTCGAGGTGCCTGTGTACACCTTCCGAATCACCTTTCGAGGGCTGTGCCGACGAAAACTAAGTCCTCCGCCAGAGGCAGTACAAACGGCGAGGTGGCGAGATGGGACTGATGCCCAATAGGTTGGGTGTAAATGTGAGAATGAGCAGAAGGAGGAGGGAGGAGGAGGAGGCGGCGCCTGTAGAGGAGGAGGGGAAGGCAAGACCTCCTCACATTCACTCACCTCCTCGACCACCTTGCTCTCCCGTGGGTGCGCACGTCGCACCACACTCCCCGACGATCTAGCAACTGCGGCAGCTGCGGCCGCTGCAGCACTGGCGCTCATATGGCGCATTGCCATACGTTGTAGAGGATGCAACATGCGTCCACCACTCGGATGCGCAACTCTGCGACGAGATGTCACACTCACTACACGGTTCCTATTGAAGCCCATGGTTGAATTTGGCCGCAAGGGAGGCGGGGAGTCACAGAGCACTAGGCCTCGTTTCCTCAATCCACTCTCAGCATCTGAGTGGGTTTTCTGAACACACACCATCACCAGTGTCGCCAACCTCGGCACTGAGGGCGCCGAAAGGGAGCCTTGGAAGAAACACTCGACCCCCGAAAAGCACCCGATGTCCCCGACATATTATGCTTCCGGGCCTGTCGAATCGAAGTCTCCGCTCTGGCGTGGTAGGTGAGTGTGATGTTGAACTCCTGCTCATTGTTAGCATTCGTTCTGGTCGAAAGTCCATTTATGTTGAAACCTGTCTCGGTGACGCGTTGCAGGAGGATGCTCAGATCGTCACTGTGAAGCTGCTTCACGTGAATCTCGTCACCGTCTTGCACCACGCTGCAGGTCAGACCCAACACCACACGATCCAATAATGTGAGTCTCCGATGCAGGTCTCGTCGATGGTGGCCACTACGCGTCCTCTCCGCAGACTCCTCAGCACCACTCACCATACTCGAGGCGGTAGCGGTGGCGGCAACAGTTCTTGACGTTGTGCAAGCCCTACCCGATCTAGCGTAGAAAGAGCCACCTTTCCGCCGTTGATCACTGACAAAGCCTGCACCATCCAATCCCTTGACAACAGCACCACCACGTCTGTAGAACCCTCCAACACCATCAGGGGTATTCGAGGACTCCGAAGGAACTCCTCTCCCCTGACCCTAATCCGGCCACTGCACTATCCAATTCAAGCGCACTCCTTCTGCGTTTCCTCTCAAACAACATCGATCTCGCCCGTCTCTTCAACTCACTGCAACGCGGCGCATTTCTCTCCTGTTCTTCCACATCCACCATCTCCTCCGCCAATGCAGTTTTCGATCTGGCACCAACTCCCTCATATTCATCATCCACACCGCCATGCTTCACCTCACACTCGTCACTTCGCAATTGTTTCGACACTCTCTCGCGCCTCTTTGTGCTCACTCCTCTCTTGTCCTCACTGTTCTTCTCCTCCTCCTCCTCCTCCTCCTCCTCTTCTACTTCTTCTTCTTCCTCCTCCTCTTCCTCCTCTCCATTCCCCTCTTCCTCCTCCTCCTCGTCCTCCTCATTCTCACGTCCCTCTGTAGGCACGTGACCGGACAACGGGGCTCGGCGTTTACGTGAATTTGCAACCTCACCGCTCGCCCCACCATAGCAGAACTTCCACTCTATATGATGGCGAATGTTCACTGAGCGTCGAGGCCTCGTCTGCATGGTGCTTCTACTGACAATCCATTTGCTCGTCTCCGACAGCGGTCGTGAAGACTTCCTGGGACGCCCGCGTTTCGCTCCCGTCTTCGATTGTAATATGTGAGAGGCCTGTGACTTCGCCTGAGCCAATTTCTTCGCAGCTGCCCTGGCATTCCGGTCACGCACACGCCGCCCGCTCCGCGATAATCGCGAAAATTGTTCAACACCCTCCATAGTAACGTTCACCATGTCCGAAAAACGTCTCGGGCGAGGATTCGGACGAAGTCGTCCTGCAGTCCCTCGGCTTCGTTGCCTCCACTTCTCCACTCGCCGTCTGCGTAAGGCTCTCCCTATGCCCGGCCGCACTAACCCACATCCAGCAAGAAAGACATCCTTCTTATCGGCTTCTCTGTTCATCTCCTTCAAGTTAACCGACATCCTGTCGAATAGACTTTGTAACCTCTTCTCCCCAAATACACGCACCACACCAATGTTCTCCTCCTCTCCCATCCCAGTCTTACATTTGGTATTTTGCAAAAACTGCCGTCTGGAGGGGAACACCGCACCTCCTATGCTAACTTCCTTTAATATTTCTTGGAGGACTTCGTCGTGCACTGGGTACAAAAACCCTCCCTCCGATGAGAGTCGTTCGCATCGAATTCCTTTCTCCGTCGAGTCTACTCCATTCTCATGAGTTGTCATTATGGCTTCGTCTATTGGCAGTCCAATCAACCTGACTGGAGAAAAGCTCCAATTCGCTGGAGTGGTCTCGGCTGACTCAAAGCCATCTGCCTCCTGACATGACTGGCAGCCATCGCCACCATTCGCTTGCACAGTTAATCTGTCCACTTCACCGATTCTCCTCTTGAGGCTAACCTTCAACCTTGCTGCGGCTTCTTCTCGACTCTCAGATGACTGACTGCTGTTTACGTCCGTCGAACTGGCACAGTTCGATGCGCGCCTCCTGTTCTTCCTTATAAGACCCAACGTCTCAACCACGGATTTCGAAGTCCCACGATTTCTACGAGGTCACGTAACATTAAAGTAAGGTCCAACTCACCTTGTTATCATCGTCTACTACTGATTTAACGGAGTCTCTAAAAGAAGGCAAAACAGATACACTGTCTTATGTCCTAGTTTGATTGTTATAATTTATGCTGCCGCAAAGTAGAAGCGTGGATAAGTTACTGCCTCATGCTGTGGGTACCACGTGTAGTGATGTGCAATAATAAAAAGCCTCCTTCATGCATATTTGAAACCACCCGCATATTTTTCGGGCTCTGGCATGCGCGCGAAACCAGTTTCTGATTACTTCTAATTTAAGTAAAAATCAAAATGATTCCTGCTCCATAATCCTGCCCGCTGCCAACAAAACAGACCGCAATGTGCGTATACAAAGAACACGTGCTATCTGAATTATTCACGGGAGCACTTCGTGAATGCTAAATTCTTACGGGGCAACTACTTCAAAATCGAAACACCTACAAACGCAGCGCCGAACGTTGACCTACCCGTCCAAGAAGGTAATTGGCGAATGTAACAGATTAGTATTGAGAGCGTTCATTTAAACAAACCAACAGAATTAAAGTTCTTTATTTACCGTTGGTAATTTCTTTGTACGCACTCATGATTATGGCGCATTCGTAGTTGCACAACTATGTTGCACGCATGTGGAAACTTTGATGCTGGCAATCGCTTATTTTCCCCACATGCGCTATCCTTCTCTGACAATCGACTTTTAGTTTCCGTTTAAGAGGTCTGTTTGTAGATATTCTGACACTCATTGGTACGAGTTATTTGAGCTCTACCTTAACCGCATTTATCTCCCTTCAATACTTTTTAACGTCAATATAACCTCGACGCCGACATTCTGTCACCAGATGCTAAAGGGGGCCACCGGAGACAATGTGATTGACAATTTGGAGATTTCACCATCTTGTTTAGAGGGAATACAATCGGTGCATCATTTGTGACGTTCGAAGACTTTCTTTGAATTTTCGGCATTTTAAGACGTGTCAAGGCACGGCTGCTGATGCAAAACAGCGCGGAGAATGAAAGATCTCGAGCCAAAGCTGACCAGGTCGTGGCACACGAAGAACGGGTCTAAGATTCTCATTATAATAGAATGATCAATTGCATGTTATGGTTTACCCGATCTGTTTCGACGTGCTCGGATTCTCCAATCCCCAACACTCTTGCGTTACTAAAGAAGGGACATGCGGATCGCCACACCGCTTTCCGAGACTCGATGTTTGCTTTGTGGCGCAGTGTTTGAGTTACGTTGTCAAATTCGTTGTAGCCGCAATATCCCCAATTTTGCTGAACTATATCGACATTCTATAATCGAAATAAATTTACTAAAAGGGGAACCCTGAAAGCCACAGTGGTATCACACTCCCTAATGAATATTTGTCCCGAAGACTACACTTTACCACATTTATATCCTATCATGCTTTTATCTGAGGTTACTCTATGTTTCGATAAGTTCGAGCGGCCACATACAAGGCGAAGTAACGGGATGTGCTTCAGATTGACTCTTGTTATAGTACGCACCAGCCCCCTAGTCATGTCGTTCCGTGTTTTGGATGAGTGCTTTGGTTACTCGAGACAGGGGGGGGACGTGACGTCGTAGTGGCCTCCCGGAGAACATGTGGTAATATACGGTTTTGGGAGGGAATAATTTGAAATCAAATGACTCTTGCGGGCTACTACTCATTTGCCGTGACTCATTTTAATAATCTCTCGGTTCCGCTGAGCTGAGCATTGGTGGTGGTTCCCCGCATTCGCCTAACGTCCCGTGCAATCATTGGCATTCAAACTATGTAAAATGGCTTCTCGTAAAAAATCCGGTCAAATGGTAGACCAAACGTGTTTACAATGAGGCACGCGGAACAGTTATTTGACAGGTATCAGGATGATTAAGAGCATAATAAAGGCACTGTCATAATAAGTGGTAAGCAAGTATTTTCTCACCTTATCCATAACGCCTAGGACATAAGCGTTATCACTTAAAGCGTACTCGGCGCGTACATAGGCGACTTATAAAATCTACACGTAGTGTATTGTGTTCTGAGAGAGTTCATCATTAGAATTAACTTACCATGACCTTCACTTGAGGTCCATCAATGCTGATGACAGCTGTACCCTTTACTGTAGGTGCGATATCAGAAGCCCCTCGTGACATTTGCCTATGAGCCCGTTTCGCGGTTCTCATCTGGTTATTCGTGGTATTTATGCAGCCTCAGCACGATGAGTACCGACAGGAACCCTGGGAGCAGCACAAAGGTGTCACCTCTGCCACTTATGCGATCGCTTCAGTTTGTGTTGTCATATATTAAGTATGGTGGCGCGGCCTCGAGACTGAGTATATCGGTTAGCCTCGCGATCCTTCCGAAGGACGGACGCACTATTATTTGAATTAACCTGTGCCCAAGTTTAGACCCAGTAATCGGCTCCATTTACAATCCTATTTAGATAAAGTAAGGCGGAGATCTATTTCCTCCCACACTTCGTGATAGGCAGTAGTTTTGTGGAAGTGGGTTTAAATCTGACGTGTTAAGTGACTAGGGAACTTGCCACACGTTTTAGAGACCAATTATCTGATAGTATTTCAATTGTGCATAAGAAGGAAGGGTTTCGGCACATTAGGCCAAATAAACCGACCATTGCACTGTTTAACGCCGTTGCCCATTTTTACTAGATTCAGCTGCAGTGTTTTCTAGAAGTGTCCACCTGCCTCCTTTGTTTTACCTCCTGCCTTACCAGTTACCATGTTGTAAAAAATTTGATTTGACCTAATTGTCCGAAGAATAAGTTCTGTAAATGTATTGCTGCTCGACTGCATGACATTCGGCTAACATCGATTATATTTCCTTTGTCTTTGACCTATGTTATGGCCGCATTCAAGTGGGTGTTTATATGTATCGCCTTTTTTTATAAGGCAAACATAGTTTTCGACGGGTGTAGATGCAGATTTTTTGGATTTTTTAAATACGGCCATAACCCAGGTTGGAGCACTGACACAACACACGTTTACTTTATATCTCTTGTCCACGACGCGATATTTAGAGCGATATATTTGTCACGAATTTGACATGTGATGCGATAACTTCATTTGCATCGCCTGTCGCCGCATAGCGACCTTAAAAGGGATAATCAGTTTATCTTATATTGTTCAAAAAGGCAACCGGAAAAAATATGTGGATTTCTTCACAATATTTATTCCTCCAAACAGGAGAAAAATTAAGAATGAGACGCAAAAATATTTATAGGAAGATGTATATTAATATACTGTTTGCCCGGTGCTGTTGCAATTGTACGAGTGAAAAGAAAAAAAGAAGTTTTACGATATAAATGCATTTGTTTCAATGTATCATGGTGGCGTTAATTTATTTTATTCGACGAACAGCCTCAAATTCAATCGGCTCATTGCGCTCACCGCTGGTTGTAAGTTCCTGCCTACATTCGCCCTTCACATATTGCCTTTGCTAGACATTAATTCGCGATTTTTAGCTAAATATATTTGCATGCATCGACTTATCGTGGACCACACTGTGTACAATGACAGCAGGCGATAAGCTCTTCCCTTCATTACCACTTATCACATAAAATGTATACTCCTACATAATTTCCTTTTTATCCTGAGAATTTTTCCTAATTGAATTACGATTAAGACTTTTGGCACTAAGAAGACAAAAAATTACGCATGATCCCAGACATATTGGGTAAAACAGAAAAAGAGGCACCAGGAGGACATCTTAAATGGAAGAACAAAACTCTTCTCAAACGGATTGACATACCAACATAAGCGATTCCCACTCATAATAAAAAATCAAAAAAGAAGACCTCGAATACATTCATGACCATTCGCAAATCTACATGAAGGGATTTAAAATGCTGATAATTAAGTGATCGTCCTCTTTTTT